>CM051256.1:95109797-95499797 GCA_027921565.1 Artemia sinica | reverse complement strand
CAAGAGATAATTAGCAACAGATATTTGCCCATATTCAGCAGCCCAATGTAAAGGAGTACGCCCATAATAATCTAAAGGGTCTGCAGCAGCTAAGCTAAGTGTAAGCAGATTATTGTAAAGGTGTTTTTTCGAAATCCATCTCATTGTCAGTCTTCAAGTTACAGTTTGCTCCTTCTTCCAAAAGATAATTAGTAACAGATATTTGCCCTTTTTCAGCAGCCCAATGTAAAGGAGTACGACCATAATCATCTAAAATGTCTATATGTGATCCCTTTGAAACAAGTAACTGACAAATGTCTAGTTTACCTTCAGTAGCAGCTAAGTGTAAAGGTGTTCGTCCAGCAAAGTCGTGATTCTTAAGGTTATAGTTTGCTCCCTTATCTAAAAGATAATTAGCTACAGATATCACCCCTTCTAAAGCAGCCAAATGTAAAGGAGTTTCACTATAACGATTTAAAGAGTCTATATGTGCACCCTCTGAAACAAGTAACCGACAAATATCTAGTTTGTTACTTTTGGCAGCATAATGTAAAGGTGTAAGCCCAGCAATATCCGAAGCATTTATAGATGATGGTGAAACAAGTAATTTGACAATTTCTAGTTCATCTCTTGCTTTTTTCAAGACAGTTCTGTAAAAACAAGGTCTAGCTACAAAATTTTGAGTTCCTTCTACTGCCAAATGTAAAGGAGTACGCCGTATATCATCTAAGGCGTCTACATTTGCACCCTTTGAAACAAGTAACTTAACTACCGATATTTGTCTTTCTTTTGCAACCAAATGTAAGGGAGTTCGTTTGCTATCATCTAACGCGTTTATATGTGAGCCCTTTGAAACAAGTAACTGACATAAGCCTAATTTACCTTGTGTAGAAGCAAAGTGCAAAGGCGTAATTTTGACCCCTTCCCAATTAGTGTATTTCAAGTTGAAGTTTGCTCCCTTTTCTAAGAGATATCTAGCCACTGATATTTGCCCATTTCGCAAGGCACAATGTAAAGGAGTGTGTAATTCTTCATCCAAAGTGTCTATGTGTGCACCTTTTGAAACAAGCAACTGACATATGTCTAGTTTACCTCGGGCAGACGCAAAGTGCAAAGGTGTGTGTCTGCGATTTCCCCAACCCGCTTTAGGATTGAGCCTTGCTCCCATGTCTAAAAGCCAATTAGCTACAGACATATTTCCTTTTTTTGGCGGCCCAGTGTAAAGGAGTGCGCTTTTTATGATCTAAAGCACCTATACGGGCACCTTTGTTAACAAGTAATTGACACATGTCTAGTTTACCCTCTGCCGCAGCAAAGTGTAAAGGTGTTCGTCCACAATCCTCCAAATTGTCAGTTTTCATATTGAGGTTTGCTCCCTTTTCTAAAAGATACTTAGCAACGAATATTTGCCCTTTTTTGACTGCCCAATGTAAAGGAATACCAAGTTTATCATCTAAACTGTCTATATGTGCACCCTTTGAAATAATTAAGTGACACAAGTCTAGTTTACCTTCTGCAGCAGCAAAGTGAAAAGGTGTAAAACCGACACCTTCACAATTAACATACTTCAAGTTGAAGTTTGCTCCCTTTCCTAAGAGATACCTAGCCACTGATATATGCCCGTTTTGCAAGGCACAGTGTAAAGGAGTACGCGTTTCTTCATCTAAAACGTCTATATGTGCACCATTTGAAACAAGTAATTGACACATGTCTAGTCTACCTTGCGCAGAAGCAAAGTGTAAAGGCGTTTGTCTGCAATCATCCATACCAGCCTTAGGATTGAGACTTGCTCCCATGTCTAAGAGAAAATTATCAACAGATATATTTGGTTCTTTTGCGGCACAGTGCAAAGGAGTGCACTTTTTACCATCTAAAGCGTTAATGTATGTAAATTTTGAAACATGTAACTGACAGATGTCTAGTTTACCTTCTGTTGCAGAAAGATGTGCTTTATACCTTTTTCTTGAAGGTTCAATTTTAAAATTGTATGTCCCCGATCCGTTAGATAATTTGAACGAAAAACTGTCAGCCTTTACAGGTACTGACGCGCTAAAATTTTTTAAACTTAAATTACATATTATCCTTTGTTTCGGATCTTGTGCCCTGGTAAGACCTTGATCAATTGTCTCTTCAAAACGCCTTTTTCTTGGCAGTTTAATTTCAGAAATGTACTTGCCCAATAATTGGGTGGAAATGCATTCATCTTTGACAGGTGCCAACGAGCTAGAATTTTCAAAGTTAATTTTCGAGTTTTTCTTTTCTTAGGATTTACAACCTTATTTTCTGGGCAACTCATTTCTTCAAAAGGCCTTTTTTTCGACGGCTCAAGTTTAGAAATATGTTCTGCTTTTTCAGTAGGGTCTGACCGGCTCAAATCCAAATAGTGCAAATCATTACTTTTCCTTTGTTTCGAATTTGCAGCCTTGCTAGGACCTACCCCACTCGCTTGTTCAACATGCTGTTTTCCTGATGGTTTGATTTTTGAATTGAACGTACTAGGTTCCTCATTTGGTCTGGAGGAAATAAATTCGGTCAAGATAGGTACTAAAGCACTCGATATTTTGAAGCTGAAGTCACGAGTTTTTCTTATTTTTGGATTCATAGCCTTCCTACCTGGGTCACTTGTTTCTTCAAATGGCCGTTTTCTCGATTGTTCAAGCTTAGAAATGTTCGTCCCCGGTTCATCACGTAGTCGGATGGAAATGTATTCTTCCTTGTCAGGTACTGACCTTCTCGAATTTGGAAACTTCAAATCATGACATTTTATTTCAGATTTTTCCACCTTGATAGGACATGGGTCACTTGTTTGTTTAAAATGCTGTTTTCTTGGCCGTTTCATTTTAGAAATATATGTACCAGGTTTGTCAAGTAATTGGATGGAAGAATATTTAGCCTTGAAACGTACTAATGTGCTCAAATTTGTCTTTTTTCTCAAATTTACAGCCTTCCAAGGACCTGGATTACTCCTTTTCTCTAAAGGTTTTTTATTGACTTTGATGTGTTAGAAATACTTACTTTCATGACAGGCACTGGTGTGCTTGTATCTGCAAGGCTTCGGTTCGAAGTTTTCATTTGTTCTAGATTTAAAATTTTGGTCTGAAACTACATAGTCAATCCCACATCGGGTAGTTAGAACCTAACCAAAAATAAAACTAATTTTAACGTTTTAAGGTATTTTTCTAGCTTGAATTTGAATATTCGAACTATTGCTCGGATACCATGGATATTTTTGCAGTTTACACAAGCTGCAAAGAACGCACAGGCTGATCTTTGTAAATTGAGAAAAATTTTACGAATGTTTTACCGGGATTACGAAAAATATTCAAAATTAAAGATTAAAATTATGTCTGAAAGAATAGATTTTGTTGAAAAGTCAGCTAGAGATGTTTTCGCAAAACTTCATAGTAATATCCAAAAGAAATGTTGCATGTTTAGTGAAAAGCTTCCAAGGTATGGACCGGCAACTGTGGAACAGTTTACAGATGTAATGGGAAATCTTATACATCACTGTGAATATATGGAGGCATAATTGTCCTTTACTTAGTTTCAGCTTAAATTCTATGATCGAGCCTTTATGTAATACTAACTACATCCAGCGACTATGACGTCATTGATCAATATTGTATATAAAAAATTAAGTTTTTCGTAAAAGATGATTAATTAAAACAAAATTAAGTGCAAAAGGCGCTAGATCTAGAGATTTCCTTTAAAATGAGCCATTGAACAACTCTCTACGATGTTTCAGTGCCAAGCTATCTCTGGAAACAAAAGAAAAAAGAAATATCCCGTTTGTGGAGAATAACGTGGTTAAAGTCAATTTTCTTGATTTTCAAGCCAATATATTTCCCTTGCTGTTAAAGCCAAATGACAGAAAGTTTCCTATTTAGGGGTTTCGGACAAGGCGGTTCTAATGGTGTACTTTTTGTTTTGATCTGACTGCTTTTTTAGGAGCTATGGGTTTTTTTTATTTCTTAACATTGGACGTGATCGTCTCTTACTAGGTTGCTAGCTACCGCTGCAACCCGGATCTTGGCAGAATCTGGTTCACTCCTTTTCTCTGCAGTTGAGTTTATATCCTTAGAAACAACGTTATCTGTAAGTAATTCTAAATTACGATCGTCAATTTTGTCAAACTTTTTGAAATCTTCTCTCATTGGTTTGTTTTTCGATACTAACAACTGTACTTGCAAAAGCTAATCTATTTATTGCAACGATGACGTAAGTATCCATATTTAGCGTTAATGACATAAAGAATCGTCATGATGTCATACCTTCTGGTGTATGATGTCTTACCAGTGTGAACCAACTCATGCTACTATAAATATATTACATTACTATAATCAATATGCTTAGTCCTACCATTTTATGAATACTATTTTAACTTGTTGTCATCTAAAGACCAGATGCTGCACTGTTATAACTAAACAGTTATACTCATTAAATTGCTGCAGTCTGTAGCCATTACAGTTTTAGTTTCTTACACCAATTAATATCTCCAACAAAGGGTAACCAACTTTCTGAAATCCCACGCACCAAGTGATATGAGCTTAGTTTGGCGAAAGTGTGCCAAGCGTGGTGCAAGTGAACCAAACATTGCAGGATCTTAGCCACTCATAGCGGAAGCGTGCAACACTCTCGGTACTACAAACAATACTCTAGGCGAAAATTTGAATGGTCTTTCTACCTTCAAAATGTTCATGGGAATGGAAAAAAGGAATCCTTCCAAAACACAAATTTTGGAGTCCTTGCGAAACGCAATTTAGCCCTTCCCATCTGCCGAGATGGAATTATCTACAAATTGATTTATAGTAAAATATTTTCTCACCTTGAAATTGGCTTTCTCAACTTGTTTAGGTTGGAAAAGAACGTATAAAAGAAAGCCAGTAGCGCTCATAGTTTTCATTTCTAAGTTTTTTAAAGACATATTTTTAATTTTCAGTTATATAAAGGATCGATCATTGATAAATGGAAATTACGTGAGTTTCATAGGTATCGTGCCTGCAAAGATCGCAGAAAGATAGTAAATCTGGGTTTCAGCGATAGCTAGTAACCTAGTAAGGGACAATCAAATCCGATGTTAAGATATATAAAAGCCCACAATAACTCTAAAAAAAAGTCAGATCAAAACAAAAGTACACCATTAGAACAGCCTTGTTCAAAACCCCTATATGGGAAACTTTCTGTCCCTTGGCTTGAACAGCAAGGGAAATATATTTTCTTGAAAATCAAGAAAAGTGACAGCTGCTACAACATTCTGCCTAACGGTATCTTTTTTTCTTTTTTTCTTCCATAGATATTTTCTTTCACAAATAGCTTGGCACTGGAACATCGTAGAGAATTGTTCAATCGCTCATTTCAATGGAAATTATTTAGGTTAAAAACCTTTTGTAATCAAAAAATTATTTTTAAGTTTGAATCAATTGTTATATGAAAAACAGCATATTTCATGTTAAGGATCGATCAATGACGTCATAATCGTAGGATGTAATCAGGTCGTCTCTTATTACACTAAAGAACAAACTTCCAGTCCATAGTAACTAAAATAAGATTATATCCTGGTTTTTACATAAGAACTTTATCTTTTAGAAAAGGGGCCAAGGCTCAATTCTAAGGCTGGTTGGGACGATTAGAGACAAACACCTTTGACCTTTGCTTCTGGCCGAGGTAAACTAGACATATGTCAGTTGCTTGTTTCATATGGTGCACATATAGACAATATAGATGAACAATCACATACTCCTTTACATTATGCCTTCCGAAATGGGAAAATATCAGTGGCTAGATATCATAGGCAGCGCGATAGCGCTGCCTAAGTAAAGAACGATGTGGGCATAATGTGTTATTTATTTATTTTTTCTTTCTTCTCCATACCCGAGCACTTCGCATGGAAGGAGTTGTCGTAGAAACTTTGAAAAGGGCTCATTCAATTGGAAATATGGAGTGGCTAGTGCCCTTTTTAATAGTTGAAAGTGACTGGAGGGTAACTAGCCCCCCCCCCCACCCACGCTGATCATTTTTGAGATCGCTATTTTGTTCAGCGTAGTTGATTTACAGATAGAAAATATCTTTTTGAGGAGGACACTCCCCCAAAACCCTCGGGACAAGGGGTTTAAGTTGTGCCCTGGGGCGTATAAGGTTTTTATAGTAGGTGTTGTCGTAAAAACTTCAAAAAAGGCTCATTCGATTGGGAATTGAAAGGGCTAGTGCCCTTTTTGATAGTCGGAAGTGATTGGAGGGCAATTAACCCCCCTCTCACGCCCACCTTTTCCCTAGACACATCCAATCGAAATTTTGCGATAGCCATTTTATTCGACGTAGTTTTAAGTTCTGGAAATTAGGTCTTTGAGGATGATAATTACCTCAACCGTATTTTGAGATTTCCTTTCTGTTCATCGTAGTTGATTTCCAGGTAGAAAATATCTTTTTGAGGAGGATACTCCACCACAACCCTTGGGGCAAGGGTTTTAAGTTATGCCCTGGGGGCATATAAGGTTTTTATAGAAGCTGTTGTCTTAGATACTTCAAAAAAGGCTCATTTGATTTGAAATCCAAAGGGCTAGTGCCCTTTTTAATAGTCGAAATTGATTGGAAGGCAACTAACCCCCCACGCCCATCATTCCCCCAAACACATCCAATCAAAAGTTTGGGATAGCCATTTTGTTCAGCGTAGTTGATTTCCAGATAGAAAATATGTTTTTGAGGATTTTTGTCGTTGAAATGTAAGAGTTGGAATATTTCAATAGTGTTTTGTCGTGGTTTACCTTGTCTCTGATACATTCTGAGATTTTTCAAAGTTAATTTTGGATTTTTTTTTTCGTTGAAATGTAAGACTTGGAATATTTCAGTAGTGTTTCGTCGGGGTTTACCTTGTCACCTTCTACATTCTCAAGATGTTTCAAAGTTCATTTTGGATATTTTTTTTTTCGTTGGAATGTAAGAGTTGGAATATTTCAGTAGTGTATTGTCGTGGTTTACCTTGTCACTGTTACATTCTGAAGAAGCGTCAAAGTTCATTTTGGATTTTTTTCGTTGAAATGTAAGAGTTGGAATACTTCAATAGTGTTTTGTCGTAGTTTACCTTGTCTCTATTACATTCTTAAGATGTTTCAAAGTTCACTTTGGATTTTTTTTTCATTGAAATGTAAGAGTTGAAATATTTCAGTAGTATTCTGTCATGGTTTACCTTGTCACTGTTACATTCTCTTGATGTTTCAAAGTTCAATTTGGATTTTTTTCGTTGAACTGTAAAAGTTGGAATATTTCAGTAGTGTTTTGTGTGGTTTACCTTATCACTGTTACATTCTCTTGATGTTTCAAAGTTCATTTTGGAATTTTTTTCGTTGAAATGTAGGATTTGGAATATTTCAGTAGTGTTTTGTCATGGTTTACCATGTCAATGTTAAGTTTTGAATATGTTTCAAAGTTCATTTTGGATTTTTTTCATTGAAATGTAAGACTTGGAATATTTTAGTAATGTTTTGTTGTGGTTTTCATTGTCACTGTTACGTTCTGAAGATGTTTCAAAGTTCATTTTGGATTTTTTTTCGTTGAAATCTAAGAGTTGAAATATTTCAGTAGTGTTTTGTCATGGTTTACCTTGTCACTGTAACATTCTGAAGATGTTTAGAAGTTTATTTTGGATTTCATTCGTTGAAATGTAAGAGTTGGAATTTTTCAGTAGTGTTTTGTCGTGGTTTACCTTATCACTATTACATTCTGAAGGTGTTTCAAAGTTCATTTTGGATTTTTTTCGTTGAAATATAAGAGCTGGAACATTTCAGTAATGATTTGTCGTGGTTTACCTTGTCCCTGTTACATTCTCTTGATGTTTCAAAGTTCATTTTCTTTTTTTTTGGTGAAGTGTAAGAGTTAGAATATTTCAGTAGTGTTTTGTCGTGGTTTACCTTGTCAGTATTACATTCTGAAGATGTTTCAAAGTTCATTTTGGATTTTTTTCGGTGAAATTTAAGAGTTGGAACACTTCAATAGTGTTTTGTCGTGGTTTACCTTGTCTCTCTTACATTCTTAAGATGTTTCAAAGTTCTATTTTTTTTTATTGAAATGTAAGAGTTGGAATATTTCAGTAGTGTTCTGTCATGGTTTACCTTATCACTGTTACATTCTGAAGATGCTTCAAAGTTCATTTCGGATTTTTTTCGTTGAAATGTAAGAGTTGGAATATTTCAGTAGTGTTTTGTCGTGGTTTACCTTGTCTCTGTTACATTCTTAAGATGTTTCAAAGTTCAGTTTTTTTTTTTGAAATGTAAGAGTTGGAATATTTCAGTAGTGTTCTGTCATGGTTTACCTTGTCATAGCTACATTCTCTTGATGTTTCAAAGTTCATTTTGGATTTTTGTTTTCATTGAAATGTAAGAGTTGGAATATTTCAGTAATGATTTGTCGTGGTTTACCTTGTCACTGTTACATTCTGAAGATGTTTCAAAGTTCATTTTGGATTTTTTCATTGAAATGTAAGAGTTGGAATATTTCAGTAGTGTTTTGTTGTGGTTTACCTTGTCACTGTTACATTCTGAAGATACGTCAAAGTTCATTTTGCATTTTTTTCGTTGAAGTGTAAGAGTTGGAATATTTCAATAGTGTTTTGTCGTGGTTTATCTTGTCTCTGATACATTCTTAAGATGTTTCAAAGTTCATTTTGGAATTTTTTCATTAAAATGTAAGAGTTGGATTCTTTCAGTAGTGTTTTGTCGTGGATTACCTTGTCACCGTTACATTCTGGAGATTTTTCAAAGTTAATTTTGGATTTTTGTTTTTCGTTGAAATGTAAGAGTTGGAATATTTCAGTAATGTTTTGTCGGGGTTTACCTTGTCACTGTTACATTCTGAAGATGCGTCAAAGTTCATTTTGGATTTTTTTCGTTGAAATATAAGAGTTGGAATATTTCAATAGTGTTTTGTCGTGGTTTACCTTGTCTCTCTTACATTCTTAAGATGTTTCAAAGTTCATTTTGGATTTTTTTTTTCATTGAAATGTCAGAGTTGAAATATTTCAGTAGTGTACTGTCATGGTTTACCTTGTCACTGTTACATTCTCTTGATGTTTCAAAGTTCAATTTGGATTTTTTTCGTTGAATAGTAAAAGTTGGAATACTTCAGTAGTGTTTTGTCGTGGTTTACCTTGTCACTGTTACATTCTCTTGATGTTTCAAAGTTCATTTTGGAATTTGTTTCGTTGAAATGTAAGAGTTGGATTACTTCAGTAGTGTTTTTTTCATGGTTCACCATGTCACTGTTACATTCTGAATATGTTTCAAAGTTCATTTTTGATTTTTTTTTTCATTGAATTGTAAGACTTGGAATATTTCAGTAGTGTTTTTTCGTGGTTTTCTTTGTCACTGTTACGTTCTGAAGATGTTTCAAAGTTCATTTTGTATTTTTTTCGTTGAAATCTAAGAGTTGAAATATTTCAGTAGTGTTTTGTCGTGGTTTACCTTGTCACTGTTACATTCTATTGATGTTTCAAAGTTCATTTTGGATTTTTTTCGTTGAACTGTAAAAGTTGGAATATTTCAGTAGTGTTTTGCGTGGTTTACCTTATCACTGTTACATTCTCTTGATGTTTCAAAGTTCATTTTGGAATTTTTTTCGTTGAAATGTAGGATTTGGAATATTTCAGTAGTGTTTTGTCATGGTTTACCATGTCAATGTTAAGTTCTGAATATGTTTCAAAGTTCATTTTGGATTTTTTTCATTGAAATGTAAGACTTGGAATATTTTAGTAGTGTTTTGTTGCGGTTTTCATTGTCACTGTTACGTTCTGAAGATGTTTCAAAGTTCATTTTGGATTTTTTTTCGTTGAAATCTAAGATTTGAAATATTTCAGTAGTGTTTTGTCATGGTTTAACTTTTCACTGTTACATTCTGAAGATGTTTAGAAGTTTATTTTGGATTTCATTCGTTGAAATGTAAGAGTTATAATTTTTCAGTAGTGTTTTGTCGTGGTTTACCTTATCACTGTTACATTCTTAAGGTGTTTCAAAGTTCATTTTGAATTTTTTCGTTGAAATATAAGAGCTGGAACATTTCAGTAATGATTTGTCGTGGTTTACCTTTTCACTGTTACATTCTCTTGATGTTACAAAGTTCATTTTCTTTTTTTTCGGTGAAGTGTAAGAGTTAGAATATTTCAGTAGTGTTTTGTCGTGGTTTACCTTGTCAGTATTACATTCTGAAGATGTTTCAAAGTTCATTTTGGATTTTTTTTCGTTGAATGTAAGAGTTGGAACATTTCAATAGTGTTTTGTCGTGGTTTACCTTGTCTCTCTTACATTCTTAAGATCTTTCAAAGTTCATATTGGATGTTTTTTTATTGAAATGTAAGAGTTGGAATATTTCAGTAGTGTTCTGTCATGGTTTACCTTATCACTGTTACATTCTGAAGATGCTTCAAAGTTCATTTCGGATTTGTTTTGGTTGAAATGTAAGAGTTGGAATATTTCAGTAGTGTTTTGTCGTGGTTTACCTTGTCTCTGTTACATTCTTAAGATGTTTCAAAGTTCATTTTTTTTTTTCATTGAAATGTAAGAGTTGGAATATTTCAGTAGTGTTCTGTCATGGTTTACCTTGTCACAGCTACATTCTCTTGATGTTTCAAAGTTCATTTTGGATTTTTGTTTTCATTGAAATGTAAGAGTTGGAATATTTCAGTAATGATTTGTCGTGGTTTACCTTGTCACTGTTACATTCTGAAGATGTTTCAAAGTTCATTTTGTTTTTTTCATTGAAATGTAAGAGTTGGAATATTTCAGTAGTGTTTTGTTGTGGTTTACCTTGTCACGTTTACATTCTGAAGATACGTCAAAGTTCATTTTGCATTTTTTTCGTTGAAGTGTAAAAGTTGGAATATTTCAATAGTGTTTTGTCGTGGTTAACCTTGTCTCTGATACATTCTTAAGGTGTTTCAAAGTTCATTTTGGAATTTTTTCATTAAAATGTAAGAGTTGGATTATTTCAGTAGTGTTTTGTCGTGGATTACCTTGTCACTGTTACATTCTGGAGATTTTTCAAAGTTAATTTTGGATTTTTTTCGTTGAAATGTAAGAGTTGGAATATTTCAGTAATGTTTTGTCGGGGTTTACCTTGTCACTGTTACATTCTGAAGATGCGTCAAAGTTCATTTTGGATTTTTTTCGTTGAAATGTAAGAGTTGGAATATTTCAATAGTGTTTTGTCGTGGTTTAGCATGTCTCTCTTACATTCTTAAGATGTTTCAAAGTTCATTTTGGATTCTTTTTTCATTGAAATGTCAGAGTTGAAATATTTCAGTAGTGTACTGTCATGGTTTACCTTGTCACTGTTACATTCTCTTGACGTTTCAAAGCTCAATTTGGATTTTTTTCGTTGAATAGTAAAAGTTGGAATATTTCAGTAGTGTTTTGTCGTGGTTTACCTTGTCACTGTTACATTCTCTTGATGTTTCAAAGTTCATTTTGGAATTTGTTTCGTTGAAATGTAAGAGTTGGATTATTTTAGTTGTGTTTTTTCATGGTTCACCATGTCACTGTTAGATTCTGAATATGTTTCAAAGTTCATTTTTGATTTTTTTTTTTCATTGAAATGTAAGACTTGGAATATTTCAGTAGTGTTTTTTCGTGGTTATCATTGTCACTGTTACATTCTGATGATGTCTCAAAGTTCATTTTGGATTTTTTCGTTGAAATCTAAGAGTTGAAATATTTCAGTAGTGTTTTGTCGTGGTTTACCTTGTCACTGTTACATTCTCTTGGTGTTTCAAAGTTCATTTTGGATTTTTTTTTTCATTGAAATGTAAGAGCTGAATTATTTCAGTATTGTTTTGTTGTGGTTTACCTTGTCACTGCTACATTCTGAAGGTTTACCTTGTCACTAATACATTCTATTGATGTTTCAAAGTTCATTTTGGATTTTTTTTTTCGTTGAAATGTAAGAGTTGGATTATTTCAGTAGTGTTTTGTCGTGGTTTACCTTGTCACTGCTACATTCTGAAGATGTTTTAAAATAATAGATATTTGCATTTTAAATCAAACCACCCCCCACAAGTTAAAAGAGCAGACGTAATCTCCCTCGTCGATCGTGCCCTAAACATTTGTTCTGATTCCCACATCACAGCAGAATTAAACTTTATCAAGGACATACTTTTTGGAAATGGGTATCCTATTTTATTCATTAATAGTTTAATTAACTGTAGACGGAAAAGAGATATCCGTAAAAATAATGATAGTTTACCATGTGAGATTTCTGACAAGCCCTTAAACATAATTTACCTTCCCTACATCCCAAAATCACTACAAATATTAAAAAAGTTTGCACAACAAATAATCTGTATGTAGTATTCACAAATAATTTTAAAATCATAAATTTTCTAAATTCTGGTAAAGATAAAACCCCAGTTACTCGCCAAAGAGGGGTCTATCAAATACCATGCGATTGTGGCAAATATTAGGTAGGTAGAACACACCAGAATATAGAAAAGTGCATACAACAGCATAAATATGATATAGTCAAAGCTCTAAATTGTAATATTTCTACTGTTTCATTTGATTCTGCATTAGGGACCCATATTTTTGAAAATCCTAGCCACAATATTCTTTTTGATGAATCCGTCCTTATTAGCAATGACCTGGGCATAAAGCAGGTAGTCTGAGAATCAATTGAAATCAGACTAAAGATTAATAATGATATTTTCTTAAATAGGGACTTGGGGGACTAAATGCTCTATACACAAATTTAATTAAAAAGATCTTACAAAATATTTTACAAAACCAATAGACATTTACACAGAACCGGTCACAAAAGACCTTTGAGGTTAGCTGCCAAAAAGGCTGGATTAGCAATAAGAACGTGTTTTTAAATTATTTTTCTT
Source organism: Artemia sinica (assembly GCA_027921565.1). Lineage (NCBI taxonomy): Eukaryota > Metazoa > Arthropoda > Branchiopoda > Anostraca > Artemiidae > Artemia > Artemia sinica. Next base: position 95,486,956 of record CM051256.1, on the reverse strand, counting down.
TCATCTCATTGACACTTTTTATCATTCCTGGTTGAACTTCGCTGAAGTAAAGATGCTAGGACTGCTTTGAAATTTTTTTTATTTTTGTTTTATTGGTCGCATGTTACTGTGAATCTTTTATCTTTTATATATTTTTGTCTCACTGAGGACGGCCCTTGGACATAGGACCGAAATATTCATTCAAATTATCTTCACTGTCTTGCAAAAATATTTCCCTATTGTTTTTCGTGCTGTTGTTGTTTGTTAAGGTGCAAATTATGTTTTGGCCTTGGGAAGGCATAGGGGTTTTGAGCCGTTATGATTTTAATTTATGCCCGTTTTGAGTTTGACTCGGTTATTTATTGTAATTTCTGTTCGTTTTGGGTTTTATTTATTTATCGATACTGATTTGTGGTAGTTTCACGCTTGGTAGATTATTCGATTTTATTTTAGCTTATTTTTGGTTTAATGGAGCTCTTTACTTTTCTTTGAAAAAATTATTTTGTGGAAAAAGTTTTTTTTAATTAATTTCTACAGAAAAATCAAAACAATCAAGCAGGAATTTTTAACATTTTCTCGAATGTAAATCATTAAAATATTCATACAGTTTACAGTTTAATATTCCCTAACTAAAACTACAACTGTTGCTGTCAAGTCACTAGCACTATGCTACCTAACCAGCTCTAGGAAAGCCTTCAAAAAATAAATTGCTAAAATAATCCCTCAGTTCCTTCCATAAGTGTTTATTACTTATACGCTGAATAAAAACATACGTCAGTTTCTGAATGGACCATTTTTGCTGCATAGATAAATGACACATTTGTTGCTCACCCAAGATTGTAGATAACCAGAAAGAATGTTAAGGGAACCTCTCCCCAAGTTTATGCCTCCATGCTCTCTACATATCCGTTAACTGACATTACTGATAACCACATCAAAATATATCGGTTCAAGACAAAATACAATCATGCACTCGACATATAATGATTGTAGGCCTGTTTCTGCCATCCCAACTGATAGTAGCAATTTTTTGTTATCTAATGGGTTCAGAATAATCCGAATTGCCATCCTTTTTGGAATTAATAAAAAAAAACTTTTTCCACAAAATAGGTTTTTCAAAGAAAAGTAAAGAACTCCATTAAACCAAAAATGAGCAAAAATAAAATCAAATAATCCACCAAGCGTGAAACTACCCTAAATTAGCATCGATAAATAAATGAAACCCAAAACGAGCAGAAATTAAAATAAATAACCGAGTCAAACTCAAAACGAGCAGATATTAACATGAGTAGGGCTCAAAACCCCTATGCCTTCCCAAGGCCAGAACATAATTTGCACTTTACTGAAAAAACATAAATATTTTTACTTTTATAACTTTAATAAATCAAATAATATTAACATTTTGATTACTAAATATCAATATATGCATATTAAACTGACAATGCACATTCATTTGTATTTGTTTCAGTAAAGTGCAAATTATATTCTGGCATTGGGAAGGCATAGGGGTTTTGAGCCCTACTCATGTTAATTTCTGCTCGCTTTGAGTTTGACTCGGTTATTTATTGTAATTTCTGCTCGTTTCGGGTTTCATTTATTTATCGATGCTGATTTGTAGTAGTTTCACGCTTGGTAGAATATTTGATTTTAATTTTGCTTATTTTTGTTTAATGGAGTTCTTTACTTTTCTTTGAAAAACTTATTTTGTGGAAAAAGTTTTTTTAATTGATTTCTGTTCGTTTTATATTGACATACTCTTTTCAGGGAAAAAGAAAATAATTCTTTAAATCTTTTCGTTTTCTTACGACTTTAAAGTTTGGCCTGCTATTTGTAAGCTGGAGAAAAACTTTCAGCAATTTTTAACAGCATATACCCTTTTAAAAATCTGGACACAAATAATAGTGTTTAATTTAGTTGCATACCTCCTCTAGTTGACCTGAAATAGAATACTTGATCCCAGTCGCAAAAAAATCTGTTTACTTTCTTTGATAGCTTGAATACACTTACGCTATTTTGTTTTGGTTAAATTCTAAGAGCAGAAGTAGCCCTGAAAGTCTGAACATAATAGCCTCAGTCGTTCATGGGATACTGGTGAGATGCCTTATTGAGAATAAGCATCAACACAGTGCATTTTGATTTGATCTGAAGGCAACATTTAGTTTTTAAACATAATGGGCAAATGGGAGGGTAGGCGTAGGAGGATGACTAGTTGCCCTCCAATCACTTTCGACTATTAAAAAGGGCATTAGCCCTTTCAATTTTCAATCGAATGAGCCCTTTTCGAAGTTCTTAAGACAACTCCTTCGATACGAAGTGCCTTGGTCTAAACAAAAAAAAAAAAATAATACATTTTACCCACATCAAACTTTACTATAAAAATGTCAAGCCTTCCAATCACTTTCGACTATGGAAAAGGGCACTAGCCCTTTCAATTTCCAATTCAATGAGCCCTTTTTGAGTTTCTACGACAACGCTTTCTATAAACACCTTATATGCTCCCAGGGCATACATTACAAACCTTGCCCTGAGGTCTGTGAGGGGGTTGTCATCCTCAAAGACCAAATTTCCACAACTTTCAACTACGTTAAACAAAATGGCTATCTCAAAATTTTTATTGGATGTGTTTGGGGAAATGGTGGGCGTGAGAGAGGTGTTAGTTGCTCTCCAATCAGTTTCAACTATTAAAAAGGCACTACTCCTTTCTATTTCCAATCAAATGACCCCTTTTGAAGTTTCTTTAACAACGCTTTCAATAAAAACCTTATATGCCCTCAGGGTATAACTTACAACCCTTGCCCTGAGGGCTGCGGGGGGGGTTGTCATCCTCATAGACCTAATTTCCAGAACTTTCAACTACGTTGAACAAAATTGCTATCTCAAAATTTTGATTGGATGTGTTTGGGGAAAAGGTGGGCGTAAGAGAGAGGTTAGTTGCCCTTCAATCACTTCCGACTATTAAAAAGGACACTAGCCCTTTCAATTTCCAACTGAATGAGCGCTTTTTGAACTTTCTACGACAACACTTTCCATAAGAACCTTATATGCCCCAGGGCATAACTTAAAACCCTTGCCCTGAGGGCTGTTGTCATCCTCAAATACCTAGTTCCCAGAACTTTTAAATACCTTGAACAAAATGGCCATCTCAAAATTTTGACTGAATGTGCTTGGGGAACAATTGGGCGTGAGAGGAGGGTTAGTTGCCCTCCAATCACTTTCGACTATTAAAAAGGGCACTAGCCCTTTGAATTTCCAATCGAATGAGCATTTTTTGAAGTTTCTACAACAACACTTTCTATAAAAATCTTATATGCCCCCAGGGCATAACTTACAACCCTCGCCCTGAGGGCTGTGGGGGAGTTTTATCCTCAAAAACCTAATTTCTATCTGGAAATCAACTACGCTGAACAAGATGGCTATCTCAAAATTTTGATTGGATGTTTTTGGGAAATAGTGGGCGTGGAAGGGGTGTTAGTTGCCTTCCAATCACTTTCAACTATAAAAAGGGCACTAGCCACTCCAATTTTCAATCGGATGAGCCCTTTTCAAAGTTTATACGACAGCTTCTTCCATACGAAGTGCCCTGGTTTAAAAGAAAAAAAAATTAATACATTCTGCCAACATCGTTCTTTACTTAGGCAGCGCTATTACGCTGCCCGTGATTTCGACTATTTGTTCATGCAACTGTATGTAAAATTCATTCGAGTTACTACTTTCTCTGTCCCTACTGTCGCCTTGCATTATTTGGCCATGCCCAGTGGGCAGCGAGAGTCCAATCTTCAATACCTTCCCAACCTATGCAAGACTTATAAGCTTCAGTCTTCATTATGGCAAAGTTTCTTTCCCCTTCTGATGTATTCTAGACCTGCATGGGGTTTGGCAAAAACTTTTTGGTTGTCAAAGCTACTCATTTTTGTGTATAGAAACTTTTCTCCCAAATTTCTTTGTATTTTTGGGACCGTTTTCAAGCTAACTGTTAAGATTTTTCTATTTTGAAAAATCATGTCTAGACAAGATTATTAGTTTTCTGAAGATTTCATTCACACTACCTTGGTCATTTGTCCCTATTAGGGTTAGCAGACTATTTAGGGAGCCAGTATGAACACAGTAGGTCTCTATACCTTTAGTTTTTGTAAAAATATAGTATTTTACACCCAGAAGTGTGGATTATGGACAAAAAACATTCTAAAAATAGCAACGGTTGGGAAAACTACACATAGAAATATCTGCTGCAAGGACCAACTTAGGGTCAAAAACACTATCTCTTAGGTACATTTGCCTATTGGCTTTCACGTGAGACCTTCCTTGCAAGTTTGGTTGAAAGATTTAGAGCTATTATTGATTTCTGTCATTTCCTGTTTTGGATGTATCTCCTGTTTTGGATATGGTTCCCATTTTGGACATATAGCCTTAGCTGACACATGGATACCTTTCAAAGATGGTGAGGAACCTGAAAGTCACAGCTGGCGAGATAGATATACTTTTCAAGCTGCGACAAGCTTCTGCTTCAAGCTGATAGTGAAGCGCGGAGCCTAACTGAGTGTTGACGAGTCCATAATTCTCTTCAAAGGACGTTCTACGCTGAAGCAATACAACCCAATGAAGTCAATCAAAAGAGGCTACAAGCTTTGGTGATTGGCCTGCATGAGCGGTTATGTCTAGAATTTTGACTTTTACCAAGAAAAATTTCAAGCGTTCAAAGATAATTTGGATTTGGCGGTAGAGTTGTTTGACAAATGACTGAAGGTCTAAGTGGAAAAGAATATATTGTCATCTTTAATAACTTTTTTTCGTCTGTCTCCCTCCTTGAACAGCTTAGGGAAGATGGTATCTTGGCGTGTCGCACTATTCGCTCAAATAAGAAAGGACTTCGTATCCTTGCACCCGTGTATTCCGTATCCTTTAATCGTGTATTACATTTAAATGTCTAAATCTTCTTTATTAATAGTTCGATTATAATTATTTTCCATTTTCCTTTCACTAATTTCAGCTATTAAAGTCAAACCCTTAGGTAATGACGCGTTATTTGGTTAGACGGCATATGAGTAACATGTCGCGTGCGTATAGGAAAAATATGGTTTGTATTTTCAAAGTTTTGGAGAATATAGTGCGGAAAGTAAGAAGATTCTGTGTTTATGGTTACACTTTTAGGTTTTTGTAAAATTTATAACCATTTAGTTTCACTTATTTCATATATTTTTCAAGAAGAAAATTATTTAATGTTTCCGTAATACATTTTCACGTTTAATTATTTCTTCATAGTCAATTCACCCGATTTATGCATAGCAAGTAGTTCTAAATAGAATGAATAAGCAGTTTTATACTCAGGCTTTCTTTCTGCTAATCTTAGATATTTTACCAAGAATTTCAATCAGAACTGTGCCAAGACTTAAATAAGCAAGTGGTAAGATAGCAAAGGCAGATAAACCTGGAGAACTAAAAATTGATTTAGATGCTAGGAATGCATTACTAACAGTTCCATAATATTTAAAACTTCTACGATAAACAAATAATTTCTTTTTCTAGTTCTTCTTCCATTTATATTTGAAAATAAACTTTAACTTAAAATTCTGTGGCTCCAGTCCCTTCAATCTTCTTTTTATATAATTAACAGATAAACGACAACAAATGACATAGTTGAATGACTCGAGTAGAATGATAGGCAATTTGTTTATTTGAAGTTTTTAAGTAGTTGACAATTTCATTTCCGGGCTGGATTCCAAAAGAATCATAAAATTCTACAAATGAGTACTTTGGATCATTCAAATAACAAGTCTAAAGCATCCCAGGCGATCTCATGTAGTAATAATTGATTACACCACATTCTTTTTTCTTAATTTTTCTTAGTAAGTTATCTCAAGAAAAAACACCGCGAGAATAAGGAATATGACCTAATTCATTCAATGTATCAATATTTGTCAGTGGTATCATGTGATTTTTTATTCTTTCTGTCGTTCCCCGTTTTTCGGGAGCGAGCATTCTTTAAATAGTGAAATCCCAGCTTCAACAACTTTACCGGGTCTTCCACGCTGTTTAGGTACTATATCCACTTCTACTCGTGTTTTCTTGGATCTACAACGTTTTTTTGGAATTTCAAAAACCACTTCCAATCCAGATCCAACAATTGTGTGTGTACCGGGTAATTTTAAACCTTGACCTTTCGGTAAATTTCAAGGTAATGTTAAACCTTCACCTTTATGGTTTGAAGAATCAGTAATTTTATACCTAACTTTCTTTCCAGCATATGTACCTGGTGCAGCTGCACTGCTTGTTAGAGCAATTTTACCTATTGCAGCTGCTAATGGTATTAAAAGTGGAAGTAAGCCACCATTTTGAATCAGTTGATGATATAATATATTTTGTATAGACATCTTTATTCTTTATTTTTCCTTGCTCATTTTGTTCAATTTATTTTTTTAAGCAACAGTTTAACAGGTTCTTTATAAACAATAATGTTTTCTATTCGAATTCGGCAATTTTCTTTTTTCCTAAATCATCTCTTTATTTTTACTTTTTGAGGAGGAGATAAATGAATTGTGTATACAAATAATTTTCTGGTCTTGAGAAGGCATGGGGGTTGTCAGCCCTACTCCTGTTAATTTATGCTTGTTTTAAGGTAGATTAGGGTATCTATTATCATTTCTGTTCGTTTTGGGTTTTATTTATTTATTGATGGCGATTTGTGTTAGTTTTACACTTTGGAGATAAGAAAATATTACTTGTAGAATTTGACATCGCTTTCGTCCGTAAAACTTAAACAATAAGAATGTGTTGGTCCCCATAAGCCAACTATGCTTTCAAAGGAAATGAAAACCCTCTAAAATTTTTTGGTGTGATATGTTTTTGGTTTGATTTTGATGGTTTTTGGCCTAAATTTTTTTTTTCTCCTTTTTTTTTAATTTGGTTCCTGCTACTACCAAAAATTGCAGAGCTTCATATGGAAGTCTTTTCAACAAAAATTGAATTGCGGTTTGTTCTTTTTTTAAGATACATATGGTGCGTAGATTCCTCTTTTTCAATTTCCTTAGCCCTTCTAAATAAAAAAAAAACACAACTTAAATAAAATTCTCATATACATAAAAGTAAAATTTAACAAAACTAACTATTCAATTTTTTCTAAAAAAAATTTTCACAGTCTTAAGCGCTTCTTTTTTACTTCAAGTAATTCGTACTTGTATTTCATTTTTTGTTGATGAACTTCTTGTTCAAACTTTAAACGTTCCTGATGCCTTAAATTCGCATCATTTGTGAGCTGTTCAAAACCATCTGTTTTTGGCAGTTTTTTGGCCCTCTTAGGCTCTGGTTCTTTGCTCTAGATCTTAGGCTCTGGATCTACATCTGCTTCTAGCACTCGGTTTGATTTCAATTGTGATGCAGAGTTAGCAGGGATTCTCAACCCCCCCCCCCTACTCGAAACAGTCACTGCATCAATGCCTTCTGGCTTTGGGGCCATCAACCCTTTCATGTTTTCATAATATTCCCAAACTATTTTTCCTGCTCCACTCCTTCCTGCCTTATCTTTTTGATTCCTGTACTGCCTTTTCAGATTTTTCATTTCAATTTGGCATTCCGCTGAAGAATAGTGTATTCCATCTTCTAAGAAAGCAGATGACACTCTTTCCAGAATACAGAATTTATTGGTTTTTGCTGCCTCCTCCTGCTCTTGATAGAGGGCAATCAGCATTTCAATATGTTGCCTCGGCCAAGCCTTTTTATCATTAGCTGAACAAAAAATATTAAGAATGTTGAAATATAGATATTTATGGGAAAATCAGGGGTCGTAAAGCCAGCATCGGCCCAAATTAAGGAGTTAGTTATCTTCCCAACACCAAAATACGGACCAAACTGGGACAGCATTTCAGTAACCAGGTTAGCCAACCAAAGAACAGTACCCGTCCTAACCTTCCGGTTAACATGAAAGAAACCATAATTCAACAATTCTTGGAAGCCCATGGAAAAACCTAAACACCACTATACTGACTAACTTGTTTATTCAAGTAGTTGATAAAGACTGCCTTGTCGCTGCTGTCCTAACAGTCTACTATACTACATTCTTTTTACCATAGCTGAGGCTCGAGCAGTCCTATACCTTTTACCATAGAAGCTGCTCAAACAGTCCAATAGTGACCAAGTCTTTAAGCTACTGAAAAACTAAGGTTTGCTGTTACCTATATAGAATACAGTTTCAGGCATCTTTAAATTAGATATCCAGAACTATAGTTTTCCCCACAATTTGCTTCCCGCTTTCACAATTTCAAATCCCCGGGTCGAATATTCAGATTTTCCTTCACCGATTCTCATAAATAGAATAACACTTAACACCAAAACAAAGGATAACAAATAATTAACAACAAAATTGTAAATTTTTGAAAAGCTGACTAACTTGATGAATGGTAAAAAAAAAAAACAGAATAACATTAACTTATTACTCTAGTTAGTGTCCAAATAGTCACAGTAACATATCAATCCTTGATAATCATGTGCCCGTCAGGGTTTATGACACTTGAAAACGAAATTGCGTTTCATGGGTAAAAATTAAATAGTTTTCTTAATTACCAAAGAAATTAAAGGAATTTGTGATGAGAATGATGGTTATATTCGAAAATTGCTTTCTAATACGGGAAATCCCACAACCGAACTATTGAGCGAAGTGAGTCTGCTTGAGAATTGTGCTGGCTCTGATAGGGTTGTTCGGGCAACAAGTTTACCTTCAAATGCCAGCAGAAAATCGTGTTGAGTATGCTCATGGCTATCTTCTACCAAATGTAACATTTCAGATGCAGCTGGCAAATTATCAATCACCCAAAGTCTATTAAACTACTCAAAATAAATGTTAGCATGACATAATGTTCCATTTTTTTGATTTCCCGCAATTTTTTCAGGTGTTGTACGCTCAAGCGTTTTCTCTTCTAGCGTTACTGCTATTAAAAAGCCAGGAACCACAGCCCATAGTACCGTAACCAAAAGTTAAAAAATGCGTTTAGAGAAAAAAAAACCTAGTGAAAAAAAATTGCCATCTAACACTGATTCACGAATGGTAACTATTATTTCGGTTCATCTTAAAAGTCAAAGTTTATTGCGAAAAGAAATTTATGGTGATTTAAAAAAAAAAAAACAACCTAAAACTCCTTGAAAATGGCGTCAGATCAAAATGAAAATTGTACTATTGGAATCAGCATGGCGGAATACCTTGAATAGGAAAATAACAGTCCCCCTCCTTGAACAACAAGGTACACAAAATCAGACTAATAATGTAAAACACATGTGCAAATCTTCAAAAGTTTTTCCTTCCCCCATCTAGCGTAGAGGATTTTAAAAATCGCTAACAGAACAGACCGCCAATTTTACAAGTTTGAAAATTCTTCTTCATAAAAAAAAAACGAAATTACTGGACAAATATCAGTTTTTGCTAAAAATCTGACAAATTCCGAAACGGATATGATTTTTTTTTCGACAGCCGTACCATCAATACAAAACAATTTGAATGTAGATGGCGCAACGAAACCCCCGCGTCGCACTACAACTTCTAGATGGCAGGATGACATACAAGAACCCCATTTCGCTGGCTAAAGGCTTGTTTTTTATAGGCAATGAAATACAACATTTAAAAAAAAAATAATTAATAAGATTGATTGAAAGTTGTTTTTAATCATACGAGCCAACAACTTACTACATTCTTTCCGTCATTTTGTCTTCAGTTCAAGACATTGTGCTCTTTTTTTGTGTAAAACTAAGTTGATGGCTCCATGTGTCTGTGTTCCCTCTGCTAGTGCCTTCACCATAAACAATATTGTTTATTTATACAAATTAAATGAAAGACTGATATCAACAAAGCTCCAGCAGGGATTGTATTTATTCAAAACATACAAACAAGCAGAATGGCTGCTCAACTTTGTGATTTTCTAGTCTCACAATAACAACAAAAGAAATTTTTATATTTTATATAAAAAATAAATGTTAAGAAGCCAAAATCATTGAGCAACAAGATGGTTCTAGGTGTAGAACTACTAGGGAATTATAAATAAATTTCTACCTCCACCCTCTCATTGACTCTTCCTTATAACTAATTCGGTATTTATCTGAAGACTCAATGAGAGCTGGGATGTTTTGGTATTAATATGCACCCTTTGAGGTATCTCCCTCCATCCCTAACTACAAAAAAATCAGAGAACCCCACAATGGAAGCTGAAGTACCTTTTTAAGTTGTGTAATTTTTCCATTGCTTACAGATAGTAGTTGCTATTGGAAAACATACAAACATTTTTCGGTCTTTCTTGCGGAAAAATCTTGCCAGGCAATTTGATCCCTGCTGAAAGGAAATAATTTCCATAAATTTTCCTTCCCAATGAAAATTCGCCACATAATCCCCCCCCCCCCGTAGGAAATTCTCCCGCGAAAAATGTACATATGTTTAATAATAACAAATACTATCTGTAAGCAATGAACAAATTAGAAAACTTAAAGACACTTCAACTTCTACAACAGGGTTTTCTGATTTGTTCCAACAGTGCCCAAAGCACTGAAAGCAAACGCAACAAATGATACTGCTACAAACTACTTTTCAAGCTCATTTTCAAGAGACAGGAAAAATGAGTCATCAATTCTAACTAAGTGTCGAGCTTGTTATTTCACTTCAAATAAGGCTGCAGATCTTTTCCATTATGATACTAATAATAATGCTGGAATTAATTGTTTACAAGAGACAAATCTATACCAGCTCAAAGGAAATTAGAGTACCTGGTTACAAGTGCTACCAAAAAGATCAACCAGTCAAAAACAAAGAGTTGTCATTGTCAATGCAATCCCGCCTTCTTTCATTGCCAGTTTTAATCCTGCATTCTAACCTCCTGAAATGGCATTCAAGTAATTCATTGAGATTCAAAAGAATTGAAAAATTTAATAGTGATTACATTGCTGCTTCAAGCGTAGTTAACTCTTTCTTTAATTAGTAATACTTATATCCGTGTTCAGTAGCCAGTGTAATAAAGAGGTAGAAGAACCAGCCTGTAAAAGCAGCACCTGTAAAAGTCGTACTTTGTGGCAGTCAAAGCTAGTGGAAGCCGCTCTGCCCAAACGAAAGCTTTTGAACTTGCCACCCAAATAGTGAATAACCGCGACCGGACATCCTTTGCGGCTTCTCATTACTTTTCCCTTTGAATATGTGGAGCAAAGCTTTTTCTACAGCTTTGGTGGTCTCCTGGTGTCACGAAGATATTACAAGCAGTCTTAAAAAGGCCAAGTGACAAAGAAACCGCTGCTGGTTTCCCTACACCGTGAAGGCAAGATGTTGTACCGCAGCCAGACAATGCTTGGCAAACGAGTAGATTTTCTCCTGCTTCGGTTCCTAGTTTGCCCTTGATCCCTTTTATGTCATATACTCTTCGGTTATTTTCATGCGTGTCTGTCTGCATAAAGATGTCACATGCATCAAGCTTGGCATGGTACAGCAGACGGACTAATAGGTCGGTATCATTCCCAATCAAAGTGGTCGACAAATTTTCAGCACAACTGACTGAAGTTTGTACAACTAAGACATTGGCACAATCCTGAGCATGTAGGACTTAACATCCTGAGTTCGTCAGCCTCTCGGTTAGTAGGCCGATAAAGCGCTGTTTATTTTTGGGACTTCTCAAATTACTCCTTATTTTTGACGATCTTCATGTTAGGAGAAATTTCAATCACTGGACACGAAAAACCTTTGGGTTTCTTAAGCTGTGTCCAATTTTTCGTCCTTGGTGTATCAAACAGTTCGTGGTAACGAACTGTAAGTAAGGAGCGACCCGGCTCAATGGTAACCGAAACTCTAGAAAACGGTATTTTGATACAAATAGATACATCAAAAGAATTAGATTTTAATGCCGATTTCAAATATATAAGTTTCATCAAGTTTGGTCCTACCCATCAAAAGTTACGCGCCTGAGAAAATTTGGCTGATTTTCGAAAAAAGGGGGAAAGACCCCCTAAAAGTTATAGAACCTTAATGAAAATCACACCATCATATTCAGCGTATCAAAGAACCCTACTGTAGAGGTTTCAAGCTCTTATCTACAAAAAATGTGGAACTTTGCATTTTTTGCCAGAAGAAAGATCACGGGTGCGTGTTTATTTTTTTTTTCTTTTTCCCAGCAGTGATCATATCGACCCAGTGGTCCTAGAATATCGTGGGACAGCTCATTGGAATGGAAATTAAAAGTTCTAGTGCCCTTTTTAAGTGACCAAAAAAATAGAGGGCAACTAGGCCCCCTCCCACGCTCATTTTTTCCCAAAGTCACCCGATCAAAATTTTGGGATAGCCATTTTGTTCAGCATGTTCGAAAATATTATAAGTATGTCTTTTAGGATGACTTAATACCCCACAGTTCCCGGGGGGAGGGCTGAAAGTTATGAACTTTACCCAATGTTAACACATAGTATTGGTTATTGAGAAGTATGCAGACGTTTTCAGGGGAAATTTTTTCTGGTAGTGGGGGGGGGGGGTTGGTCGGGGGTTGTGGGAGGATCTTTCCATGAAGGAAGTTTTCATGGGGGAAGGGACATTGCTATGAAGGGGACGCCGGACTTCCCAGCTTTATTTAAAAAAAGATCAGAAATTAAATATAAAAAAAACAAGTTTTTCAGCTGCAACAGCAGCAACATCAAAACTTTAAACTAACAGAAAATATTACATATATGATTGGGTTCACCCCCTAGTCAATACCTCGCTCTTTAAGCCAAAGATTTTTTAGCACTTTCATAAGAGCTATTTATTCTAATTAACGGTCTTTTTGATTAAGCGGTCATTTTTAAAGAATTGGAACAAAATTCGAACTTTAGCTTAAAGAGCAAGGTATTGACTAGGGGGCGAACCCCCTAATATACATATTAAAAATATATGAATATAGAAGTTCGTTACGTAAGTTAATTCGTAAGTTACGTATATTTATTACTAATAAAAACGTTCGTAAATAAAATTAAACAAGTTTCGAGAAAGCCATTTAACCAAATAAAAGTAAATTAATATGCAAATTTTGTTTTAATTATTCATGTACGGTGAGCCAAGGTCAAAACCTGCATTTATTCAAAAACGTTCAAAAATGAAATAAAAAAAACAAGTTTTTTAACTGAAAGTAAGGAACGACGTTAAAACTTAAAACGAACAGAAATTATTCCTTATATGAAAGGGGCTGTCCCCTCCTTAAAGCCTCGCTCTTTACGCTAAAGTTTGACTTTCTCACAACTCTATCAAACAGTTCGTGGTAACGAACTGTAAGTAAGGAGCGACCCGGCTCAATGGTAACCGAAACTCTAAAAACGGAATTTTGATACCAATAGATACATCAAAAAGAATCAAATTTTAATTTTGATTTCAAATGTATAAGTTTCATCAAGTTTAATCTTACCCATCAAAAGTTACGCGCCTGAGAAAATTTGGCTGATTTTCGAAAAAGGGGAAAAGACCCCCTAAAAAATATAGAACCTTAAAGTACCAAGGACACCTAAAATGAAAACTAATTCATTAAATTGGTCAATTGCAAACTTACACAGCCATATACGTCTTAAATTAGTGTGAAAAACCGATAATTCATTTTTTAAGGAGAAAGATCGCCTGTTCACATAATGTATTCCAATACGCAAGTTCGTGGCCAATTTCAAAAATAAAGAACGTGTGCTGTTAAACAGCAGAAAATGACCGAAAAAAAATAAATCAGCATATAGCCTTAGAAAGTGTTGTTTTCTTGTATGTTCTGATAAAACAGAAATCGGAACCTAGTTCAGCAAAGCTCTTTTCTTTGAAAAATACTTTTAAGGAATGCTTCTTGAAAAGAGCTTGGCTAGACTAGGCCTAGTCTTGATGTTACTAGGATTTTTGGCATTCCAGGATCTTTTAACCATGAAGCAGTGTAAAGGTAAACATTAATGATTCTAAAAGAAAGTATCAATATATAGGCTACCCTATTGGTAGTTTTGCAGACCTAATGACTTCCACTGATAACCTACCTTATGTAGGCTAAGGTAAAACACCTAGTAGGCTGTGTGATTTGCTTGAATATTTTGATATAAATCTACCTCATAGTTACTATATAATAGTAGCATATACCTTTTATTCTTTTTTTATATTAGAAATACAAATTAGCCTACTTGGGTGAGCACTGTTTGACTAGGCCTATTAAAGTCATTGGTTCTTTATACTCTAAGCAACAAATATTGTCATTTACTCTTATATACAAAGCACTATAAAATCAAAACAATAGGCAATAGCCTATTGTGTTTCCTTTAAACATGGAGAATGATATAAAGTCTTCTCTATGACTTTTTAAACATCAAATTATTATAGAGAAACATGAATAAAGTTATACAGAATGCTTTTTGGTTTTCTTATTTAATATATGATCCACTAAAATGTCATACAAAAGAAATTACATTACCCCACTGATACATAGAGAAAACAACAAAGTCATACAGATGGCTTTTCATAGTTCCAATTGCAGTTCAGGCAACTTGGTGGTCACATATCAATCCTAAAACTTAGTCAACCTTGAGAATTTATGTGGCCAGGAAAATTAGGCTTAGGATGCTTCTTCATCAGCAAGTTCCATAGACATTGTCTGTTGTGAGTCAGCCCAAAAATCTTAGTCATCTCTATTGTAATTCAAGTAGACTTTCCAAGTAGGCCTGTCCGCCTAGAGTCTAAGGCATTTTGACCAAGTTTTAGGATTAACATGACCACTAAGTCACCTGGACTTGCAGTCCTCAGTCAGAAAACCCAATCTATAAGCCAAGACAGTTACACTAAAACAGAGTTAATTGAAAATTGGTTGACTGAAAAGTTGCCTGGCCTTGTGTGCAAACAAGTGGCATAGGGTCTACCTGCCTAAAGTCTTAGACAGGCAACCCAGTTTATAAGCTCAGACAGTTACACTAACACAAAATTCATTCAAAATTGGTTGACCCAACAAGTTGCCTGGATTTGCAGGTGAACAAGTGACATAAGGTCTGCCTGCCTATAGTCTCAGGCAAGGGCAGCTGAGTTTTAGGACTAACATATGAACATCAAATACTCACAGGCAGACCAGCAACAATAATAATAATTGATTGAATTTTCAGAACATATATCCTATAGGCCTTCAAAAAATTATGGGTATTTATTAGTGAAAAGGATGTCACACTGTTATACTAAAGCAATGCAGGAAAAAAAGGTACTGTTCTAATATCTGGGGAACATGCGAGAAGTGAAGTTTGGTTAATGCTAGTGAAATAAAACAAAATAGGATAAAAATATAATAGTTTAGAAACAAATTTTGGCTGTATATTTGCACATTAGGAGGGTGGGGGTAAAGCATAGCATATAATAAATACATAACTTAAACTAACCTAGGTACCTTTTTTCCTCCTAAACCCCAAAAAACTAAAGCTTGAATATAGTTCCTGGAGTGAGAAACCCCTTGTTTATAGAGCATAAGATAGGAAATTACTGGGTAATGTTATCTGTTCTTGGCTTTTCTCAAGTTGCATTCTTGCATGTTGCCCATATATTAGAACAGTACCAAAAAAATTTAGTGGAACAAAACAGGAATTATATTAAGAACAAAATTAGAGAGTCATGGCTTCTCTGAATGACAAATGTTGATTAAATAAATCAATACTATTAGATCATTATCTGTCATTGTTATTATGTAATATATATTATTGTATTATGAATCATATACAACATATTATTGTATTGTTTGTACTTGCCATTGTACACTGTTTATTCTAATTCAGCATTAGGCCACATAATTTTGGGGTGCCAATTATGTGAGGGGGGAGCAGTTGCCTCAGTTAGACTTTGAAAAATACCTTCTTATTTCTATTTTGCTACTTTTTATTTTATCATGGCTAACTGGTTATTTTTGCCCCATTTACATTTTGAGGATTGGAATCACTGACATAATTACCAGATACAGATCATCAGCACAACTGGGTTATATTTTGTTTAGTGATGAGCCTGAATAAAAGACTCTTGCTTAGTTACTTCATAATAAATAAATTATTATGGTTATTAGACTTTGAAGTTGATACCACGAGCCTATGCTTTACTCCCCCCCCCCCTAATATGGAAATATATAGCCTAAGTCAGCTTCAATCATTAGTCAGCTATATATGACCTATTTTTCTCCTTAGCCAGTTATTTAAAGAAGCAAATTTTTTAGCATAGGGTTACTAGGTTTCTATGGGCTGTTCTGAGTCTTCTAGCCCCTTCATGGCTCAAAATTAATTGTCCCTGTAAAGTGATTATTTAATTATAAAAGAGCATGAAAAATACTCATTATTTTGAATTGTGCTGAAACGCTAAATTTTGTTGAAAACTGCAGTCTAGGCTATATACCAAAAATATGGTGTTGATTTATAATTCAGGGTATATTTTTCACCATTATGGAGGGAGGGAAGGGGGGGGAGTCTTTATAAATTTAGCTATATATGGATTTGCAATGGAGTTCTGACTATACGTGTGTCTTATTTTTTAGGCCAGACCATGCTAATATTAAATTATGCTAATCAGAAAACTTTGAATATAGCTTTGAACTTAGAAGCTTAATTTTTTTTATAATTCCCTTTGCCTATCACATTTTAAACAGTTGAAATGGGTGATTTTGATATTGATTGTTTTTTTTTTGTGCTCTTTTGGATTCTTAAAAAGATATCTTGTATTAAAAACAGGTACTATCACTTAAATATAATAGCTCCCTATGCCCCCCCCCCCTCTTCTATACTATCTTGATAGGATACTGTCTGTGCTTTAAATAACAAAAATATTTAACTTATTGGCACCCCTTCTTTAAAAAAAATCGAGGTATTATGATTTAAATATTATAGCCCACTACCCCCCCCCCTGTCTGGATACCACCTTGATAAAATACCATCTCTGCTTTAAATTAGAAAAAAAAAAAATTGGGGATCCCTGCTTTCAATAAAAAAAATTTCGAGATATTATCATTTAAATGTAATACTTCCCTCCCCCCCCCTCTGGATACCACATTCATAGGATTCTGTCTCAGCTTTCATTAGAAAAATAAGTTACTTAATAATTAACTAGGTCACTATATGGTTCAAACAAACATGCAAAATAACATTAAAAAGCTTTGTGTTCCTTGAAAAAAATTGTGGGTATGAGTAAGGGGGTACAAAGACAACAACAAAAATGTCAAAATTACTCAGATATACCTCAAATTATTGGAAAACTGAGTCATAGATTTGCCGTGACATTCAATAAGATCCAAAGAATACAATTAAAAGGGAGCACACACAAAAGCCAATTAGGTCAGTAGCCTATGAGAAGTCGCAAAATACCCAAGACAATGAACAAGTCCTAATGGGGGGCCTTGGGTCTATCAAAATATTTCAATGGTTTCCTAGGGAATTTGATATCATTTTCTTCTGTCTCCATTTTAAATGAAAAAAATAATTAACCTTTTGGCATCCCGCCTTCAATAAAAAAAATGAGGCATTATCATTTAAAAATGATAGCCCCCTATCCCCCCTCCTATATTCAATAATTTACAATTTATTTTTGAATCATATTTTTTAGGTAACTTCCAGTTCAATCTTTAATTCCCAAACCTTGTACATAGCTTAGTCTATAGCTAAATTTGTCACAATAGAAGGTTTTTTTTAGGATTCAACTTGAAAATAAAATTCTTGACTACAAACGATGTAAGAAATAGCGATTGGGAAACTGTATTCGAAATGATTTGAACTCATTTCATAAAGACGATCCTGTTTTTTGTCAACATATGAAGAACTGTGTATATTGCAATATTGGCAATTGCATCTGTCTCTTTTTATGCAAAGTAACAAAAGAGACGAAAATAAATGAACAAGAGAGTAGTGAAGAATTATGGTATGCCAAGTAATATTTGGCAGGGAAAGTCACTGGTGATAAATCGCTAGGGGTGGCACCGTGATTGCGTGGTTTTCGGGGATTCGGGGAACCAAATTTTTTTTCGGGGTGACGCATAGATTTTCGGGGAAATACCCGAAAATTCGGGGATAGTACAAGCCCTGCTTGATTTCTAATCAGGAAAATCGAAATACTAAACCACACAAGAAGGAAAAGCTCCGAATTTGCGGTTGACGAAATAAAGAATTGCCGCAAAATTAATTTGAAATCGACCGAACGCCGCCGCCTCTGTCGGCGGCGGCGTGCCTGCAGCGCGCCGTTGGCATTACGACACTTCGGTGGCGCCAAGCCTCTCGTCGGCGGCGTTTGATCGATCCGCCGGCACGGCGTCGGGGTCTAGCTGGAACAAGTATCCTGAAATGGTATCTTGCATACCATCTAGCGCTTATATTTTCTGACACATCAGAATAGTCACTTTCTGAACTTGAGGTCATATTTTTTCACAAAATGTATTTTCACTAATATATATATAACAATCAACAGATTTTGTAAATTTGAATTTTCACAAATGAAAAACAGTGTCGGATTCGTAGGAAATAGTTTTCGCTAATATTATTCAGCTCCGAAGTTTATCGTTGTTTTATTATTGACAACACTGTTTTGCGAATTTATTCAAACTAAAAATGCTAATAGCAGCTAAACAAAAACTCGTAGGAAACCCGGATTTTCAGGTATGAATAGACCTAAAATAGATTAAGAGGGCTAAATGTGTTTTCATTTTGGTGTCCTTGGTACTTTAATGAAAATCACACCATCATATTCAGCGTATCAGAGAACCCTAATGTAGAGGTTTCAAGCTCCTATCTACAAAAATGTGGAATTTTGCATTTTTTGCCAGAGGAAAGATCACGGATGCGTGTTTATTTGTTTGTTTGTTTCCCCAGGGGTGATCGTATCGATCCAGTGGTCCTAGAATATCGTGGGAGGGCTCATTCAAACGGAAATTAAAAGTTCTAGTGCCCTTTTTAAGTGACCAAAAAAATGGAGGGCCACTAGGCCCCTCCCACGCTCATTTTTTTCCCAAAGTCACCCGATCAAAATTTTGAGATAGCCATTTTGTTCAGCATGGTTGAAAATATGATAACTATGTCTTTTAGGATGATTTAATCCCCCGAAGTCCCTGGCGGGAGGGCTGAAAGTTATGAACTTTACCCAATGTCAACATATAGTATTGGTTATTGGGAAGTATACAGACGTTTTCAGGGAGGATTTTTTCTGGTAGTGGGGGTGGGGGGTGGGGGGTCGAGGGTTAAGTGGGAGGATCTTTCCATGAAGGAAGTTTTCATGGGGTAAGGGACATTGCTATGAAGGGGGCGCCAGATTTCCCCGCATTATTTAAAAAAAGATCAGAAATTATATATAAAAAAAACAAGTTTTCAACTGAAAGTAAGGAGCAACATCAAAACTTAAAACGACAGAAAACATTACGTATATGATAGGGTTCACCCCCTAGTCAATACCTCGCTCTTTAAGCCAAAGATTATTTAGTACTTTCATAAGAGCTATTTATTCTAATTAACGGCATTTGTGATTAAGGGGTCATTTTTAAAGAATTGGAACAAAATTCGAACTTTAGCTTAAAGAGCAAGGTATTGACTAGGGGGCTAACCCTATAATATACGTATTAAAAATATATGAATATAGAAGTTCGTTAGGTAAGTTAATTCGTAAGTTACGTATATTTATTACCAATAAAAACGTTCGTAAATAAAATAAAACATGTTTCGAGAAAGCCATTTAACCAAATAAAAGTAAAATTAATATTCAAATTTTGTTTTAATCATTCATGTACGGTGAGCCAAAATCAAACCCTGCATAAATTCAAAAACGTTCAAAAATTAAATAAAAAAAACAAGTTTTTTTTAACTGAAAGTAAGGAACAACGTTAAAACTTAAAACGAACAAAAATTATTCCGTATATGAAAGGGGCTGTCCCCTCCTCAACGCCTCGCTCTTTACGCTAAAGTTTGATTTTCTCACAACTCTATTTTTTTTAAACAATGAAAAACTTTAGCGTAAAGAGCGAGGCGTTGAGGAGGGGACAGCCCCTTTCATTAAAATAAAAAACAAGTTTTTTTTAACTGAATGTAAGGAACGACGTTAAAACTTAAAACGAACAGAAATTATTCCGTATATGAAAGGGACTGTCCCCTCCTCAACGCCTCGCTCTTTACGCTAAAGTTTTTTATTGTTTAAGAAAAATAGAGTTGTGAGAAAGTCAAACTTTAGCGTGAGAACGAGGCGTTGAGGAGGGGATAGCCCCTTTCATATACGGAATAAGGGGACTAAGGGGAGAACCCCCTCATATACGTAATAACATATACGCAATAAAAAAAAATAATAGAAAAAACAAGCGATACGGCTCAATAGTAATCGAAACTTTTAAAAACGGAATTTTGATGTCAATAAATAAATAAAAAGAACGGGCTTATAATGCTGATTCTAAATATATAAACTTTATTAAGTTTAGTACTACTCATCAAAGGCTACGAGCCTGAGAAAATTTACCTTATTTTTTAAAGAGGGGAGAAACATCCCCTACAAGCAAAAGAATTTTAATGAAAATCACACCGTCAGATTCAGAGTATCAGAAAACCCTATTACATAGGTTTCAATCTCATATCTGCAAAAAATCTGCAACTTTGTATTTTTTGCCAGAAGAAAAATATACGAATATAGAAGTTCGTTACGTAAGTTAATTTGTAAATTACGTCAGAAGCAAATTTAGAGACAGCCATTTAGCAAAAGAAAAGTAAAATTTTTATTCAAATTTTGTTTACTTATTCAATGACGGTGAGCCAAAATAAAAGCTGCATTAGCTAAAAAACGATCAGAAATTAGATAAAAAAACAAGTTTTTTAAACTGAAAGTAAGGAGCGACATTAAAACTTAAAACGAACAGAAATTATTACGTATATGAAAGGGGCTGTCCCCTCCTCAACGCCTCGCTCTTTACGCTAAAGTTTGTTTCTGTCTCACAACTTTATTTCCTTATTCCGTACATGAAAGGGGCTGTCCCCTCCTAAACGCCTCGCTCTTTACGCTAAAGTTTGACTCTGTCTCACAACTTTATTTTTTTAAACAATAAAAAAATTTAGGGTAAAGAGCGAGGCGTTGAGGAGGGTACAGCCCCTTTCATATACGGAATAAGGAAATAAAGTTGTGAGACAGAGTCAAACTTTAGCGTAAAGAGCGAGGCATTGAGGAGGGGACAGCCCCTTTCATATACGGAATAATTTCTGTTCGTTTTTAAGTTTTAATGTCGCTCCTTACTTTCAGTTTAAAAAACTTGTTTTTTTTTATTTAATCACTGTAAAGGGCTGGGCACACGTAGCTGATTTCGGGAACTGAATTCCAAATCAGCGCCGATTTTAAAAGATATCGGCGTCGATTTGAGCTTGAAATATTTTCTAGTTTTCGGCGCCGATTTACTGATTTTCATCGTGATCATCACACAAAAAAATAGGACTACAAATAAATAGTCAGCCAGAGGTATCTGTGGTAAAAGACCTTACAACTGAGCTCAGAACTAAACTGAGAACTAAGCTGATATCAATCAAGCAACTATTAATAAATTCCAGTTGACTATTTGTGTTTCATGATTTTTTGTTTTGAAAATTATGCGCAATAAATTTTTCTTTCGACAAATTTTTCTTACCGCTATCGTTTGTCCACTGATGCTGAAATCGATTCCCGAAATCAGCTACGTGTGCCTAGTCCTTAAGAGTCAAAAACTACCACTGCCTGGCCGAATTGTCTTTTAACATAATCTACGTAAGATTCTACCACCTTAGAATATGCGGATCCGGCAGTCCATGGTATTTTGTGGACAGGCCGGTCACCGTCCAAAATACTGGGAGGTTGGCAATGTCACTGGACCATAGATCCCCTCAATTTTCATCAGTGCATTTGTTAGAGATGCTTTGTCGGCTGTCTTCATCACCTCAAACAAACTAAAGAGCGATTATGGAAAAGTACAGAGCTCGAACGAAAGAACCTCGTTCAAGTCAGAATCACTTGTGCAAGCCAATGCGGCTAGACGTTGGAAGATTAGAGCTGGCTTGACAATTTTCCTCTCGCTATCTATGACCATAGATGACTTCTCCGCCATAGTCATAACTTTCTCCTGTAAACATATTTTTCAATTTCTTTCGCTTCAATATCCTTCAGACTCTTTTCTTCCACAGATTTGGTATCATCTACGTTTACAGATGATGAAGCGCGGACATCAGTAACCATATTCAACAGCCGTGAATCCTGCCTGAAAAGTTTTAGGGCCTCAATGTATTGAATTATCTTTTCTATGTCCATCCGATCTCAAGCTTTCCTCGAAGATATCGCTTCTGCGTGATTTTCAGTAATCAATTCTGCAAAGCCAGTTAGGTTCTGCATGCGTTCGTTAACGAGAACCATAGTAGGCACAGCACATATCCAAATTGGCTGCTGCAATTCAGTGTCAGACCACCACTCATTTTCATACTTCTCGTTAAACGTTTGTTCGATCACCAAATCAGGAGAGTGCCATCTGTACTGCTCTAGGTTGTCTTTTCTCAACTGAAGAATCGCCTGCATGAACAGCCAAGCAGACTTCGCGTAAAGATTGTGGCCGGAAGCGGCAAAGTAAGGAAGCGTTTCTAACAGACTGTAGATAAAGCTCAAAATGCCACTTCATTGAGCTCTCAGGTTCTTTCTCAAGATTCCAAGCAGGTCCAGATACTACAACCAAAGATGGACAGTTCTGGACTCGGATAATCATTCTTTTACACTATGAAATATATATTGAATAAGTTCTGCTGCTTCCAACATCTGCGTCTCGTCAATGGTTTCTCCCTCACAGAGCGACTCGTACCCCTATTTTGCCTTTTCAAGGGGCTCCGGTAGCATGTCATTGCCATCAAAAACTTCGCTATTCAGTTCTGATGATAAAAGGTTATCTCAAACAGACCATGGCATCGCAGAGCACGAGACAACTTTGCCTTGAAACATACTTTGCCCAGTTTTAGGCGCGTATACTTGACTAATGGTTTCCAAAAGTCCAGAGTTAGGCACAAGGAAGGCAATGGCTCCTGGGAAACTCATGCGCGTGTGAAATCCATCTAGGACAAAAATATAATTTCTGAAAGCATTTATGATAGGCTCTGCATCGACGATACACTTTGCCTTCCAATAAAGCGGTTGGTCAAAGGTAAAGCCCTAGTTTTCCAGCTCGACTAGCGCGCTCATTAGCATGCAAAAGGGTAGAATAAACATAGTAGATGAGAAAATCAGAAATTGTTGTCCACTCTTTTTCCAAAACCGGAAGCATAATTTTAGACGACAGACCCGTTTTTTTAGCACTAAGATCTTACATCTTTCTGCAAAGATTATCGTTTTTTAACTCATCTTTGTTCTAAGAACCTACAGCTCACTGATGTCAGCAAAAAGAGTGAAGACCGCCACTGTTCTGCCATATAGAACAATGATGATCTACTCATCATTGTTCTCAGACCGCTGATCAGAATGATGAAAGACGTTTGCACAAAAACGACCGACGATGTAAGATCTTTGTTCAAAGATATTTCACTTTTAAGCGTTTTCTGACAAAAGATGTAATATCTTAGCACATTGATGAGTGAAAAAACGCCCCTGATATCTCATAACATATTTCTACTCAATGCTCTCGGATACCAGTTTATTCTTTTGTCTTTTTTTGGAAGTAAATAAAACGGCACAAACCTTTTACATAGCCATGAGTCATGAAGCAAATACTATGGTAGACAGCTCCAGTGATTAGATCAGCTAAAGAATTGCACTAAGGAATCAAAACCACAAACTGGAGGGGGGGGGGGGGGTTAGAATACTGGTTTGAAATTGAACTTTTTAAGTTTATATTCTAAGGCGCCATTCCTTGGTTGATAGGAAATCGTGAATCGACCAGAAATGACTAAAATAACTAGTCCACAGAGGTCAATTTTCACAACTGTTTTAGATAAGATGACGTACTTGACTACGTAAAATCAAGTTTTTAACTTTATTTTCAAATTCACCACCATTCATTTCATGGATAACGATAAAAAAATACGACCTCTTAATTTCGAGTTTTAACCTACCTCCCCGTCCTTTTATGATGGAAATGGGCGTAAGGGTACGGTAAATGGGAACCTGAGTTCAGATTTGGGTCAGCATGCTTGATTTGATAGGATACGACTATTTAAGCTCCAAAACATTTATAAACACAAAATAGATTTCCCCGTTAAAGGGCAAATTTGGAACACTTGTGCAAGGAGGATTTTGGTCGATTTTTTTTTGTGTGTAATTCCGCTGATTTTTCAAAACAATTTGATGTAAAAAAAAAAGAAAATATGTTGCAATTTCCCCGAGGTTTGGCCATTTTTTCCCGTATCTTGCCTCAACTATCTCCCATTGCCTTTGTTTTGCTCCTTAGGACAAAGCCCATCACAGTGATACATATAAATGGAAATAGAACGCAACCCTGCTTAACTCCTGATTTAGTGCAAAACCAGCTACTAACCGCATTTTCTACCTTACACACAGCAATTTTATTCTCGTACGTGTTACTAATCACTTTAATGTATTTGTCTGGTATACCATACAAGGAATAAGACCTTCGCTGAAGCTCTTTTAAAAGCTGAATCAAACACTTCCTCAGAATCTATAAAACTGTCACGGAGAATTATCGGGAGAGGGGGGTATACTCCAGACCCTAAAATACACACTGAGAAGCCTTTTTTAAGCCACTCTCTTTACTCTCACCTTATCCTTTAGATCCTGAAAGTCCAAAATTGAGCAAGGCATGACGCTACACTGCTTGAGCCTAATTTGGGCTTTGGATCTGTTTCTGACCATGTCACTTTTAAAACACAAAATATTGTCAAAAATTACCAAGCTCAGTAAGCTATGATGAGGAAGCGTTGGATTTAGATCATTGAGGTTCTTGATCCGCTTTCAGAAATTTAATTTCAAAAATGACCCCTCTCCCCCGAAAAAATTCCTCGGTTAGCACCAATTGAAAACAGACAGCAAAGTGGGAACTTAATATTTTTCTGCGTACTTTAGTGTTATTCATAATGCCTAAAAAAACAACCTTTTGATTTATAGCCTTGAACATTTAACAAGTATGTGTGGGTTGACGGGATATGATATGCATTTAAACTAGAAAAAAAAAAAACAAAAAAAAACGGAAGACAAATGTCTAAGAAAGAAATATTTTCTGAATTTAATGGGACATAATTTTAGTAGTATAGTATTTCCTTCAGAGAAGGAGTTAACCTCCACTCTTTCAACTATTAATGCATTGCCTAACTTATGATCTCATATTAAAAAATGTACTTTAAAAACATTTGCAAGTTTTTCTACCGGATTCGAAGAAGAACATCACTGTAAAAAAGAGAAGGGTTTAAAGAACTCACCTTGAAATCCGTGGCACAACCCTTTATATCATTTTTGATATCCAGCCCCCCCCCCCCTTCTTCTAATATATTTTTGGAGGTGTGTACTTAATTCTGGGATGATCATCATTCTTGAAACATTGTTTTACATAGTATTAAATTTAAATTTAAAGAAACAAGGGATTAACGAGTGACTAGTAGCCTCCCTCAAATTTCAGGGAGCCTTGGACCAGACAGTTCGTACTAATAAACTATAAATAAGGGGCAAATATTGTTCATTGAAACCGAAACTCATAAGAAATAAAGACTCAAAATACAACGTATGCAACAGCAAATCTATCATTTATGCTGATTTCAAATATTTCAACCTCACTAATTTTAAAATTACACATCAAAATATTTTCCGAAAGTGGCAAATGAAAACTTGCAGGATTTTACAACTGGGAACATTACACAGACACACACACATCCACACACGCGCGCGCCCGTTTCCTAAAATTTACTCTCTATATAAGAACTTTCTGAGTTTGAAAGTAAAAAAAAGTGAACGATAAATAATGATGTCTCCAAAAGAAAGCGAAAGTTTTTTATCTTTTATATATATATATATATATATATATATATATATATATATATATATATATATATATATATATTAGCGACGGTGCAGTTGGCTTTCGTAAGTTTTTATAAATCTGTGCGAAAATTGAACAATGAGTTTAAACTTTATATCCTACGAAAACCATATAACGTCACCAAGAACTGGTACAACTTCCATAAAAGAAATTCCAATTTTCAGTATCACTCATATACGTTTTTTGTCAAACAGTTCGTTGTAACGAAGTACAAGTAAGGAGCGACTCAGCCCAACAGTACCGAAAACTCTAAAAAAGGAATTCTGATAACAATATTATTACATAAAAAGACAAAAAGCTGATTACAAATATATAAATTCTTTGAGTTAAATGTTGCACTGTCATAAGCGATGAGCCTGAAAAAAACCCTGATTTTCGAAAAAGAGGGGAACGTCCCCAAAAAGTCAAGTGATCTTAGTGAAAATCACACCATAAGATTCGGCAAATCAGAGAAGTATTCTGTAGTAGTTTCACGCACCTATATTTTATATTTCTTGTTCGAACGGAAATTAAAAGTTCCAGTGCTCCAAAAAGATTTGTGACAAGAAGACAAGCGACCAAAAAGATTGGAGGGCAAGATGCCACTCTCCTATGCTTCGTTTTCCCCCAAAGACATCCGATCAAGGTTTTGAGATTGCAATTTGGTTCAGCATAGTTGAAAGGTTCAATAACAATGCCTCTGGAGATGACATGACCCCCCGTAGCCCCTTGGAAAGGGATGTAAGTTATGTAATATGCCTATTGTTAACGTACAGTATTTAATTTGGGAAATATACAGAAATTCTTCGGGAGAATTCTCCATGTAAATTCAACACAGGAAGGGGGGGGGGGGCATTTTCTGGCATAATATGAAAAACTTTCCAAATTAAATAAACAAATTTTTTCAACTGAAATTAAGGAGAAACATTAAAACTTGAAACGGACAGAAATAATCCTGAAGATGAGAGGGGAGAGGAATACCACCCCTTCTTCATCACTAGCTTTTTACGCTTAAGTTTGACCTTTTCTTCCAATTCTTTAAGAACGACTTCTGAAATTCAATGGCCGTTCTGAATCAAAAGTGTTTTTAAAGCACTAAAAGTCTTCAGCATAAAGACAGAGGGATGACGAAGGAGCAGCCCCCCCCCCCAGACACGGAATAATTTCTATTCGTTTAAGATTTTAATGTTGTTCCCTACTATCAGTTGAATTTTTTTTTTTTTAATTTAATAAGAAACTAAAATGCCTTATTTTGCCAGTCAACTGTGGTTAAGATAGATAATTATTCATTTTTCCACGAGATTTGAATCACGAGCGATATTATTTTTACCAAAAAATAACGCGTTTCGCAACCAAATACGACTATCGCAGGGTTTTCGTTAAATTTATGCGTGTAGTGAGAATCAAGCACTAAGGTTTTATTAAAACCAATGTGCTCCCTGTAGTTTTTTTAATTATTTTATATTACTTATTGTTTCTACATAAGACGACAATTTTGATATTATTCTATAGCCGAGGTTCAACTTTACCGATCTCAAATTTCAAAATTTGCAAATTTCAAAATTTGCTTTGTTCATTTTTCGTCTTGTAACGCTAAAACATGTAAGAAAATAGTAAACTCTCCTATTTCCAACCAAGTTTAGACGACTCAAAAGAGAATTCTAACCAATGTCATCATTTTAGCTCGGCGAATGGTTAGATCTGATAAAAATAATTTTATTTTTGGTGCAAGTTACAGGTTTGTGGCAAAATCCCACGCTTCACGGAGAACATAGAACTTACGTCATTGGCATATATGACGCGAATAAATTAGAAGAAAGACAATAAAAATAATAAAACCACAAAAAGACTTTGGAAACTAAACTCTGAGACCCAACTTGTACCTGATTTTAATTGGGCTAGGAAGTGAGGACAAAATCAGGAGATTTGGACAAAAGTTTACTCTCTCAGTTAAGTAATTGATAAAATGGAAAAACCGAAAGTTGGGCTCTTTAAATGCTTGAGACATAGCTTCAATTATTATAACTATTGTGTTCAATTTTTTCTCTTTAGAAAACTACAAAAAAATTATCAGAAGCGCCTAGTTCTAGCATCACAACCATTATACACCGTTAAACATTATTAACGACATCATTAGATAAGATTTTGGAAGCAAGGTTTCCAGTATTGTCCACACTTCAACGCAATTTTATTTTCATTTGATGGTGGCGAAATGTAACAGAAACAGTTTTATCAAACACATATTTCCCTTTCAAAAAATTAAATACTATCTAAGTACCCTAACGTTACTTTCAAAACAGGGTCATGGCAGTCCAAAATTCCAAGCACTCTTTTCACTGTTGTTTTTTTTCTTCTATAATAATACGATTCATTTATTTTTAAATATATTACGGAAAGGAAAATAGAGCCTCCTCCTCAAAATCCTAAATTTTCCTAGTTTCTGGGCACTTCTTATTCGAATCATGAAATAAAATTCGATTTTTTTGCCCCTCCCTATTTCTTTACTATTTGCCTCCTAAAAATTTTCCCTCATTATTACCCCTCCCCCTCCACCCTAAAAGAAGTAGAAAAAACTGTGCATACGCGAATTACATATTAAAACAATGCGGCTAGTACTAGGTACAAGAAATAACATTAATGTAAGTAATACTAATTTTAATAATTCGAAGTCGGCTTGTTAAAAAGAACGCATTCACTAAAATTACAACACAAAAATAATTCTAAATTCATCAAAATCAGGACACAAATAACGTCATCAAAACTGCATGAAAAAAAAACTTATCACCTAAAATAAAGCTTACAATAAATTTAGATCAAGCATTGCTTAAAAAAAGATGAAAAAATCAAAAAGGAGAAACCCAGTCAAGCGCGAAAGAATGAAAGAACTGATGACAAAATCTCAGCCTTTTATTCGTATGTACAGTGATCTCTGCTTTCTATGCCATTCTTTTAATCCGCAGTATAATACAAATAGCAGTCAACAAAATTTCGAATACAACTGGAGACGATTATGGTGTTTTTTCATCCACACATATATACATTATAATATAATATATTATATATATATATATATGAATATTCTAGTAAACACCTTATTTTCAACAGACTATGTAGAATATTCAATTAACTTCATTCACTTCCATTGATGATGGAGATTGGTTACAAGTCTGTGTTGAATCACCTGTAGCCATTGCTGGGTGATTGTTCCTCATCGTCTGACCATTATTGGCTCCTCCTGAGCCTAAAAGATCTTGATTACTGCCAGCAGACTGACTTTCGTTAACAGCTCTGGTCCCTACATAATAAAAAGAAATAAATAAATTAAAATTCCTATAAATTTTTCATTGACTTTAATTTTATTAAGTTTTTTATATCTGACTGAGTGATTAAAATCATTTTTTTTTTATTTATTTAGGGTATAGCATTTGAGGCCTAATCCAGGAGGGAGGGGGAGGGGTTTGAGCCCACCCACCCCAAAATGTTTGTCCAGCTCGTAAAAACGTAATAGCAATGAACATGAGCAAGTTTTTGATGCGTTTTTTAAGTTTTTTTTTGCACCCCCCTCCCCGAAAAAAAACCTTTGTAACCCCCCAAAAACTTCTGGATACGACCTTGTTTCAAGTATAGCCTATCGTAGCACATTCCAAATTCAATTACTACTATTATTATTAAACATTTGTGTTGTGACACTGCTGTCTAAATATAGACTAAATTAATATGCTTTTAAAGTATATTAGTTTAGTTTATAGAAGCTGATAAAAGAAGATATGATTAACTTGGCTGGAACTGTTCCTTTGTAAGACCAATATATTTCAATTCAACCATTTTTATCCCAGCCAAACGAAAATAAAAAAAAATAACACAAAAGACAAACAAATAAAATAAGCTACAAAAAAAGAATAAATGACTAACAACAAGCAAAACGTAGTAAATCACTATCTGAGGCAAAAAGACACTCACGTAACGAACAACTAGATTCGTGTAGCTGGTTAAACGTTGTAAACATAAATTAAACGGAAACGTGAAACGTGAAACGGAAACAGGAAACGTGGGGTGTCATTTTACGCCACATTGAATTCATAAAAACCGACAAGATTGTGACAACACCCAAAAGAGAACCCATAAAAATTAATACAGTGAACAAAAAAAAAAAAAAAAAAAAAAAAAAAAAAAAAAAAAAAAAAAAAAAAAAAAATCCATAACCTAAACTGAGTAATTATAAAACCGGTGGAGCAGTCCATTTCTTTTCGGGTAGATTGACCTCATTGCGAATGTGCGCATCATCAAACAAATGCTCCCCTGAAATGAACCTCTGGTATCGGAACGGTTTCAAAGATGGCAGTTCACTTCCGCATTGTTTACGAGGCGGAATCAGTGGTATAAAAGTGCCAGGCAGGGTTTCCATCCTAGTGATTTATCACTATTTTTAGTGATTATTTAAATTGACCTAACAAAAAACAAATCACTGAATCAGCAAACAAATCACTAGATTATTGAAGAAAATCACTAAAATCTAGGAATTTTTTTTTTCACCGGACAGCAACTCTGGTGCCTGGTGTGAAAACATACACATTCAGTCTCGAGAGAATTGTACGAAATATCACGATCAGCAGCAAAACTCAGACATACTGATTACTACTTGTTTGTAGAAAAGATTGCAGTAAAAAAAAACAACAACAGCTGTTCAAGCTAATATGATTGGCGGAAAATTATCCACATAACTCGAATCAAGCGAACAGTTCTCTTGTATAAAAAGGTATAAAAAGGGCATATTAATCAGAACCATTGCTGGCTCATAGGGTGTCTAATTAGCGTTTCGATAAACTGGGGTAAAACCAGAAACCAAGACAACTGCCATTGAAGACTTGGCAATTATTTCATGACGAAATCATGGAAAATCACTAATAAGACACGGAAAAAATTATCACGCAATGTCTCAATGCGTTTGTAGACATCATCAGATCCACCAGCTGGATTGTGCTTCGATTTTCGAATCAAAAGCAGAATATCTTCAGCAAAAAAACCCCACTACTATCAGGTCCGAAAATTCAAAAATCAAAAGTAAATTACACTGAATCATCAGCATCGCTAAATATATGCTTTTCTTAATTTTTGAATATTTTTCGACTTTTTTTTGGCATTTTCCCATGCAATACATCTTTCTACATTTATGCTTCTATCTTTCATGCAAGTATCTTTCCACATGTAACATTTTATAAATTTTTGGTTGACTCACCGCAAGTCATTAGAAAGGTAGAATTGCAAGGAGCATATGGAGAAAAAAAAAGAGGGGAGGGCAACTTGAATAAAAAGACTCACAATGCAGGGCTTTTTCTGGGGAAACTGTAGGCCGGGAATTTAGGTAAAGGTCTACTACTCTCTTCTGTCTGATCGACTACGCTTCTTTGCCTTTTTCCCAAGATCCTTTTGTAAAAAAGAAAAACTGCATAATTAGATAAATGAAAAATTTTTGCTTTTTTACATCAATATCTAGGATTCCTCGAAAAAGAAAAGGTAGCAAAAAGAATTCAAAACCTTATTTTTGAACTTGTTTCAGTGGAAAGAGTAATTACCCCTGCTGCAGATTCTTTCAAAAATATTGTCACCCGGTGCACAAAAACATCGCAAAATCCTCACCTTTACTGTTAAAAATTATTTGAAAAAAAATACGTTTTCTAAAGAGTTAAAGAGGTTGAGTTACAAGGTCGAACCTTAAAACGTACAGGGATTAGGAGGCACAGTTGGGGGGCTGCCGCCCCCCAAACCCCCCGCTTTCGCAGCCTTTAAATAAAAAAAAAGTTCTTTAAACTGAAAGTAAGGAGCGACATTAAATCTTAAAACGAACAGAAATTATTCCGTATATAAAAGGGACTGTGCCCTCCTCAACGCCTCGCTTTTTATGCTAAAGTTTTTATTGTTTAAAAAAAAGAGTTGTGAGAAAGTCAAACTTTAGCGTAAAGAGCGAGGCGTTGAGGAGGGCACAGCCCCTTTCCTATACGGAATAATTTCTGTTCGTTTTAAGATTTAATGTCGCTCCTTACTTTCAGTTTAAAGAATTTTTTTTTTTATTTAAAGGCTGCGAAAGCGGGGGGTTTGGGGAGGCGGCAGCCCCCCAACTGTGCCTCCTAATCCCTGTACGTTTTAAGGTTCGACCTTGTAACTCAGCCTCTTTAACTCATTAGAAAACGTAGTTTTTTTTTCAAATAATTTCTGCACGTTTTTGTACAGTTTATTACTTATTATTGCTTGACTAACTGTTAGCTGATCGTGGCAGGAGTTAAAGTTGGGGGGCTGCCACCCCCCAAACCCCCCGCTCTTGAACATTCTTGTGTTAAGGCTTTTAATTCCTGAATACTCAAATCACGTCGTACAGGGTGCCTGCTAATCCCTGTACGTTTTAAGGTTCGAACTTGTGACTCAGCCTCTTTAACAGCCCCCCAACTGTGCCTCCCAATCCCTGTACGTTTTAAGGATCGACCTTGTAACTCAGCCTCTTTAACTCTTTAGAAAACGTAATTTTTTCAAATAATTTAAAAAAGAGACTGCGTTTCTTTTTTAAAGTTTAAATTCAGTATATAAAAACTTTGCTCTGACGGTGAATCGAACCCTGGTTTTCCGCCTGACAGTCTGGAGTATCAACCGCTGGACTAAAGAGACACACTTGTAATTGTTTTTTAGTAAATGGAATCTATTTTTGACGCAAGCAAATTCCCACAAAACTTGATATTTGGTTTTTGGAAAACAGGGAAGGAGTGATCAGATTGAGCTGAAATTTCGAGGATAAGCTCCCAGGCCCCAGGAAAGCTTATCCTCTAAATTTCAGCCCGATCAGACAACGTTAAAGGGGGGTTGTGGTGGGAAAAATTAACATGGGCTATTATAGGAAAACGAGGTTTTTCGTAAATGTAAATTCGGGGGATAATTTTTTCGGTCTGAAAATATCAAAAGGCCCTAACAGGTCGAATTCTGCTTCGAATGAGTCCTCATTCACCCGGATCAGTTGCCAACTGTGGCCTGTAGGCGTGGAAAAAAAAAAAGAAAAAAAAAGAGAAATGAACTTTAAGTGGCTATATTTGGTTTTTGGAAAACAGGGAAGAAGTGATCGGATTGAGCTGTAATTTCGAGGATAAGCTCCCGGGCCCTAGAAAAGCTTAACCTCTAAATTTCAACCCAATCGGACAACGTTAAAGGGGGGCTGTGGTAGGAGGGTCGAAACTTCCGGCCCACTTTTACCCATGAAGATAAAGTCGGAGGGGGGTGAAATTTTGCACGTTTCTTAGTTTGAGCTTGGGCTACAAAATGCGATTACCGCTGTCTCTCTGCGACCGCTAGGACCGGAAATCGCTTAACATTGTGGTGGGTCGCCTCTTTATAGAGGCACAAGTGTGCCTCCTTGATGCGGCACCTATATGCTTAGCTTGATCACTGGATATTTACGATTAAAGAAAATCTAAGATAATCATCAGCTATTTTCAGAAGTTTCCTAACTCTATAGATAGATGGTATTGCAAATCTTGCAATAGACGGACATGTAAAGCCAAATATAGTCCACAAAATTAACATCCGTTCATCATCTATGAGAGATAAATGGTCTATAAAACTAGATTGATAAGTTATATAATAAAATCCAATCCGATTAAATATAGCTTCATTGTCAAAAAGACGAAGCTAAAAGATTCGTTCCACAGCAGGACACGTTAGAACGATCTTTTTTTTCTTTACCAGATTGCTAAATCGTAAGACCAGAATTCGCATGACTGAGTAGCTTCATAAAAAAAAAAAGGAAAAAAAAATAAATAAAGTTAAGATATTCATATAAGGAGTCTCGTCCCTAATCCGAGGAGGAATCAATTTACGTACATATTAGTCAAGTTTTTGACAAAATTTATATGAGAATAGTAGGAATTTAACCGCAACACACGATTCAGCCTCCCTTTTCTAGAAATTTCTCGCAAATTATAATAAACAATGTCATAAAATGTATCAGTCAATAGCTGATAGGGACACTATGACATACGCTAACAACCTGATATTTGACGAGCATGCGAGATTGGGTATTAGTATACCCTAGTAGCGAAAAATCAGGATTCAGCATCCATTTGGTTGCCCTGTTTTTTGTCTCATGGCTTGGGGATGAAATTGAAATTTCCAGGAATCCTTCTCTTTTTTTCAGGGGGGGGGGGGGGCAAAAAACAGTACATAGTACATACCACGCTTAAAGTTTCTTTTTAATGTTTCGCGTCCACTAGTCTTAGCCAGTGGTGTAAATTCGTCAGAATCTTGGAGGAGGGGGGGGGGGGGGGAGAGAGAAAAGCTGGAGCCAATTTTCCCAAACCAAGTGAAAATGACTGTGAAAACTGAAAAATGAGCCATATATAACCATAAAGGCAGTAATAAACTAAAGAAAACTGATCTGTTTTTCTGGATACTTAGATTGTGCAGGCTTATCTTAATTTTGACAAGATTTTTGTAGAAACTAAATTTCAGCTGGGGGGGGGGGGAGGAGGGCAGTTGAAAGCCCCCCCCCCAGCTTTTCTTTCTTTCTTTTTTTTTAGTAAAAAGATCTACTTCCAAAACTACTTGCTTACCTATTTTTTTTTATCTTCAGCATTTGGTTGAATGACATTTTAATTCATTTTTAATTGAAATTCTGGCTTTTGGGGATCCCTCACGTGTCATTACATAACAGCTATTACTGAACGACTAATATTATCAAGTTACAGCAGTAATTATTGGTAAAAGTAATTTCAGCCATCTGAAAATCCAGTCAGTGCTTTTACCAGTTCCAACCTAATGTTTTAACTCGGAAAGATGTAAATTAGAAGAAAAATAAAGTTCTATTAGTTTAATCTAAAAGGGACTGTCAACAAAACTGGCATTTGAGAATATAAAATAATGTCCCAAAATTATAATCAAAATCTAGGAAACTCAATTCCACAAATATTTTTTCGAAGTGGCAGCATCCCACGGCATATCCGACATCTTAGATAATTCTATCTAGTAAGTTTTTAGTAGTAATAATAAATGACTTGCGCCGGGGCGGAGCCAACTGGATCAAGGCTTAGCCCTCAGAGGCTCATCGCCTCCGTAGTCCAGGCGGCTCGGCTTGCTGAGTCATACAATTGACCCCCACCTTGAGACTGGTGACACCCGAGCTGTCTGAAAAGAATTTCTCCCTTCAAGACGAACAACCTCATCCTGGAGGGCCTGGTGCCTCAGGAAATTTCTTTTTTCAAGGGGGATGCCTTTTGTTGGAGAAGTAAATATAATTTTATGTAGAATAGCTAGTGGTTAGGAAAAAAACATCGGCTACAACCTTTCTTCTAAAAACTGAACACTAAGTTGAGAATCCCAGAAGACAAAAAAATTGAGCATGCAAGCAAGAGAGAAGAAGACTCCCAAAGTGAGCAGCTGACGCCTCACTTGGTTAAATTTTTATTGGGTTAAATGGCTTTTTCGAAACTTGTTTAACTTTATTTACGAACGTTTTTATTAGTAATAAATATACGTAACTTACGAATTAACTTACGTAACGAACTTCTATATTCATATATTTTTAATACGTATATTAGGGGGTTCGCCCCCTAGTCAATACCTTGCTCTTTAAGCTAAAGTTCGAATTTTGTTCCAATTCTTTAAAAATGACCCTTAATCACAAAGGCCGTTAATTAGAATAAATAGCTCTTATGAAAGTACTAAAAAATCTTTGGCTTAAAGAGCGAGGTATTGACTAGGGGGTGAACCCAATCATATACGTAATATTTTCTGTTCGTTTTAAGTTTTGATGTTGCTCCTTGCTTTCAGATGAAAAACTTGTTTTTTTTTATTTAATTATAATAAAAAAAAAATATAGACTCAGAATAGTCTTTTATAATAAAATTCTTTTTAAAACTAACTTTTACCTTGAGATGAATACGTTTCGACAGAAGATACTCCAACTTGATTGCCTGCGAGTTTCATAGGTTTACCATTCCCGGGTTGTGTCACAGCGGGCCGCTGGATAGGAGCTGGAAATCTTGGTTGCGCCTGAAAATAAAATTGAATAGATTTCTGGTACTTTTGTTAATTGCCAATTACCAGAGACATTTATAAACATAACTATGTTCCAAAAGTATAAATACGTTACATATACACCTGGGGAGGGAGAAAACTGGAAGAAAAATTCTTCTTTTTTTCAAGGACACAGGAGTCCGTATGCTCTAAAGAAGCTGGAAAAATAAAAGCCAGGAAATGCAGATTTCCTATACAATATGCTGAATTATGTCTCACTATAATACAATGTCGTGTACACTAAGAATAAACTTTTCTTAATCTCTTCAAGCGATGTTAATTTATAATGTTGAACAGGGTAAACCTTGACTTCGAGCTTTAGGGTCTGAAGCAAAGAGTATGCAACTTATAAGAGTGGGAGCTGGCGCAAGTGTCGACTAAAAAAACATCAACAGACGACACTTGGCAATTTTTTCAAGCTTTGTAATTGTTTTTCTATCATGAACTGACATCAGACACTTATTAACACCCTAATTTTACCAATTGCACTATTTGAATCAATTATTCTTATTATCACACACAAAAAACACGTGTCACCACACGTAAGGTAGCATTGATATTTTATTTTTACACCAGCACCAGTTCCCACTCATCAGTTTAGCATTTTCCTTCCAAATATATGGCATTGTCCAGTCTTTCAGAAACCAAACGTTCATGGTTACAACCTTGTAAAAAAAAGGTTATCATTTCTCTGGTTTTCTTAAATACCTGTTCTATCGTGAATATAAGTATATACAAATTTTAATTCAATAGTAGAGGTTTTCTAGGCTTGCCAAACTTTCTTCCTTTACGGTTTCGTCAGTAAATCGCAAATTTAATGTTCGTATTAGCTAATTAGGCTGTGATAATTTAAGTGCGACATATGCTATTTTGGTCGAAAATGAGTTAGGTATGTGTCTTGGGTAAACTCAGAACGAGGAATCGAATGGTGCGTGTCAAAACTGTCCTATCTTGTATCGTGATAAAGATAAAAAAAAGAGGCATATGCCAGTTTTGACAAAGAGGATTGCCTTACCAAGCTATGTATTGCATGGAGACCTGGCATTTGTCTTCTTTTTTTGTAAAGGAAAAAGGAGATATTAGCCAAAAAATGGATTCAATTCTGGATTCACTCAGAATAATTTTGACCGAAGAGGAGTATCTTACCATTAGGAAAATAGATACATACACCATAAAATGGAATAATTTTGACCGAAGAGGAGTATCTTACCATTAGGGAAAATAGATACATACACCATAAAATGGAATAATTTTGACCGAAGAGGAGTATCTTACCATTAGGGAAAATAGATACATACACCATAAAATGGAATAATTTTGACCGAAGAAGAGTATCTTACCATTAGGGAAAATAGATACATACACCATAAAATGGAATAATTTTGACCGAAGAGGAGTATCTTACCATTAGGGAAAATAGATACATACACCATAAAATGGAATAATTTTGACCGAAGAGGAGTATCTTACCATTAGGAAAATAGATACATACACCATAAAATGGAATAATTTTGAATTCGCACAGAATATTTATATTTCATTAATATCATCCAACTAAAAATAGCATAAAAAGTTCATTTAGAATATGTTCCCTTTATATCCATTAGCCTCATCCTTCAGAGCGACCACAGCCGACAAACTTTTTTCTTTTTTTTGGCTCTCCTGAATTGTTACAAAAATGGCATATGTCGCACTTTTAATTATCACAGCCGATTTGTTTAAATAGCAGTGGGTTTGTTAAAGAAACAGACGGATTCGCTTATGTTCTTTCTAGCTGTTACACATACAAAAAATAGAAGGAAGAAAAGATCACTGTATTTATGAAAAACAAAACCAATTTTAAACACAAGAATATATTTTAAAAAATGGCATAGGTCTAAGCCTATTTATCTCCTAGGTTAAAAAGCGTCATTTTTCTTTTAAAACAGAAACCAAACAATATTGTGCTAGAACTGATTTGAAAAGAAAAGTCCCAGTTGATAATAGTATTTTGTCGCCAAAACAACTCTTACCTTTCTTCCTTGCGGCACTTAATATATTTTACAGGAGGGACATTTTTCCTTAAAAGAGTAAAAAGGAGTACTTTACAGGCAGAGATTCAAACTCAGGTTGCCAATTTTGAGCGGTCAGAAAATATAGCTGCAAGTTTCATAGACTGAACATTCCTCAGCTAGGGATTCAGCCCACAATTGTATCTATGCATTGGGATTTAGCTGGTAGATCCGAAGAGAAAAAACTGATATTTCTGGATTGAAAATCTCCCAGCCATCATCGACCTACGTCTATAGTCCCATGGGACTATCATTTTTTTTCCATTCAGTACTATTTACAATTGAAGCTAAAAAAGGTATATTCCAAGACCACTGGGAAAAACTTAAATTTCCTATGTAGTGTAAATTCCTTAAACCATCGAACATTGTAAAACGTAGCTAAAATGTACAGGGAGCAGCCACAACCTATTATGAAAACCAAATCACTAATGTTTTTCAGCAAACAAGATCCAATGAGATGGCGTGATGAAGTCCAATTTCTTTATTCGGAGCAAAACTGTGCACCAATTAATTTTGAGTAAAAAACTACTAATTATACGTAAAACTTCTTTAGCAAAACGAAAGTTAATAAGGAGGAGTGTTAACTTAATAGTTAGGAGTGTTTGACCCCCTCCCCCCGAAATGTTTATCTGACTCATAAAACGTAACAAAAATGGATATAAACAAATTTTGTATGGTTTTTTGAGTTTATTTTTGTGTAAAACCGCCCCCCCCCCCCCCGAAATTTTTTTTGGGAGTAAAACCCCCTCCGAAAACAATCCTGGGTACGGTCTTGCTCTTTACGACCTTCTACAAAAAGTAGTCAAAAGAAAAAAGCAACATCGCTCCTTACCAAGTATATCGCATCTTACTTTAATCTGATCACTTTAACTTTTAACATGAGTACTAACATTTTCAATTTCCACTCGAATGAGCCCTCTCCTGAGTTTCTACGACAACTTCTTTATTTTAATTTGCTCGTTTTAGGATTTCATTTTCATCTATATCAGTACCTGTTATGCTTGATTTAATTATGTGTTTTAATTTCCCAGTTTTTGACAGTAATTCCTGGTCATTTTAAGCTTGAAATTTTAAAGTAATTTAATTCTGCTGGTCTCAAATTTTATTAAGGCTCTTTACTTTTTTTGGAAAACTTCTTTTTTCAACGTTTCTTTACAATTATTAATGATTAAACTATCGTCTAAAACACATTAATGAAAAACGAAAAGTAAATATTTCAACGTTGAAAATTTTGAGATAAAAAAAGAAGCACATTCGCTACCTGTATATTTTCTTTACAATACGGACAGCCATTTGATAGCTTACAAACGGCTGGAATATTCTTTACTTGCACAACGACTAAATAACAGTATGATTAGCATTACAGCGGATTTAACATTACCCTTCTAGTATATCAAATTTACACCCTTGGCTTAGCCAAAACTTACTATAACCATGAAGTGTTGCATCTTTTCGGAAATGTACTTTTCTAAATACTTGGAGAAATCTGGAGAAGGTAAACAAGAAGGGTAGGCGATAGCATAAGATGGCTGGACTCTACCACCACAAAACCTTCCTGGCCGAAGAACCACTATGTAGTCTAATGCCGTCTTATTTACCTTTTTTTTCTTTTCCCCTACGCAAAATTAAACTAAACCCTAATATGTTTTATTTACATTAAACCTATTAAGATTCGTTTTAAACTTATGATTCCCATCACCTGAACTCCCCTAAAAAACAATATTCCTTGCCTTTTACAAAAAAAAAAAAAAAAAAAAAAAAAAAAAATGTTGGATTTACCTGTCCAAATGTATGTGGAGCATAGCGGTTACAAGTAACTGCAACTGACCGCTGATCTTTCGTCTTGGGTGAAGCGACAGCCGGTTGCACAGAGCTATGCATACTTCCTGAGTTGTGTGAGTTCAGGACTCCTCCAGTTGTTGGTAGCTGTATGGATCCTGTAAACATTACTCAACTAATAGAAAATGAACTTTGATAATTTGGCGATGTGTATTTGGGTGCGATATTTATTTCGAAAAAATATTGCTGAGAATACTCTCGTTATTTAAACAGAACCATCTCTAATTAAGGATATGTAAACATGTGTTTGAAAGGAGTGGCGAGGAGGAGGTGACGCCCTCCTACTCGAAACTAGAATACAAAAAAGAAGACAGACCAAAAGAGCACAATGGGAAATGCTCCTATTCAAGCATTGGTAAAAACAAAACAATGCCATCTTTACAAAACCATAGCTCCCTAGACTCCATTTATCGGACAGGATATTTTCGCATAAAAAAACGATCTAGATAGGTCAGAAGTAGAGAAAAATCGCTAAGAGCCTTAATTTTGGTTTTTGCAAATGACGTCATATACTATGTTATTACATCATATAAGCATTGTTTACGACATCATATATGGCATCATATAAGTATTTTCCGTCATGCATAGCAAAAATAAGATTGTTGAGTTTCCAACGCAAGTTATTTATATAATATAATGTCAGTTGAAAGGCTCCAAAAACGAAAATTTGCAGTTGTAGTCGCTATAAATGATGATTCTTTGAAACCAACACCTGAACTATCGAATGTGATAAGATGTGAAATTGGACAACCTGGACCATCAATTGCGACAACACCAATACTGACAGCTAAAGCAAAGGCCATTGCTAAATTGTCTGAAGTAATCAAAATCCAAAAATGTACCAAAAATTAAAATGAAGAGCAAAGACCCGGGCGGTTAGAAGATATGCGATAACGACAATTAGAGCATGTTAAAAATGAAAATGAAGGGCAAAGACACACGCGGTTAGAAGACATACGACACCAAACAAGTGAGGGAATCAAAATGAAAATGAAGAGCAGCGTGTCAATGAAAATCAATCTGGAAAGTGAGAATATAAACGGGTCAAAATTCAAAATGATAGCGATGATGATTGGTTTTGGGATTTTTACATGGATAAGGTCATCAATACCTACCATTCTTTTGAAAACCAAAAATATGGACTTGATAAATCGTTGGAAGAAAAAGAAGTTTTTGTCCCACCACCTGAACAATTAAAAGAAACAAAGGTTCGGTGATATGTCTTTCATAATGACAAAAGACAACCGAAGCCAAAAGCAGAAGTTTTTGTCCCACCACCTGAACAAGTAAAAGAAACAAAGGTTCGGCGATATGTATTTCATAATGACGAAATATAAGCCGAGGTGTAACGAAGCAAACCAATTGAAAATGATAGCGATGATGATTGGGTTTTAAGTTTTTACATGGATAAGGTCATCAATACCTACCATTCTGTTGAAAACCAAAAATATGGACTTGATAAATCGTTGGAAGAAAAAGAAGTTTTTGTCCCACCACCTGAACAAGCAGAAGTTTTTGTCCCACCACCTGAACAATTAAAAGAAACAAAGGTTCGGCAATATGTCTTTCATAATGACAAAAGACAACCCAAGGCAAAAGCAGAAGTTTTTGTCCCACCACCTGAACAATTAAAAGAAACAAAGGCGGTCGTCGATGCCTTCCATACCTTGTAAAATCAAAAACCTGGACTAGATATATCGTTGGAAGAAAAAGAAGTTTTTGTCCCACCACCTGAACAATTAAACTAAACAAAGGTTTGTCAATGTCTTTCATAATGACAAAAGACAAGCCGAGGCAAAAGTTAGGGGCCCAATAAAAAAGAATAAAAAATATTATTTTACAACGGCACCACCTCTAATTTAAGGTCATTTGGACGTCATGACATCAAGAAAAGGCTCAAATTGTCTGCGTTTAGAAGACAAGCGACAGTGAGAATCTATATGTAGAAGCCTACCGCGTGCCGAGTGCTGGGGCCCGGCGGCGAAGCCACACTGCTCAATGTTACCGTCAATGTCCGAAACCTGGTGAGTGTCGATATTCGCAGGTGAATGTCAACAAAAACATGGTCGCTTGGTGTATGTCCAAAATATTTGTTAAATATCCTTATTTGTTACTTTCACCGGAGAATGTTGACATCCACCATGCACTAATGGTGAATGTTGAGCATTTCTGAGATTTATATTTTCTTCTCCATAATTTAGTCACGATACATTTTTCGCCACCATTTCAAGGAGGAATGACTAAGAACGTAAAACACACAGCACATTTTTAATCAAGAAAGGAAAATAATAGTAAAAAAAAAAAAAAATTCAAATAGAGCAAATTTCGGATGATTTGATTATTGCTAGAGCAATAGCTGCTTCTCTCAGAGAAATTTCTTGAAAATCAATCTCATCCATAGAAAGTAGCTTTTGTTTACAAATTACAAACTGATTACGTGTGTAAAGCTGCTTGACTATACCATTTTTATTTGCAAGCTTATAGAAGTCGGAGTTAGAGATTAGGATTGGGTTTTTTCCCTCTCTTTTGGGTATTCAGAGAATTGGGTTTCAAAGATTGGGCTATTTAGCTCTCTTGACATTTACCAGAGCACATCTGTGATTGTCGACATGCACCGGTGAGGGTCCGAATGCACAAGAATGTGGTGAAATATTTGATATTTCGCTGATGTTTTTGGTGTTTGTTGACATTCACTGATGAAAGTCGACATTTACCACTTTTGAACATTCACAGTAATATATACTTCATCATCCCCAGCAATTTAGGATAAAGTTTAGCTTGCGCTATACATAAAATTTAAAATAAAGCAACATAAATAGTCGTAATAGTCGTAATGAGCATATTCACCTTTGAAACATTGATACAAAAAGTAAGAATTTGTTAAATGAAAAGGTTTTGTAATACAAATATGTAAATTGCTTAAAAACGTAAATGGTTTTCAATAGAACGCAAGTTAAACTTGAGAGTAATAGAAATACCTCTTATATACTTCAGTAGGTGTCAACTTAGTTCTTCACTTTCATTACTGTTAAAGAAAGGGCACAGAAATGAGAGAGAAAAGAGCTCCGTCTTTTTCACCGAGAGGGAATGAAGAGGAAAAGAAGAAGAAAACAACAACAAAACGTACACAAAAATTGAACAAACCTTGTGAGGAAAGGTATTGAGCTGCAATGTTATCACCAGTACCAATGGCTGCCATCTGTTTAAGCTGTTCAGGGATAGCAGCTGGCAGCATACCAACTTTAAAAAGACCAATACTTGAGTAATTTAGTTGAGTGGGTCGTGACATCTGGCCTTGGTTACGTCCAAAACCCTGTACATTTCCTGGGGTATGCGATGAAAATGCTCCGGTATTGTAAGAAAAAGATTGATTGGTACCAAAATTATTGCTGCTAGCCGACTGCGCTTGATTGATCACAGGCGGAGGCGCCTGAACTTGCGGTCCAGTTTGGCCAGGGAAAAATGGCGATTGCGCTAAAATAAATAATACCAACTATGAGCACAAGTCTAACTCTGTACCACCACAAGGGAACTTGTAGACGAAAGAGCTTTCATTTGACATCTAAAAACCCACCTACAGAGTTAAACTCTAAACTCCTTTTAAAAAAAAACGAACCAAATTTTAACGGAAAAAACTAGCGGCATAACTGATAGAAAAATTGCCAGAGGACGCTACATATTAAAGGTTCCAAACGGAGGAACTTACGAGAAATTTTGAAGCATGTATATTCGGGTTTCTTTTAAATATCCTACAACCAACTCGTGTTTTCACATCGGTACACGTCCGAAAGCCGAGCAGCGATTCAACTAACAGTAAAATATCTTGAGATGTTTTTTTCTTTTATTTTTATACATTGACCTTATAATTGTAGTTCACCAAAGGGTTAATGTTTTGAACTCCAACTACT
Source organism: Artemia sinica (assembly GCA_027921565.1). Classification (NCBI taxonomy): domain Eukaryota; kingdom Metazoa; phylum Arthropoda; class Branchiopoda; order Anostraca; family Artemiidae; genus Artemia; species Artemia sinica. The sequence continues at coordinate 95,443,213 of CM051256.1, read as the reverse complement.
CACTAACCTAAGAAAAAAAAAAACAACAACAAAATGTGATAATTGTACCTGAAGCGTCTCCAAAGTGACAAACACCTTAACCTAAACCTTAATCAGCATGTTTTCAATAACTAAAAAACACGTCATGCATTTTTTTTTCCTGAAGCCAGAAGACAAGCAAGTATCTCTCGTCATTGAAATAGCATATGGTTTTGTACGTATGTTTTGGCTCATAACTGGGAAACCAAGTTGAATCTTTTTGGGAGAGAAGTAAGTAATCTTTAGATTTCAAATTGAAAAAATGTTGGCAAAATACTTTCTCCAGTTCTCAATTAAAGTCTAAAAATGATTAGGATAAAATCCTCCAGAGCTACTGACAGGGTAAAGGGCGTCGAATCAACGTTTCCACTGCCGGGTCTTTCCAAGAGGGATAGATAGCAAGCCTATAAATCGACCTCACAGCAGTTAGAATCGAACCCCCACCCCTTTATTGCAAGGCAGAGAATAAATCCTCTATGCTAGAACCGGGCTCCAAAAAAGACTCATGCACTGTAAAACAAGGCTGAAAGATCTAACAAATTTATTTGCTTCTATATCGGCCTAATCTTTCTGGTTCCTTTTACAATTGTGTTTATGTCTTGGCAATATGATCTCAAGAAGTATCTTTAAAAACATAACAAAAGTCATTTAACTGTAAAATTGGTTAAACTGTTACCACTAGTATTGATGTTTACCAATTTCACCACCTTTCTTAGGACATCTTTTTCTTGAATTACACAATCCCTCATTTTTAATTCCTCTTGCCTTATTAATTAAGGTTGAGGCAACCCCATCAGGGTTGCCACCATGGTCAGTTCCTAAAGTGCTACAATTGTCCAAATTTGCGTGCTACACAGCTATTTTCGGTGCTGTAGTCCAAAAATTGACTGTAATAGTGTTAAAATAGCACTTTCGTGCTACAGATGGCAACCCTGAGCCCCATTCCACATGTGGCTAACTATAACCTCTAAATCAAGATTCTAAAAAAATAGCCCCCTAATCCCCTGGATTACGCATTGATAGGAACCTTCGACCCTATTGAAACTCTTATTCATTTCACCCCGTTTTCGTCAGATACTGTTTATATTCAATAAACTCGTAGGGTAGTACCACATTTCTGTAAGCGTTAAACCCCCAAAAACACTAGGCAACACTAATCACCTAAATGTTGCAACTCTTCTGGCACGTAAAACTTAAAAATCAACAAGTTTAACGAAGCTTACAAATTATCATATTATGAAAATAAAAATTTCAACTTTGATAGGGCAGAGGTAGCGGCTATTCCAGACACCATCCAATAAAAATGGATAAGTCCCATCGAGGCTCGATTTTTTTATTATTATAATTATTATTACAGCAAAAAGTCAAAGGCAGACAATAGTTTTTTTTGTCAATAATTATAGGCTTAATCGGTTTCTGTTACTTTTTGCATACATTTGCCCAAAGTAATCAGTAAAAAAAAAAAAAAAAAAAAAAAAAAAAAAAAAAAAAAAAAAAAAAACTAATACATAAATTCAAAACAAGAGTTACCAAAGTTAGAACCACCAGAGGATGCAACCTTTGTTTAAAATGATTACAATAAAATGAATCTAATATTTCCAGTTTTTATTTGTAGGCGTTCAATCCTCGTAAATACCACTCTCTTCACTCGGGCTTCCGGCCATCACAAACTAGTTACTTGGTATATCGCAATCAAATTAAGCCATTTTGATGACAATTGAACAATGTTTACTTTCTACTTAGTTATATAAAACACAAAAGGTGAGCCTGTTTCTTATAGTGTCAGCCACCGCATAACTGTATATAACTGCATATGTGCAGAATTCATATGTTTGGTCCATTAGTCCACCGTGTATATGTGCAGAATCCATATGTTTGGTCCATTAGTTTAGGAGTACATCGCACATTCAGTATATTCTAGATATATATCACATTTAGATATGTATTTGCTTTGGCCTTTTTGCTCTATTTTTCTCAATGCCGTTCATTTAATTAAGGGAATTTTGCGTTATTTCTACTAATACATTCTTTTTAGACTAAAATTGAAAGGATTTGGTTCTACATCCTTATAATCACTCGAAACCTAAACAAAAATAACTGATTTTAGTTGTCGGCTTGTTATGAGTCTAAAGAGTGGTAACAAGAAAACAAAAGTTTTCACGTGGTAAATTCAAAGCCTTTTTTTTATTGTATTCTAACTCGGGGTAAAATTCAAGTGCTCTAAGGGACACTTGGTAAAACTACAAAGCCTTTTCTTTGTATATAAAGATCCCCGAAACGGTTTATGTTCTCAGCGGGTGGACTATATACGATTGGTTATATTGAAATTCAATTATTCTTCTCTCTTCTAAGGTCTATTTATATAAGGGGTATTTTCCTCACAACAAAAAAGCGCATGATGATCCCTTAAAATTATAAAAATTCTAAGCAGATTATTCTTTCTAACACCATAGAGTATCTGCACCAACGACCCATTTATAAATAGTATTATTAAAAACAAAAACACAGAAAACATATCATTGCTTCAGAAAGAAAATTATGCCTCTCCTGGTATGCAACTCTAATGATTTTCGAAGGTACGACTGTACATACAATTCCAACTCGGTTAATTCTAATATATGGTGCAGAATGTCTTCAAAACGATAATTTTCTTAAAAGGTTATAATTTTAAGCGACCCCCGTTCGCCTTTCCGTTGTGGGGAAGATATATCTTAAATTGCCCCATTTGAGACCGACAGTATTACAAGCTCGTTGGGAAACCCTAGAAAAACTGATAGCACAATGAAAGTTACCAGGTGTATTAGTTGTTGAATAAAAGGAAGTTGGTCCAGTAGGGGGAGGTCCATGTGGCAAATTGTTGCGTAGCACAGGTCCGGCAACAAAGTTAGCGTTCATAGCAGGAACGTGGCCTAGAACTGGCGCTTGTTCATATATAAAGAAAGGATTTTGAGACAGTTGGGCCGCGGCAGTCGAGCCAGGGTGCTGTTGAAATGGTTTCCCTATGTTTCCATAGCCTGGCTGTGGCCCAACACTTATACCAAACTGTGCAGTTGCCGTTTTGTTTCCAGGGATTATGAGAGCTGCAGCAGTAGGCGATGGTGCCGATTGCCCATACGGAGCAGACTGAAAAAGGAAAGCAATAAACAATCTTTGTTTCATATATTTTCATCATAACTGTATCTATTAAATCAAAACTGTACGTGCACCTTTGAAAAGTTTAAGAGTAGCTAAGTAATGCAAGAAAATTTATATTTAATAAAGCTCAAAAATCACCAGTTAAGAAACCAAAGCAGAAAAAAAAGATAAAAAAGAAGCATGATACCGTTTTCAATGCCAACTTTGAAGTAGACAAAAATATCAAAATCTCTTGTGGTCATTAGGTTTTTTTGGATTATTCCAAGTCATTATTCAGATGTGCTAAAACTGAAAAACAAAGTATTTTCAATATTGTTTAACCTACCAGATTATCACATTTAATTTATTTAAGTGCAAAAGAGAGCAGACTTTTTCGAGTTTTTTTTCCTTTTTTTGCCATCAATGATTTTATTTTCAGTTGTGTTAAGTCTTTTTTTATTTAATGAAAAATCTAATTGATTTGATATTGTGCCTTTTTTTAGACGGGTAGATTGTTTTGTAGTTGCGACAAATTCTTGCCGTAAAAAAAACCCAAAAAGGTTTTTAAAAACTTAAAAAAAACTCAGCTGCCACACTTTTATTTATCAGAATTTTCGTTCGTTTTTAAGCCTTGTTTTGAATTTGCACGTTGTAGGCTTCGTTTTTTTCATTCGTAGTAGGGTAGATTCTGCTATTTTTAAGCTTGGGTGATTAAAACTTAGATAAAAAAAAAAAGACTCGAGCATTGATACACCCTGTGGTGGTGCCGCAGAGGGATTCATCACTGCTTGGTAATACAGACCCGGGGTCCATCCTCAGCTGCCGTAGGGCCAGGAAGTGCATGGAAATTACGCACTAGCGCATCTAAAAAAATCAAACAGGAAGAAGGGCCAAATACGTATTACGAGTAGCCTGAATACCGAGTAGCCTGAATGATATGCTTATTGAATTGTATTCGATCGATATTAGAGGTAGGAAGTAGTTTTGGATATAGATCTTTTATTTTTTAGAATGATTAAATTAGCTAAAATAGCACAAAAGCTAGCATAATCGTTATCATTTTTAGAATGGGTGCTAGATCCTTAGCAAATGAATTAAAAGGGTCTGAAGCACAGGAAGACTCCTTTAATTCAAAAGTGAAATGGCTTCAGGAGCTTCTTCAGGAGCAGCGATGGAACTATCCCGTACAAAACAAACAAGAACAGAGCATTTGATTCAGTATAATGTTTCAATAATAATTGACCAAATACTTTCTCATTTATTAATTAAGTAGTTTCTGTTTGCTTTAACCCTTTCGGGACCGACGGGATTTACAGGTCCCGGCTGAATAAAAGCTGGATTTGGCATCTCGGATTGAAAATAATGAGATATTATAGATACTGTCCAATACTCCTTTCAGAGACGATTAGATTAATACGTCATTCACCTGTAAAAATTGGATACAAATTGCGCGACATGATCAGTAAATTTGTCATACGTACCAAAGTTAGACACTGAAAATATCTTATTTTGCAATTAAGCATTTTGGTTGTTGTGATATAGGTAGGTAAATGCGATTTTTTTTTCCGCATTTAATAAAAACTGATTTATAGTGTGCGTTACATGAAATCGGGTCATTTTTCCTAGGTTTGGTATAACAGAACTATTTTGCTCTGGGACCCCAAGGTCCCGTCAGTCAATAACAGTACTTATTGAGTGAAGTGTGTTTTTGATCTGTTTTTGCACAATTAGTGACATAAGATCTTTTAAAACTAGCTAATATATAGCAAGATACCTGAGCAATAGTAGATGGGGCAGAGGGGAACGCACCATGCATTTGTCTGTCCCCTTAGATCAGTGGTGGGTCCAGGGTTTTTTAGGGGGGGGGGGGGCAAAATAGGTTGATACGACAAACTTGCATTAGCATTAGGAGCAAGTTTAATTAACGCAAACCTGCGTTAATTAAGTAAATTACACTACTTTAGACCATTTTAGGGGGGCGCGCGCCCCCCTCTCCTGGATCCGTCACTGCTTTAAATTTTTATTGTTACCTTTTTTGTATCTTCTTGGAAAAATTACCTTTCTTGGCATTTCATTTCTTAGAAATATATTGAGCCCCTTTTCCCTCCTCAATTTTCATGAGTCTGGCATTTTGCAGGAGAATCCTTTGCTTAGAAAATCTTGTTTTTTATTTTTTAATTCATTAATGTTGTTTTTAATAACTTTTTCGTCTTTATTATTATTTCCCTATATTATTTTGTTGTTTACTGCTGCACTTTTTATATTTATTCATTATTTCTTCATTTTTAATGTTTAGATATATTTACATATTATTATTTATTAAGCTTATTTTTTTATATTAATATTTCCCTATATATTTCTCTATCTTATTAATGTCATTTATTAATCTTATTTCTTAAAATCAATTTACAATATCATGCATTACCTTACCTTAATTGTTGTGTACATTATTACAAGGGTTTCTTACCTTGTACAAGATAGACTAGTGGAGCCTGTATGCATCCCTTGTGTTTAGTTACAGAATGTCTTTTTTCAGAACATGAAGAAGAAAATAGCCCCAGAAAATCTTTCAACTTTACTAGACGAATTGCCTTCTGACTATGACTCGGACACAGAATTAGAGTCAGATTGCGACCTCTCCGATGATCAAGGCGTCTTGCCTGAGTCTGGCCTCAGCATTGAAGTGCTGGATGCAGTTTTAATACCAGAGATTGGTTCTGAAGAACCAAAAAGTAATACAGCAGCACCTAACTCCAAATTGCTCCCAAACAGCCGAGCTCAAACCATACCACTGGCCATTCCAGTTGGTACTAAGTTTGATAGGAGCCCTGCAAAGCTTACCATAAGAGCTGTTAGATCTTCAGCTGTCACATCTACCTCTTCTATTTCCATGAAAACTGCAAACGAAAATTCTTCTTTCGATATGCTTTTACCCAAATGGAAGAAACGAATTTTGACAGTCCCAACTATGGGAACGTTTTCGGAAGAAAGTGGACCAAAATGTGACTTTTTTGATGATTGTAGCACACCAACAGACTTCTTCCTTCGGTTGTGGAACAGGAAGTTACTAGATCAGATTGTTGAGCAAACTAACCTGTACTCCCAGCAAAAGATAGATAAATTAGCTTCTGCCAAGATCTTCAAGACCTTAACTGTGACTGAACTCTTAGGTTTCCTAGGCATCAACATAATCATGTCATACCATACAGTCCCAGACATGAAAATGTACTGGGAGAGCTCTGACGATGTACAGGTCCCAGCTATATGTAAGAGCATGACTAGAAACAGATTTTACCAAATTCGACGATTTATCCATCTCAATGACAACCATGCAATACCCGAAGGGTGTAAGGACAAGCTATTCAAGATTCAACCATTGATTGAAAAGCTGAACATACAGTTCTCAGGTGCTTGGAATGAGGCAGAGACTCTCTCAGTTGATGAGAGTATGATATTATTTAAGGGTAGATCCAGTATGAAGCAATATAACCCTATGAAACCCATAAAACGAGGATATAAAATCTGGTGCATTGCATGTATGTCTGGCTACATTTACAGATTTGAAATCTATCAAGGAAAGAAAGAAGAAGCATCCGTACAGGCGCAATTGGGATTGGGAGGGAGAGTAGTTGTCGAATTAACTGCTCCCCTCGCGTCCAAACACCACATGGTGTATTTTGACAATTGTTTCACTTCGATTGAATTATTGTACTACTTGAAAAAAAAGGTATTCGTGCGTGTGGGACAATAAGGAACACAAGAAATCACTTCCCTAAGCTTATAGAGGACAAGAAGATGGAGAGAGGTGATTCAGATTGGCGAGTTTCTCAGCAAGAAATTGTTGCATTGAAGTGGAGACATTAAAAGCGTCTTTTTGGCGTCCAATTGGCACTCAACTGAGATGACGACAATTACTAGGAAGAAAAAGGATCGAACCAAATTGACCTTATCTTGTCCAAAAATGGTCAGCGATTATTACAAATACATGGGAGGGGTCGATCAGGCTGACATGTTGCGTGGAATTTACGGATACAATCGAAAGTGCTATTAGTGGTGGCATAGGTTCTTCTTTGGTCTCTTGGATATGACCATCACAAACGCATATTCTTCTTATCAAGTAATGAAGCCAGAAGGGGAAAAAATCCCACTGATAGACTTTAGAAGAAGATTAGCCAGAGGCCTAATACAGTTATCCCTGAAGCCATCTATTGAAACGACAAGGGGACGCCCTCGTTACGGATCTCCTGTAGTGACTGATAAAAATCAGAACATGAAAAGAAGGAAGGGAGCTTTCAGTGTACCGGATGATGTTCGTCTAGGGAATGTTGGAACACATTTGCCAGTCTGGTCAGCTGAACGCTCTAGGTCTCGTTGTGAAATCTGCGCAAGTAAAAAGAAGGAATCTCGTCCAAACAGTTATTGTCGATCTTGTGGGGTTTTTCTATGCTGCAACAAGGAAAAAAACTGCTTTCTTGAGTATCACACAAAGTAAAGTTAAAATGTTTGAATAAATATTAATTTTGGATGATAAGCTGTTGTAAAGCATCATTCTTTTAATACAATAATAATTTTCAGCAAATGTGTATTTGGTAGCTAATAGACTGACGGGATCTGGAGATCCCATTTCGCTGTGGAATGAATGGTAAGAAATGGGTGTTTGGAAAAATATCTAAAAATAATAAAAAAATAGTGTCAACAAGTTTCGAACTAAAAAAAAAATATTTGTCATCAATAAATAAATGCGGTCCTGAAAGGGTTAAGATTGAATTGTTATACTTTATTTGTTTGCTTTTGTGTTTGACTCATACAAAGGGATTTCTTAAAAGAAAAATAGTGGAAAAAGTAAAGAACACATATATTACAGACCATTGCATCCATTGTTTATATATATATATATATATATATATATATATATATATATATATATATATATATATATATATATATATATATATATATATATACTTAAAAGCTAGGGTTCAAGGTACAAAAGAAAATTTCCCGTAATTTATACGGAAAATAATGCATGTGCAGTTAATGATACTCCCCCCCCCCAAAAAAAAAATAGAAGGGTTGGAGAGAATTATAGCTTCCGTGGTTTTAATATATAACGTAGACCTACCTGAACCCGCATATGCTGAGCTGCACCATACAGAGAAGCATCAGCTCCAGAGGGAGGCTGAGTTGGTTGACCACCTCCATTCCCTAATGGCCCACCATTTGGAGGTGGTACGAGCTGGTTAAAACCAGAGGAACTAAACTGGCTTAAACTAGGAGACATAATAGACAGATTGTAAGCTTGTCCTGCTGAATACTGAGCGGTGGCGTTTCGCGAAGCGGCTTGAGAAGAGGCATTTAAAATCTGCATTGAGATGGGCTGAAAAAAAGGAGCGTGAGTTACAAAAAAAACAAAAAACGATTAACAATTGATTAATGACTATTTAAATGGATTCAGCATCAATCGTCGCACACGAGGTATAACCTTGAGTATCGCCATATACGATATTATTGCGCATTAATTTTCAAGCAGATGATCAATGACAGGGAAAATGAAGCCCAGCTCCATTTTCCTTGAGGGTCTTTGTTAGTTCGATTTAAAATTTGTGTTCATTTTCCATTCAGCTTATCAAAAATTGATTTGAAACAGTTTTAGATTTAAAAATAGGAATTACATTGTTAGGATAACTTGTTAGGATAATGCGCAGTGTTGCAACAGCCTTCGGTCAACATCATCAGAAATTTCCACTCCGCCGATACTAAAGTCTTGCGGAGACAACATTTTATTTTATATCTTGGGTATTAATAAATGCTGCAGCTGTAAATGACAAAAACTTTTAAAATGACATTTCAAGACAAAGTTTTCCTTAAAAATATACGTGCTTCAAAGAAAATATCAAAATATAATATTTCTACCTACATCGATATCATTTTATATTCCTTGATCCCATTTTTTGTTACTAAGAAATACCCAATACATACAGTATGTGAAAGCTACTTCTATGCTACTTTGACTCCAAACCCGACTCGAATTATTTTTTTTCAGTGCATTCGATGATAAAGTATGTGCATTATATTTTAATATCTTGGGCATTAACCAAATACTGTAGCTGTAAATGCCTAAAAACAGTTAAAGTGGCATTTCAAGAGGATGTATTTTCTTAAAAAAAAAAAAAAAAAAAAAAACGAACTTCAAAGAAAGTACCAAAACACATTATCTCTGCTTAATACGTTATCATTGTATGTTTCCTGACTCCCTCACACAACATTGTTACTAAGAAATATCCAATGTATAAAGTATGAGCAAGCTATTTCTATACTACTTTAACTCCAAACACGACTCGTATTATTTGTTTCCAGCATATTTGATGATAATAAAAATTTAATTTTATATATATCGCCAAGGGATTGCAACTTGAGCATTTATAATTAATCGCAATACTACTTTATAGTAGCAGGCCATTATTCGCAAATGTTGTAAACAACAAGTATCAACATAGATATCCATACCCTAAAATATATAAGAAATGAATAAAATGTGACAAACTACCCCAAGTATACAATCCCTGGCTCCTTAATACAAAATTGCCATGCAGCAAGGTCCCGAGCCTATGCCCACAAGTCATTCTTCGTGATAGAGGAGAAATACCACGCAGATACTTTGAAGCCTCCTAGCGCCCAGGCTGTATATGTGGACGCATCAAATTTATTTATTAACGTCTCCTCGGCTGTATGTGCATGTCCACAAAATGAAAGCAAATCCAGATAGGGGGGTTGGAGAGGTAAAGATCAAAAGTAGAGATTGGAAATCCTCGTAAGATTTCAGTTCAAACAAGGAGTGACATACCTACCTCTCTGCTAGAAAGTTGAAAATGGAAGGCAAATGGACACTGGAGGAGCCTAGTGCCTCAAGTCCTAAAACAGTGGAGCTGTGCAGTAGAAACTGTAGCAGTTGAAGGAGACTCCGGTCCATTTTTGGCCCCAAATATGGCTGAATTGTGAAGTTGTAGTTCAAAGCTTTCACTGTAGTCTACCTCGAGAATAGGTTAGTTTCACCGAAAATATTGATTTATGGTATGTCGTTGAGGCCAAGAGACATTTTTTTTTTCATTTTCTCTTTCAAATTCCAAGCAAAAATTATGCAAGACATACAAAAACAAGGGATGGAGGCTAAACAGGTCTACTTGTCTTTAAGTTGATATTTGCGATCTGTGCTTGACCCAACAGAAATTGATAAATCGGCAATTAACGAAAAGTTCCAAGTGTTGGGCCTAAGTGGCGATACTGATTGGGAGAAAGAAAATAGATAACAAAATTGGTTTTAAGCACTAACAAAATATTTTTAGGCAGACAGAGGGAGAGAAAGGGGAAGAAGAAAGTTCTATTGCAAGATACCTTTTTCCAAATGCCTAAGATACGAAATAGATAACAAAGTTGGTTTTAAGTAGAAACAGCATATTTTCAGAGAAAAAGAGGGGAAAAGAGAGGGAAAGAAGAAGAGGGGGAGAAGTGTAAAGCTAAGAAGAGAAAGAGAGGGAGAGAGAGAAAGACGAGGGAGTGAGAGATGAAAGAAGGTGATATAGAGGGTAAGAGAGCAGGCGAGAGGAAGAAAGATCCAGTGAGCGTAAGGTAAAGAGGGTGAGAGAGAGGGAGATCAAGTGAGGAAGAGTGGGTGAGAGGGATGTAGATCAAGTGAAAGTGAGGGGGAGAAAACAAGAAAGAGCAATACCTTAAAGAAAAACTTACCACAGTTGATCCATCTATTTGAAACTGAGTAACAAGTTGTTGCGGGCCGGGAATAGATTGATGATTCTGCGTATTATACATCATAGGAGGTGATGGTATTGCAGGCATTGAATTATACTGATGCTGGAAATGAGTCATGACATTGTTTTGACCTGACATTCCAGTAATGTGTTGACCAAACACAGGCGGACTTGACGTTTTGACTTTAGAGATACCTTCAACTTTGGACATTGGTGATGAACGATTGTAATTAGCTGGCTGACTCGAAGTAGATTCCTCAGCTGGTTCATCATTAGCTTCTGAAATTTTTTGGAATGATGTATTAGGTGATGACGAGAAAGCTTTCCCAAATGGACTTCCCCTATTGACCACCGAATCTTCAGCTGAATGTTCCATTACAGTTGGCATTGTGTCCCAAACCTGGAAGAGAAAAAAAAATTCCAGTAACAATAACTTTTTATTTTAATTAATTTAAAAAACTTTTCCCACAAAACAAGTTTTTAAAAGATAAGTTAAGAGCTCCATTAAGCCAATAATGAGCAGAAATAAAGTGAAATAATCTTCCAAGCGTATAACTACCATAAATCACTATCGATAAATATAAGAAAACTCAAGGAACAAAAATTACAATAAATAGACGAGTCAAACTAAAAACGAACAAAAATTAACGTGCATAGGGCCGATAACCCCCATGCCTTTTCAAGACCAGAAGATAATTTGCGCTTTACTAAAAAAAAAAAAAAAAAAAAAAAAAAAAAAAAAAAAAAAAAAAAAAAAAAAAAAAAAAAAACTTGATTTTCTTCATTAAAAAATATAAACGATAGTAAGTTCGATTTACTGGGTTTACTTCAGGAGCTTACCATAGCAGCCTAACAATGCAAAAAAAATACCTATCTTTCATACAATCAGAACGTTTGGAAAATATTAGGCATCCAGAAAAAGCGTTGAAAATTTTCGTCTTCGGGGGAGAGGGGGATGATTTTGGAAAACTACCATCATTTTATTTTTGATTTTTCTTGTGAAAGAACAAAGTTTATAGTCAGGAAAGTGTTTTGACGAAAACATTAAAATCTTTACCTTGCGAGAGATACTTTACGTACATAGTTGTCCAAGCCTGGGGACAGAAGTATAAAAAGAAAGGGAAACATTTTATGTCAAAATTTTATCCCAGAGGAGTAAGTATGTTTATATAGGGATAGTTTTTACCAAAGAACCCACTTTTACTATAGATTGTCTAATACAAAAAAAAGAAAGGTATCTGGTGGGAACTTCACAGCTAATATTTGACGTTTTCTAGACGGTTAGCATATTCTAGTTAAAGCTTATTCTCGCCTTTAGTAATTGGTATGTGTTTTTTATGCAGGCCGTACAGTTTTAATGTTTCAAAATTAAATTTAAATTATATGCAAATGTAACCTAAACTTCTAAAAAAGAAAATTTTAAGACACTTTATTTCGCTATCAAACTTGAAATGGTGACAAGTAATTAAAATAGTAGTTGTAAAAAGAAGAAGCAAAATAGCACCGCTCTAGAACGACCCCTAATTTTTCAATTACGAATCAAAATAAAATATAGAAGATAAGGACCTACTGGAAAACTAAAAATAATAAGAAAATACAGTAGGAAAAACGACAATTTGAGTAAGCAACCAGTTTTATCGAGAAAAAAACGAATATTGAGTTCTTCAAATAGTTTGATGTTATCAAAAACACGCTCAAGTGCCCGTCGAATGATTGCAACTTCATGAAAGTTTCAACTTTATATCCCAGTCGTGAAACAAAAGAAGGTATATTTTCTTGTTACGACCAAAAACCCACCGAACACCGACTGTAAAACACTGGCTACAGCCACGCGTTGGGCAACCTCAGGCGATTGCCCATGTAACGCGGAAACTTTCCAAGGCCATAACGTAAGGTTAAAGATACTCACATTCGTTGTTACTGGGTAATTGATTGTGTTTCATTAAAAATTCGTTGTTTTAATTAGATCCGGGCATGTTTGATCATCTATTTGCAAGCTTAACTTTGAATAAACCACAAAAGGTGTGATGGGTCAATACGCTGGATCCACTAAAGTAGCCTGTTTTCCGTTTTTCATTTGGCTTCCAACTGCCACATAAATTTTTAGATGTAACACACAAGTATTGTTTTATTTTCAGTCTTCTTCCCACCTTCAAAACTTCCACGAACAACACGTTTTTCCTTTTGCTCAACTGCTTTCTATTGCATGATCGCTTGATAGCAACGTCATATTGTCTGTCCTGGGATAATACGACTATAGCAAAACAGTATTCTTATCTTCGTCCAACTGGTTTATTGAGAATATATATATATATATATATATATATATATATATATATATATATATATATACATTTTATGTACCACCTACATGAAAAGACGAACAGATGATGTTTACAAACTGCCCCATGCATCATAAAGCACCCCTTCCAGGCTGACACCAATATTACAAAATAAATAATAACAAACGATTCATTTTTTTTTTTTTTTTTTTTTTTTTTTGCAGCGCTGCAAATCCCTTTTTTTACCTTGTTTTCTCATTTTAAAATTTTTGTTCTCCTCATTTTAGACACTAAAATAATCGATTCCATCCAAAAACAGAAATCTCGAAAACCTTGCACACAATAAACTGAAAAATTAGATATTTTTCATTTCCTTTTTTTCCAATCATTTTCCCGTAACCATATTTAACTCTTCAAAAAACCTAAAACACATTTACGAAACCTAATAGTTTTTGTTTTGTTTTTTTCATTGTAAAGTAATGTTTGATTTTTTTTTTCAATTCTTCCTACATTTCACACTACTCTTAATATTAATCGAAATTGGTTTTCAAATAATGAGAATTTTCTAACTACTTTTGGCTGGTGTTTAGTTTTTTTGTTTTATTTTGCAATTTGGTTTCCATTTTTTTTTACGAAAATTGGAACATCAAGCCAAATCCTAGAAAACTGTGTATGCAGTGCATTTAAAACTGCTTCTGAAAGAAAAAAGAAGGAAAACACGAAATTAAAGCAAAATGAGAGCCATTGACATTTGAGAACAGAAATCTCTAAGACATTATCGCACGCTTATCTTTCACAGAAAAACACTGACTCATCTACACACTGAACGTAAACACAACACGCATGTGCACCGGAAAAACGTATACCGTTAAAATAAAAGTATGTTCTTGCTCTTCTCATATCTTTAAGAAGATGCCGCATGTTAAGTCAAATTTAGAAGATAAGATATGATTAATTGGCTGTAAGTTAACTCACACAAAAAATCGACGGTTGTTTTTAATTTGAAGTTCAATCTCAACAGATGCATATAAAACAAAATTGAGAAAAATATGATACCTTCTTAACCGACTGAATCTTCAAGTCCAAATCCGTCGTCGAGGGGGATATGGGCGATTGCACGCTCCCGACCATTCCTCGTTGTAGGCTTAAGCTAGAACTGGCTTTAGAAGTAGCAGTCATTTCATCTTGTTTAGAACCATTCTTCCTTTCTTCTGTTGGCAGAGATGCATCAAACGTAAAATCTAGCTGCAAATCTTCCCCAGTTTTACTTAAGGGGAAGGGTAGCTGTATAGGATCCGGCTGTTTTTCAGTTTTTGCTTTAATTTTAGTGTTTTCAAAAATTAAACTGGTCCGTAATTCAGATGGCTGTGGCTGAGGCATTTCAGTGGGCTTTGGCTGCACGGTCTGGCCGACTTTAATAGGCTCTCCACGCTTCTGTGGGAGCGCAAAAGGAGGAGGCATGGATGTAGTTGGAACCTGGGGTGGAACTTGTACAGCAGGAGTCTGCTGTTGAGCAGCCGCATGTTGCTTCAAAGTTTCTGTGATAGGTTTTGCCCATGCATTGACTGGTGGTGGAGGTGGAGGATTCAAGTCGACTAAAAAATAGAATTGAAGTATAGGTCGTGGATTCTAACAAATACAGAAATATTTTACCAACCTTAAAATTGTGGCATAAACATTTTTCGTAGCCACGGTTATTACAGAACATATTGCACCAACGGAAGAGAACGTATACAAACTCTTAAATTTCAAAAAATGTCACAAATAGAATTTGACCATAAAGGAAACAAATGTCAGAGCCTATTTTTGCCTGAATTACACAGAAAAAAGCGCCCTGTTGTCGATCAGAACTGATTCTGTTTTAACTATTTTTTAGATTGCCAAGGGTCCTAGCAAACATAAAATTTTTGCAGGGGCATGCTTTAAAAAAGGCGTTCTTCATGAGTAAGCATTCATGCAATGAATAGGTTTCTATCTATTTTCAACATTATTTACCTTGAATAGAAGTTTGTTTACAACAATTTAAGTTAATGCTCAGGGTTAGACAAATGGGAGACAGCTAGCGTACATACAGGGAACACCCATTTTAGCGCTTTACATGTATTAAATCATACTTTTTACCGCCGTTTATTTGTTCTTCCAAATGCGTTTAGCAGAGTTAAGAAGAAGAAAAAGCTAGAAAAATACTAGAAGGTAGGTACAAAGTGCCAAAAGATTCTAAAGTGGCTATGTACAAAATAGCACTTCCCTAATTTATTATCTAAACTGTAATGGATATTGTGATTGAAATGCAATATGTTGTGAACTATTGATCTCAAATGAGGTCCCAAAGAAAATCTAAAAATGTGGAGGGTATAGTTTGGGATTTTTTATAATTAAGTAAATCCAAAATTTTGAGTCACAAGCATATCTTTCAGGCTTTTCTAGACCCTACGTTCAAGTATATTTCCCGCACTTGTTTCCAATTAATAGTAGAGTGGTATTCAAGCCTAGAAACGAGCAGCCTCAATTAGAATACGTCAAGCTTAGGGGGAATGAAATTACTATGAATTAATAAATGAAATTTAAAACATACGGTAATACAAAGGAGTAATAAACAAAAACTTAAAAAGAGGAGAAATTGCAACAAACCAGAGGGACTACTAACCCTTCACCCCCCCCCCCCCAGCACCACCCGAAGGCTAGTGTCATAGGTGATAGAACCAAAATGATATGTGCTAAACGGTGTGTTTTCATAACCAGCCGGACCTGAGACATGTACAAACACTCATTCAACGCCAGTGGAAATTTATCAGACCAGTAGCACATATGAGGAATAATATGAGGTGAATTTGTAGGATGCCCCAAGTGCCTCTGGCGGTACAAGAAGAACTGGACTCTAACTTAACGTATTTAATTGGTCACAGTAACCGCAACAGCTAAAACACTGTTAAACAAAACATTTATAACTTACAATCTAGTTTATTATTTTAAAAGGATGGATTTTTGTGTGTCACAATTTTTAATTTGTGCTTCAATTTCATTCAAAAACAAGACCAAGCTTGCCAAAGACTAAGGATCTAGGGCCTAGACGATATTTAAATACTAAAAAAGTTTCTTATAACTGTTGCTAATATGTTCGGGACTCTAAGTTATATCTAGCTAGGGCATACACACGAAAGAAAGCGGAGGGGGGGGGGTAATATCTTTAGCTCAACATGCCCTCTCTATCAAAAAGTAAAAATGTTTAAGATTTCTTTTATAATTTGCTATTTTTTGTTATGATTTATGTTTTTTATATCACCTGTCTTCTGGCTGCAGGAGAGAAATCATCTCCTTTGCTATCGATAATTTTATAATAAACTAATGTTATTATTCTAATCATTTGGCTATACTCATTTGCACTTGTTTGAAAAGTTGCTGCCTAAATAGAAATTTTAAAATGTCCATTTCGAAGCAATCTGTTTAGTAGGCTGAAGCAATTGAGGGCCAGCATTTGACAGGGATGGATTTCTAGGGAAATAAAAACTGACGATTTTTTTTTTATATTAAGCTAATGAAAAAGGATTGAATGCTAATTAAAATGCAGCAAAAAAGAAAAACTTTTGAAAATATATTTCGTTTTCAATAATAAGGCAAATGACACTATAGCCATCACGAGATTGTAATGGGCGATAGGATGGTAAACTCTATTTTACCAGACCATGTTAAAAAAGCGTAACATATAAGAAAGCACAACTTAAAAATTTCCTTGTAGTTGCCTTAGCCTACGGTTATAAGCTCTAGTTAGTTATCAAAGTATGGGTTCAACTCCCCCGAAAGAAATTTATTTCTGCTACTCTGAATTTTGGTACATTATTTTTATCTTTAGTTCGATAGGATAATTTATTTCTGTTCCTTTTAGGTTTCTTTTGTTAATTCATAGTAAAATTAGTTATACTTTAATAATATTTATTTGGATATTCACTTGTTATATGAATTTATTTCAAGTATTTGTAAGTTCTAATTTCGCTCTTCACTTTTCTTTGGAAAAAATTTAGTTGAAAGAGCAAACAATCAACAATAATTTTCGCACACTTTTTGAATATTTAGTGTATAGAACTTAAGAAGTTGTTTTAAGCCTTTTCTACTTGGGCACTAAAATAATGGATCACAATTTAAATTTTACGCAAAATTCGAGCACCAGTTGTAATGTGCTACCAGTAATCGCTTCTGCAACATATTTTAATAGTATTTATTATTTAATAGTTAAAGTAGATGGATAAAGGATTAAAATCAGGATGGAAAATAGGCACGCCGTGTAGGTTTATATGGGCCGATCCTTTGACCGCCCCCTGAATACAGGCATATCTTATTGTTCTTATGTTCAAATTCTCAGTAATTACTAATATATTTCGATAATGCTAGTCTAGCCGATGACAAATTGTCAATGGTTGTGCCATTTACGATGACAGATTGTCAATAGACGATGACAGATTGTCAATGGTTGTGCCTTCGATCTAGCGCCAAATAAAAAGAACATCTTCCCCGAAAAGGGTAAGAAGAGAACATAGTGAAGGATTTAAATGAACTGCCCCTTTGTGGGAAGGGGTAAAGTCAAGCTTTAAATATATTGGGGCCGAGGAGGAGCGTGCACAACTGTGTTAGCCTAAGGTGTCTTAGTGTTGTAATAAATCGTTAGCAATAATAAGCAATATTGTTTTTATTTTCCGCTCTCTAGCTTCTATTGCTTTCAACTGATTTGAGCGATTTGTTTCGTCAACTTCACTTATATACTTTAAGAAATTCTGTCTTTTCATAGTAAGTAATTCTAGTTCATTTCTTAGTTCATTGCGTTTATATTGGCTTGATCCTTTCTTTTTCGGTAACTGTTCTTTAAGGTTTAGTACTATATCATAGATTTATAAACGACGTAAAGATGTTCTGACCGACGATATTTGTTCCAATTGTGTCATTACATCACTATTTCTGTTCCTTTTAGTTAGCGCCAAATAAACAGAAAATCGTCCCCGAAAAGGATAAAAAGAACAGGTCATAGTGAAGAATTTAAATGAACTGCCCCTTTGTGGGACGGGGTAAAGGGCGGAGGAGGAGCGTGCACAGCTGTGTTGGCCTAGGGTGTCTTAGTGCTGTAGTAAATTGTATGTAATAATAAGCAATATTGTTTTCGACACATACATTTTCGTAAATGGTTGTTTAATAAGTTGGATTACACAATTTTCCAAGATTACCCAGAATGTCAATTTCTCTTCCTAACTCAAAAATGGATGATAGGATGGATGGAAGATAGATCGACCTATCTATCAACAAATGAAATATTTTTTTTTTTTCAATGGCTTCTCTGGCCCATTGTGTTTAGGAAGTTGAATTAAATCAAGTATTTTGCAGGCATCAAGACATGGCTAATTGTAGAAAAAGCCAAGACGGATAGTCCGAGTAATTGAGAGGCAAATCTGGGATAAGCTTTTTTTTAGGATTGTACAAAAATGACGTCATTTCATTTGTTGATAGATAAGTCTATCTATAAACTGATTCTTGTTTCTTTCATGTGTATGGGTAAAATACAGGGCAATTGAAGTAGAAGCCAAATCTAGATTTGGAAGTCAAATCGACTGAGTGAAATAAAAAAAAGGAAAAAAAAGAATTGAGATACCAACGGAAAGAATTCCAAACGATGATAAATTAGCGAGTTCAGATTCATGTACCAATTATCTGGTCAGGGTTTTTGCTTCAATTTTTTATTGCACTCAATCACAATTTTCAAATAAGGGAAATTTTTGGATTTAATATATGAGAAATCATGACTTGATACTTGAATGGCACTATATTCGAAAAAGACATAATACACTCGATATTATGAAAGAAGCAAGTCAAAATATTCGCACAGCTCAAAATTAGGTCTGATCAACTGGCAAAAAAAAGAACTTAAATCTTTTCCGATATAGTAAATAGGATTAAAGACAAAAATTACAGAATAGGAAGATGATTACCTTTAAGTGTGCTCCCTGACTGTTGGGAGGTCGGTGGTGGCTGCTCAAATCCGGAAGGAAGTGAGGGTAAATTTTCAGTGGTAAAGATAGCTTTCTGCTTTTGAGCCTGTAATTTCGCAAGCCTTGGAGGTAGATTCTGTCGTGGTTCTCTCGCGAATGAAGCTTTTCCAGATCGGCCCGAGTCTCGTCGTTCTCTAAAGGGTCGTGAGACTGTCTTCTCTTCTCGTCTTCTTTTCTTTAACTTTTCTTCATCACCTATACCACTTTCGTATTCTTTGTGCTTTTTTCCGTACTGTTTTGATGTGGAATCACTCTTAGCTTCACTATTTCTGTCAGATTTTTCTCTGTATTCACTTCTTTCACGTCTATCTTTTTCATCTTTGTAGTCTTTAAATTCATCTTTTCTCTTGTCGTCACGTTTTTCTTTTTTATCACCGTTAGAGCGGTTAAACTCCTTTCTAATCTGTTCTTTTCGTTTTGACTGCTTATCATCTGCATTTCTTTCCTCTTTGGGAGCCTCGTCTGCACTAAATTTATAATTACCTTCGGGTATTGACTCTTCAGCCATAGCTTTACCGTCGTCCGTCTTAGCTAATTCCGAGTTAAGAGACACCTCTGGACATTCAGTTTTGGAACCTATTCCTCCCGGTTTTTTATCGGAAAATGGTGGGGGAACATTGGGCCCTTTTCTTGATAGTGGAGCACGGCCTCTTTGGGATGTTTCCACTTTCTGAAACCTAGGAGGTCTATTTTCACTTGAAAGCTCGGGTTCCGAAGAAAAAGGTCTATTGCTTGGTGGACCATAAGAGCCTCTTCCTCGAGTAGCACGCCCCCCTCTCTTTTCGCTTTTAGATGACTCCCAGCTGTGCCCAAAAACCTTCCGTTGTTCTTCTTGTTCATACTTGAAGCTAGTCTTTTTATTCTCTTCTGATCCTAATTCTTTTTCGTTGTCTTTGACTAGCTTATCTCCGTGTCTTTCTCTACTCGTCTTATCTTTAAATTTATCTTTGGATTCACTCTTAATTATTTCTTTCTTTCTAGAATAGACAGAGTCCCCTTCATCATCACCATAGTAGCGACTTGGACGTCCACTCTTACATTCACTACGCCCACGACTACTTGGTTGAGAAAACGCACGGTTCCCCTTGCCTCGAGCTCCATCACTTCTTCGACTCGACTCTTTTGGCTGTTTCGCCTGCTCAGGTCCTATTTGTTGCTGTACATGAAACTCATCGAGTTTGGTTTCACTTTGTGCTGGCGCAACTGTTGGATCTCTCTTTTCCTGTATTGCATTATCAGTAGTATGTTCTGTTTCCCTTTCTATAGTTTGTTTGATTTCTATGGGGCTTAAATTATTATTACCTTCATTGCTTTCTAATCTGGGCTTCTGCTCAATTTCAAAGCTGGCACTTTCAACTTTTGTACTCGTAATATTACACTTTTCTTTTTTCTGAGAAGCTATAAATTGTTTCAAGTCATCATCAATATCAGCTTCAACTCTTTCTCGACTAATTGGCAAAGGCGCTGCTAGGTTTTTGAGTGGCTTCTTGTCTATAAGACCGGAGAATGTTCTGTGCTTTGAAGCTCCTTCATCTTTTCTGTCGTGTGAGGATAATCTATGAAAAACAGTATCATCTTTCGAGACAACGATGAGCTTAGGTCGAGGTTCACGCGAAATTTCAACTCTTTTCATTGACTCACAGGCCAGGGAAGCATTCACAGTTTCAAGTTCATCCAGCCGGCTAACATCTTTTTTAATTATAGATGCCTTACTAAATTCTTGTTGAGTCTCAGGGGCACTATTGATGACACCGGACTCCTCAAAAATTGGAGTGAAATTTGTTTCCGTCTCCAATTGTGGAACTGGAGAAGAGTCCTCGGAGGAATCATCAGCCCAAGAAGGAATTTCTTCCGGTTCTTTTGAAGAGCCACAAGCACGATGACTGTCACTAGTGTCACCATCTATTTCTCCCAAACTGCTCAGATTCGAACGACAATGCAATTTGGTAACAATATTTTCCCTACGATCATCAGCTGAACCGCTCATTCTGTGAAAAAAAAAAAAAAAAAATTACAGCCGACATTGGAATAACAAACAAGACTTGTTTTTAGGTATTTGTGTTGTTTTTTACGTTTAACAATTTAAAAAAAAAACACACACAAATTAACAAAGCAAAGTAACGCTTTAAACAGCCAGCTCTTATGAAATTATCTTAAGCTTTAAATAATCTTGCATCTCAATATGCCTTAATAAAATTATCTTTATTATTGCAATCTCTATTATACCTTAGATAAAATTATGCCTTCTCTCACTTTTCAAATCTTCCCTTTTGTGAGAGAAATACAGTTTATATGTTTCTATAAATAAATATGTATAATAACTATAAATATGTATAATAACTATAAATATGTATACAGTTTAACTATAAATATGTATACAGTTTAACTATAATATGTCCATACATAACTATATATACATATATATATATATATATATATATATATATATATATATATATATATATATATATATATATATATATATATATATATGTATAAACTATAGATATGTATATAGTTTAGTAGTACTTTTTCGTTCAGGTTTCGAACAGTCACGGGATTTGGTTAAACGCTAAAACTGCTACAGATCTGTTCAAAAAAGGGATGTAACCAATTAATAAAAAGATTGCAGAATCGTAAGCACTTGTGTGTACTTAAACCCACAGCAACAGAATATACAGCATCGACAAAGGATATCCCCTTCATTAAAAAATAAGTGACACAGATTTGAAACTACACAAGATTCATACTCCGCCTTCGCGCACGCGCGATTCCGATGTACACATTACGAGAAGCCTCTGGAAAAACCTGTTTTTTTTTTGTCCGACCACTAGCAGCTAAATTAAGGTTCTGACGTATATTCCCAGGGTCAGTTGTCGCGGTATCAAATGAGTGTCATGTTTGGAAAAAGAAGACTACAGTCTGCAGTGACTTAAACCAAACTACAATTAATTTTTAATTGAAATGCAAACGTATTTAAATAAAAATTACCTTTGCTCTTAGTAATTTACCATCACACAGGAAGAAAAAAATTTAACTTTTCTTAACAAATTACAACTGTTTTCTCTGAAATTTTTTCAAGGATACAGTGGGATTCAAGTTATTGCAGAATGAGGTGGATCTTCCATTTCTCGTTCAAATCCAATACAAATAATTGTAAATAACAAACGAATCGTAAATTTAATGCAAATAAATAAATGAAACCTAAATTAAACTATAAAAAAAAAAAAAAAAAAAAAAAAAAAAAAAAGATTTACGATGCTTGAATATAACTGACAAAAAGGTCCTTGAAGCATCATTGCTTCCTAGGAATGACGGTGTGGATGTTGATGTAAGAGGTACGGAGTACATATTTCTTCCAAATTTCGATCATATAGTTTATAAATCTTATCATGATTCCGGTTCAAGTAAGATATATCATCCTCATCTTTTGCTGAGAAGTTGCAAGTAGAAAGGATATGGGGTGGCTAGAAGATGTACGGGCCAACTTTGGCTTTAATTATATAAATAGAAAATGCTTGAATGATTCTGCTTCAAACTGGGCGTAACAACCTTGCCCTGAATCTAGAAAAAGATTGAAGAAGAGACGGAAAGAAACCGTAAGTCTACTTTGTTCCTTGAAAATCATTGGGTGATTCTGGCCTTTAAAAAACTATGTCAAATCCCTGATTTGTACTAAAGAGTTGGCAGTCGCTTACCAACCTTCTTGCTGAAAAGTTGCCTGTTTAAATAACAGGGGGTGCTAGAGGAGTTAAGGCCAACTTTTTGTTTCCAATTATATTCATTGAAAATTTTTGAATGATTTTCACTTCAAACTATGTGCAACATAACTGCCTTTCTTCAAAAAGATTGATAAGGGGAGAGCAGAGGGGTCTGCGTGTCTTCTATGTTCCTTAAGAGTCCCTGTGTGATTCTAGCAAAAAAAGAAAAAAAGCCAAATGCCTAACTCTTATTAAAAAAGTGGTAGCGATGTAAGATGAGGTTTGGAGAGGTTATGAGCCCTCTTTGGGTCTACATTCATACAGATTGAAAATCCGTGATTGGTACAGGTTCAAGCAAGGTTCCAGGTGCTCAGAGGCTGTAGGGATAAAACGGAGAGGATGAGAGGGGGCACATGGCATACTTTGGTCCTTCAATCACAAACTGAAAATCAGCGTGATTCAGGTTCAAACAAGATGTAACATACCTAACTTTGTGCTAAAAAATTGTTAGGAGGATGACTGGGGGGAGAGAAGGCTGGGTTTGAACAGCCATATGCCAACTCTTTACCTCCTATAATAGAGCCTGAAAATACATGAGTCATTCTGCTTGCTGTCCGATTTTTTCCAACGTTTAGCAAAAAGAAGCTGTTGGCAGCTTGAAATTTTTAAATTGGCTTATCTCAGGACTGAAAATTAACCACAAAAAAAGAGATCATGTACTTTTATCAGGTCTTTTGATAATTACGAGAAGAATTTTTCCCGAGCATAAGATTAACTACCTTGCCAGAGGCCAATTTTTCAGTGTCAAATAAAAATGGCAAATAGAGTGAACCTAATTTTTCAGCAATGAGAGAACTGTTGAAGTTTAGTTCTAGACGCAGAATATGAAATATTTAACACAAATCCCAAACACAAGTGATTTGTAAAGGTAGATGACAATACTTTCGGTCCTAAAGAAAATGCTCCTTGTTTACGGACCTTTAAACTTTCCTAACCAATTTTTCATTAAAACACTTTGGTGACGGGACCAGGACTCGTCACTCTTGCCTTGTACCTGATAATCCTGTGATGGTTCTTAAGATCCTCATTTTTTTTTTCCTGGTATTTAGACAATGGCTGAGAATAGCTCCTCAGTTTCAGGCTGTTATTGTTTATGCGCCATCTGTTGTCAATGGATTAATTTTGCATCAATGGATTAATCTCAACCATCATAGCAGACTCGGTTCATTTTCAAGAGAAAATCACACCCGCTTTACTATCTTTTCTATCGGCAAGGACCTTACAATACAATTTTCAATTCCAGTGCAGAAGAATCCATTACGAGCAGACCTCAACATTTACTCATTAGAAGCGCCTTTTCTTCTGTCTCAACTGCTCCGTTTGCTTCACTTAAAGGCCTTTTCTAGAGTTGATGCTCATTTTGAATCATCAGTCAATACTGCCTCGAGTCATTGCTTTTCGAATCATTTGTTCTTTGGTCGAGTCCAAAGCTAAAGTTTTGATCCAAGACGTTCCCAGCTAGGTCAAATTATAATACAGCTGAAAAGGAAAGTTTCCATTAAACTCAGGCACGAGCGCATGAACTTGTTTCAGGGGGGGGGGGCTAAATCCTTCAAATCCCTTATTCTGTGAGAAGTATCAGAAATTTATGGGAAAATAAAAAAAATCTTGGGATTTCAGTAGAGGCCGGGCCCAGAGCCCCCGCTTCCCTGCTTACATACCAGATTAAGCTATTGTACTTAACACTTACCTTCTTGAATCGTATATTTTGTCTCGATCTGAGTTTCTTTCATAGTCTTGGACGTGACTCTCGGAGAGTTTCCCAGACACAAGATCCTCGGTTTCTTCTTTACTATTCTTACTTATATCTCCCTCGTCCTTATCATGATTTTGATTAATCGTGCAATCTTGTTCGGTACTTGTTACAGTCACATCGTAGCTTCGTGATGCACTGGATCCAAAAGCAGCCAACTGTCGACCATCTATAAAAATTTGCTTTACTAATCTAGAAATATGAACAAAATGAACAACGAATTTCCAGGTGGAAGCTGGCTTATCCCAGATTTGCCTCTCAATCACTCGGAGTATCTGTCTTGGCTTTTTCTACCAAGTGATTGAGAGCAAATCTGGGATAAGCCCTTTTTAGGACTGTGTAAAAAATTATGTCATTTCATTTGTTGATAGATAAGTCGATCTGTTATCCTCCCATATGTCATTCCTAGGGCAGAACTAAGGTAGATAGTCATAGAATTAAGGGATGAAAGATTGGACTGAAATTGGGTTGACGCGTGACTGACAATGTCCACTGGATTTGTATGCAAAATCTGGTAATGAATTTGCTTCGACTCCATACTCCATAAGACAACATAGTACTTGCAGTAAAATACTGCATTCTCTGAAAATTTTGAGCACTTTCACTTTTAAACTGTGGTTTTAAATAGATATTGAATAAGGAGTTACCCACTTTAAAGTCCCATGCATACATCTACTGGATTCTCGGGAACTGATATCATATAATTCAGGCGTGAAGAGTCATTCTTGACTCTTATAGCCCTAAAGATCAGCCTTGGGACTTTTAAGGGCATCCTAAACGTACAACCTCAATATCTAATTGAAAAAAACCTTTGGCTTTGAAAAAAAATAATAAAAAAACGAAGAACCCTGCAGCACAAGAGTTTGGATGTAGATTCTCCAAAGAAAAATCCAACAACCTTTTTTTTTCAAATTCACAATAAAAAAAAATGTATATACTTTAAACCTGTACGCAAAAAGCGGCTATCTTGGGCTGAAATTTTCTCCCGGATTCACAATATAAATTAAATTCAATAGCATAGATGATGATGAATGCAACCCTCTACTTCAATGTATAAATAACTCATCATCGCGGGTCCTAGTGAGCCAAATTACAGATTTTAAGGACACTCGTGTACATTTTTAGAAGAAGCATTTTAAAATTAGTGCATGGATATTTGCCTATCCATTGGAGTCGAATAAGATTTCATGTTATTTCTTATATTATTTATCCTCTTTCTCACTTTCTTCTGAATTCGAAAGACCTATCACGGGTTTCATTGCTACGATTATCATGTCGGTTTCCACTATCCCAGGCACGGTTACGAGAGTCCCGTCCTATTTCGACAGCCAAAAAAATCCCCCCTCTACTTACCATGCTTCCCAAGCCTATAAACCCACATTTTAACGAGTTTCTCGAACTTTTTCCTAATTCATTTGCTTTTCATATCCTCGATGATATCTTTTCACTAAGTGAACGGCCCCCTTATTTGAATTACTCATACGTTTCTGATAGATCTCTACTACACTCGAAACCTCCACTATCTTTTCAATGACACGTTACCGTTCTGAAACCAAAAACAAAATATTCATATTCAAGAAGGGTGCGTTAAGGAAGAGCGTTCAATCATTACTACAACCCCCTCGTCTAAAAATCATTAAAACACATTTTCATTGTTTACTTTTCATCTCCCTCATAGATTCTTTGAGTTTATAGATTTCTTGAATAGTTTGAGCTATAAAGCAAATCCCGAGATTCACTTTAAGGGGATTTCTCCCTTATCATCTTTTATTTTTATCTTTTATCCCTTATCATTTATCATTTTTATCATCTTATCTTTTATCCCTTATCATTATTATCACCTGTGACGTGGAAGGTTTGAAAATTGCTTTGTATTCTTTGCTTATGCTTTTATAATAACGCCTGAAATTGAAAGACAAACACCCATGCTGAAAGTTGACAAAAATAGCTGGGATAAGTGGTGTAAAAATTGCCAATACCCCCCCCCCCAAAAAAAAAAAAATAGTTTGAATAACTGGATATTTTACCCAGTTATTTTTTATTTGAGTCTAGCAATAGTAAGAATAGCCTAGTGAACAATTTAAACCCAAAGAAAAAAAAATCCTTTCAATGATCTATTTTTCGATACTTCCATCAATATAAAACTGGATTTTTTTGGAGGGAGAGAGGGATCAACTTAGTAATTGTCTAAAGCTTCTGAGATAGAGATCAACTTTGACATCTGTCCAAAGTATTTGAGATAAAAATCAACTTAGCATTTCTCTTCCATTAGGAATACAAACACAGGAGCTACACAAACGGTATCAGATACATTGACGCTAAGAGACACAGTATAGTATATATTCCATACACAAATTACACAATTATAAGACAGACCAAAGAGTATGGGTAACTTTTAAACGTAGACAAAAAAAGACTAGCGTCGACAAAAAACTATCAACGCCTTCAAGCGTTTGGAGACACTTGGCCGCTTTTTACTGTAATAATAAGGACATTTAATTTAATTAGTGTAAATGGTAAAATTAAGGTAAGAATAGTCGTATATATGGGGATGACAGACCAATTTTAGAGTCAGCAACATTTCATTTGCTATCAGAGGATAAGATGATAAATTTAACACCCATAAATTCAGCATTATTTCATTTTTAATTAGAAGAATATTCAACGCAGCATTACAGAATTCAAGAACAGTTAGTGGACTTGTTAAGGCAATGGACCAGTAACTTGCTTTGATCCTGAAGTGATTATTTTGTTTAGTATAAATATAGTTTGTTTTAATTTATATACATTAGTATCTCTACTGATGATGATGACCGACTGTGGCATCGAAATATCTAGAGCCTTTGTTTACATTTTTGTTTCACTGCCTGATAAAAGGAACTATCCCAATATGGAACTTTTATTTATTTGGTAATAATTAATATCTGATCTCAGTTCCCAACAGGGAAAACGATCATCGACCTTAAAAAATGCCAATGTCGCCACACGCTAGATGGCGTTGATAGTCTTCTTTGATGACACTAGCACCAGTTGCCACTTTTATAAGTTACCCAAACTTTTCGAGACATACCTTTAGATGGCTGACTAAAAAATCTGTCATTCGGCAAATTTGAATTTAAGGATTCTTGTCTCTTCAATTCTTGCTGTTTCTGAAATCTTGGAGCCAAGTTGGAAGATCCATGATTACGTTGATAGGCTCTGTCTCTAGAATAAGCATAAAAATTTTCTCGGAAGTCCTCTTTCTCACTTTCTTCTTTTCTTCTGAATTCGAAAGACCTATCACGGGTTTCATTGCTACGATTATCATGTCGGTTTCCACTATCCCAGGCGCGGTTACGAGAGTCCCGTCCTATTTCGACTGGCCGACGTGCCTGTTTATCACCAGAAGCTCGACTTTCTTTTTCCCCTTCTTGCATAGCTTTCAAGTCCCTTCTTGCATAGCTTTTTAGCTCATAGGACCTGTCCCTTTCACCTTTCGCTTTTGTAATAATACCACCACTAAAATCTTTGTGGCAACTGTCGCTAAAATCATTTTTGCTTGAAAATACATTTTGGCCATCATTTGGCTCATATTCCAGTTCTTCTTGCCACGTCACATCTGATTCAAGATTACACGATTTTAAACGTCCATTCAAGCCAACTAGTTCATTGTCGAGGGATTCTTGAGGCTTCACCAAAAAGTCCCGTGGATCCTCTTCGCTTACAGAAATTGATTCAATCTATAAAACACGAAAGTTTTAGAACATTAGAATAACAACTAATTCGGATAAAACTAGTTAACTAGAAAGATGAAGAAAAAGAGCGAGAGGAATATTGCGAGAAAGAGAGAGAAAATATGGGGAGGGGATCAATATCAAACAATTCAAACCAGTAGAGGTTTTACTTCAGAGCTAGATATTTTTACTTTCAATTTAGGGAATATGACATCATAAAGAGGATTTTTTGTTCAGCTATTTCGTTAAAACTAGATCTAGGTAGTAATTGATTTATTAACATGGACGCCAATATTTTATTGTAGGGAAGGTTGCGAGGGGGGGGGGGGGTGGATTTAATGACGTTATTTGAAAGCACAGTATTACTAGTTAACAATCTAATGAACCTATTATCTAGGTGAGAGTATCCAGTATTAATTTGTTTTGCTGCATACTAGATACGAAAGACCATATCCAGTTTACTGTATAGAATCTGTCAAATTGGTATTCAAGGCCTTTATATTTCATGACAAAATTTTTTTTTATTATTGTCGGGTTTGGTTTCCATTTTAGAGAAACCCTTGATAAAATTGAAGTTACAAGTACAATTTACAGTCAATATTACACAGTATTAATTTGTTTTGCTGCATACTAGATACGAAAGACCATATCCAGTTTACTGTATAGAATTTGTCAAATTGGTATTCAAGGCCTTTATATTTCATGACAAAATTTTTTTTTATTATTGTCGGGTTTGGTTTCCATTTTAGAGAAACCCTTGATAAAATTGAAGTTACAAGTACAATTTACAGTCAATATTACACAAGGAATCAACACTACAGTCAAAATCCTTCGACAATAAAATCTAAAAATTTGACTATTTGAACCACTGAACAGAGAAACCAGAAAAAAAAGCAAAAACAACAAATTAAAACAGGAATGTGCCCCAAGTATAAAAAAAAAAAAAAGGGCTTGCCTTTCCATCCCGAGTGAAAGTGAAAAACAAATGTACAAAAAAAAGAACACAAAATACCAACAAATTAACAAGAATGCTGACTTAATAGAAAAAAGAATCCAGACGACAAAAAAAAGCCGTCAGTCAAACAAAAGAAACCCCCCCCCCCTACTAATCTAGCGACCTGTACCCCACTTGTCTATTTCGATAAAATTAATAAGTTAGATTCCTTTCTTTAGATAAATTGATATTTTTATTTAAAGTATTTGCAGGTTGGACATGTGCAACTTGTTGGTATATCAGCATACTTTTATCTTAAAATAGTGTTTGTTACTCCATATTTTTATCCTCTCATTGTTTTAAATTTTTCATGATTTATTCAGTTATTTTTCTTTCGTTGGTCCTGTTTCTCAATGCTTTTTTTTTTTTATTTATGGCCAACATATACGAAACTTTAAAAATCCAGCTTACTTCAATATTAAGAAACACCATTTATAGCCATAATTTTTCATAATTACACGGTGGAATTTTCCTCTAATAAAAAACCCCAAATAACCGTAATTAAACAATAACAGATGGTAATAAAATATAGTAGGGCAATAATTTAGTAGCGATATTAATACTTTTTCAAATAAATGCCAGGTTTTGAAATTATTGCAATACAAGTGAGTCTTTCCTCGAAGGAATACAGGGCATCATCTGCCATTCTATCACTTGAAGTTGGCTGATTTTCTAAGTTCAGTAAGTCTTTTTTTTTAATCTTCGCAACTCGCCTTTTGTTCATTCGACCGAGCAATCCTTATTTATCTGCAATCCCAGCCTTCATATTTTAAATTGAGACGACAATTTTGCAAACATCTGATAGCTCAAATTCAGTTTTATTATATTAATGAAATTTGCTCTCTATATATTTTTTCTTTAAATTGTAAAAACACTTTTAATAAACATGAAGAACGTTTTCCTGCTATGTATGCAAGTTTAGATAACTCTCTAAGAAAAAGTATAAGTACTGTAATATCATAATTCTGTGTTGAAACTAATGAATTCAAAAATAGAAACACCTTGTCCTTTTGGTTCAAGTTACAGCGCTAGCCTTATCATAAAACCTTATGCTTCACAGAAAGCCCAAACCTTACAAAATAAAAACGCTGCCCCCAAAAGATAACCATTTCGCCCTGTCCGTGTTTGCTAAAATTTATGTTTTTTACTTTTATACACTAATTTATGTTTTTTTTTATTTTTGTAAGTGCAACCTGAATTGCTGAAATGAACTCTTTTTATCTATTTATCCCACACACTGACAAGTTCTATTCGAAAACATAACAGCATCGCTGATTTGAGCTCTTTTACAATGAATAATATACAAAACAACATTAATCAGTTATCATATTAGGTTTACCTGGTAATTACACCAGTATGTTAGGTTATTATACCTGGTTCTACGAAAGCTGGGACAAATGAAAAGACACATTTCTGGGATAATCTGGGAAGCTTGCAATTGAAAGAATTTATATACGGACGATATAAACAAAGGTATACGTAGATTAAAGATAATAGAAACGGTTGACATACTTGTCAATACTGCCTTTTTTTGAAACCTACGCTTCCCAATACCTATGGGTCGTAAATGAAATTCAAACCTCACTTCCATTTTATACTTGTTATTTGTTCTTCAGTCAATCTAGGTTCTTCTAGCCTATATTGGAAATACTACCCTATATTGGAAAAAGACCTAGTTAGACAAAGAACAGTCTGTCAGTGTTTTGGTGGATTCAAGCTTTTTTTAGGCCAGGCTGTGTTCAAAAAAAGGAGAGATAAAATTTTGCTCTATTGCTAAGAGAAACAAATTTCTCAAAAACTGTCAAAAGTAAAATTCGATGCATAAACACAATTAATCTATAACCCTTTAATGACAACTACCAATTAGCGTGATAAAAAATCTGAAAACTCTCCATCATTAATAATAATTAATAATTAATTCCATCATTACAATTACAAGAATACTTATACTTTCAATGTACCAAAAGTGTGGAAAATAAATATCGTTGTAAAAATACAACCATGGCCTCAACACACTGAAGTGTTCCCAGTTGGTCCTCTGGATCATATGGAAAACATTTTCCACATGTATATGTGGCGTATCCAATGTTTGTACAATTTAATCTCCTTTGGGCCGTCCTTCAATCCACCAGTACATGTAGTGGCTGCGAGAATTGGTGCATTCTAACTTCGAACTACTAAAAGTAAATCGCAGCTGGACTTTCCCATGTATCCTTCGTCTTTTTTTTAAAGAATTGACTCGATTTGGGTCTTCAATCCAGCTCCTACCTCTGCCCCCCCCCAAAAAAAAAAAAAATCAACATTTTTTGCACACTAGTTCTTGATGTCAAAACACTGGCATTACCCCTAAGCATTAGCATTTGTCTCATACGGATATAAGACACCACCGAAATATATACATATGTCATGTCTTCAAACAGAAATGTTCACTTGGCATAACTATAGTTTACTTTATCTTAGCATTCCGCCTCAGACCACTTTTCATCAGGAACAATGGCAATGATCATCAAATCTAAGCTCAAAACTCCATTCTTTTGTTTTCAGTTCTTATATACACTGCATAATAATTTTGTGCCTCTGCACATAAAATTCTCTTTTCAAGAAGCTTCAATTAGAGAAATTTTGACTGCTTCACACTCTTTAGCAAAGGAACCAATGAAAAGAATTAATGTCCAAGCACAGATCAAAGGACTCTTAAAAACAAAAAAAGAAGACGGGAGACACAGAGAATACAGTTAGTACAATCAGCTACAATAAAATTCTTTTCAAAGCCTTTCCAGCATCCTTTTTCGCGTTACGTACACACAGTCTGAGTAAAAAGAAGACATAGGCCCTATTCAAATTGCCCCTTTTTCTTTCCTCTTTTCAAAATTCTTGCTAACATAACTACAGTTCAGTCGCGACCCTTCACAGATGGGGAAGTTGCCCATGGTGCTATTCTCTAGCTATGAGAATCTTGAATCATCTAAATTAGGACCATTGCTGAATTTATGCATAACAGGAAATCAGACCCGCTAAAACATTTCCAACCAAAGAATTAATAGTTGTTTTTTTTCACTACAATTTAAAATTTGTTATTATTTAAAATCTATCAAACAGAACAGTATATTCTTTTACAAGACCAACCTTATGATGAAAAATCTGCCACTGTCAATATTCTTACCGTCACTACCGTCACCACTGTCAATATTCTTACCGTCTTGCAATAAAACCCCCTTTAAAAAATATTTATTCTTGAATTTTATACGTTATCAACTACGCTATCAAGCCTGATCTATCGAAAGACAGAACCTACAAAGACAACCAGTAAAAAGTCAATTGTATTTTGATTGTTGTAATTTGCACTAGAGGAAAAAATGTAAAATGTTGTCCTAGAATTTCAACTGTGCTAGTATTATCGAAAATTTCCGTTGGGTAATAGTTCCACTAAGCATATTTTCTCTTTTTAACAGGTAATATGTTTGTCTGGGTTACAGCATTCCTCTCCATCATTGTATCGTTAAGCACGGTAGATGGGTCTTCCCTGTTGTGTGATTCACACAATCATGAAATCCAATGCCACAGTTCCTGCTATCCTGAACAATTCCTAGATTTGGCACTAAATTTTTCAGTGGCCATAAGAGTTAAAATCAAAGTTAAAGTAGTTCTTCGTCACCTAATCTGCAGCACCCCCTGCACCTCACCAGACTGTCAGAGCAAAACTTTCTATGACAATGATAAAGATTTAGCAGGACCATATTATCACGCCTCTCCAGCATACCAACCGAGTAACACATATCCAGGACGCTACAAAAGGTCACTGAAGGACGATGCCAAAGCAAATGCAAATGAAACATCAGAAGATGAAGAATCAAGAGCTAGTTTTAAGTATATTGAAGCTCCTACTGTAAAACTTAGAAGCCAAGAATCAGGTCAGAGAGTACAAAAGGACTGTTATTATAAAGATGAGGTTTATTGTCATGAAGTAATCACTCTTTCTAATAATGGACTAAGAAATGCAACACGAATACACATCCCTAGCACAGTAGACAAGTGTGGCAGAACAACTGCGGTTGTAGCAATTGAACTATACAGTGAATTGGGACTCAAGATTGACATCGCTATGACATTACTTGTGACTCTTTCAATACAGGTTAATATTGCTATATCCCTAGTATTGCAGGCCCTGCTACATTTAATTCTTCAAGTGCTATCCACACTTGGATTAGATGTAAATATCAATGCCAGTCTTGTAAGTGGTCTTCTCAATGGCTTGAGTGCAAGAGGAATATCCGATATGTTTTAATTTTATAGAGTTTATCAATTTATCAATAAAAGAAATTCAATTCAGTCATTCGTCTCTGTTTGTCAGGTGCGCAAAACACCAGGGGAGACACTCATAAGAATTCGTAGGAGCAGGGTAGGAAACAAGAAATAGAAAGAAAGAAAAAGGAATATATCGTTTCTAAAACGTTCGATAATGGAATAGCCTACGAGTTAAGGGGTGTTTCTATGTAACAAGTATATTTAGTAGATTGAAATGAAAATTAACTGTTTGATTTGGAAGTC
This sequence comes from Artemia sinica, assembly GCA_027921565.1. NCBI lineage: Eukaryota > Metazoa > Arthropoda > Branchiopoda > Anostraca > Artemiidae > Artemia > Artemia sinica. The sequence goes on along the minus strand of CM051256.1, from coordinate 95,409,238 downwards.
ATAATTATTAAAAGTATTTAAACGTTTCCGTTTAAATACGTTTCTGTTCATCCGTTTCACGGATGAACAGACGTTGTATATAAAATAGTAGAACTTGGCTGGCTTAAAATGCTATTTTCTGTGCATTCTTCTTCTAGTTTTCTTCTTAGTCTTAACTATTCGCGCATTTCATTAAAGCCCAATCACATCCATTTGTCTTTTAAGAGATGATCTGGAGCAATATCAAAGCAAGAGCCTCATCCTGTTGGGAAAAGGGCGATCGCATGCAATTTCCAGGGGTTTCATAAGTTTATCAACCTTCAAAGATTTTTATAGATAGAGGTCAAAGAAGCTGGACGGAAAGAAAATCCCCCCCCCCAAAAAAAAATTTGTTTTTTATTATTATAAGCCCTCTAGGGAAGCAAGGTGAGCCAGTCTCTTCCTGTCGTTATCAGGCACCATTTATTGGGAAAAATTCCGGTTGTTAAAGCGAAACAAGTCGGTTCTTAATCAAACAGTTCGTGGTAAGGAACTGTAAGTAAGGAGCGACCCGGCTCAATAGTAGCCGAGACTCTAAAAAACAGAATTTTGATACGAATAGACACATCAAAAGAATTGGATTTTTATCCTGGTTTCAAATATATTAATTTCATCAAGTTTAGTCTTACGTATCAAAGGTTACGATCCTGAGAAAATTTCCTCATTTTCGAAAAAAGGGTGGAAACACCCCATAAAAGTCGCACCATCAGATTCAGCATATCAGAGAACCCTACAGTTGAAGTTTTAAGCTCCTATCTGCAAAAATCTTATCTTACGTGGGAGGACATTTCCATGGAGGAAGGGACATTTCTATGAAGGGGGAGCCGGTTTACCAGCATTATTTAAAAAGATCAGAAAATAAATAAAAAAAGGGGGCGCCGGGTTTACCAGCATTATTTAAAAAGATCAGAAAATAAATAAAAAAACAAGTTTTTTCAACTGAAAGTAAGGAGCAACACTAAAACTTAAAACGAATAGAAATTATTACGTATATGAGAGGGTTCACCCCCTAGTCGATACCTCGCTCTTTACACTGAAGTTTTTTAGTATTCTCAATACAGCTATTTGTTCTAATTAAACGGCCTTTATGATTCAGGGGTCATTCTTAAAGAATTGGAACAAAATTGGAACTTCAGGGTAAAGAGCGAGGTATTGACGGGGCTAACCCCCTTATATACCTAATAATGTCTGTTCGTTTTAAGTTTTATTGTTGCTCCTTACTTTCAGTTGAATTTTTTTTTCAAATAAGCAGAGTTAAAGCCACCTACCGTTTTCAAGCATACTTTAAAAGTAGTTAATGATTTTTTATTTCATTGTCAGCTACTTGTGACGCTGGTGTTATATGCTCATATCATGGGGACTCCGTAAAAAAAAAAAAATACAGAAAGAAAGAAAGTAAGAAAGTAAGAGAGAGAGGGGGGAGAGGGAGGTGAGATAGAGAGGGGGAGAGAGTGAGAAAGAGACAGACATCGCCAAAAGATGGCGTGAATACTTTTACGTATGCATTAAATATGGGACTAAATCCTGAGAACTTTTTTTTTTATTAAAATTCGAATTTACATAAAACATTAAACAAAGGCATACGAATATGTGTGTTCAATTTATATTACGAAGGTAGCACAGGCCTATTTTTAAGAAGCGTATTGACTCTAAAGTTAATCAGACTAATAGTTTTTAAGCATTTTCTAATATTAACGTCGTTAATGGTTAATACGATCTAAGGCATTTTTTTCGCATCTGTGGCCTACATGTAACACTTGTTCAAGGAGTTTTATATAGCATATTTATCTATTTATTTTATTATTAAGGAAAATATGGTCTTATTTTTTGGCAAAAGTATGTTGGGACACAAAAAAAAATTCCGTAACTGTTGGGATTACTTAATCACAATTTTTTTTTTTCTTTTTTTGCGTTAAAAGAGCATGTATTAAAAAAAAAAATGATGGCAAATCAAGGAGTTATATCTTTATCAGCTTCATCAAAAAAAAAAATGTTTGTCCGACTCGTAAAAACGTATCAAAAAATGAATATAAAAGAATTTTGATGTGTTTTTTATTTTGTTGTAAAAAACTAAGTCAGAACTCAACTGGTTATCACGAAGTTAAACTTCGTTTTCATGCTTTTGATATATGATTTTTGATACTTACGGGTTTAAAACCCAGGTTTAAATCTATTTAAAACCCAGAGATTTATTTAATAAGTCAGTATTAAAAGAAATTCTTATTCTATATATATATATATATATATATATATATATATATATATATATAACTTTTTGCTAACCTGTAAAGCTTCAATCTCGCAACTTTCAGCTTCCGTCTGAAATCTAACCATAGCTTGTTCAATGAGTTTGCCTTCGGCCTGTATTCTTTCTGCCCATCGGGAATCACGCTCAGCCTTTAATAATAAAGACAATCATATTTATTTTAAAAAACAGAGCTTGCATTTACAGAGCTTTCAATAATAAATAAAATTAAAGCATCATATAATCATAATTCTTTTGGCTAATTTAAAGCACTAAGGACATCAAAATGAAAACTTTTTTGTCCCTGGCTTCATCTTTGGTTTATCCATACCTGAAAACAAAAATTAAGGGCTAGTTTATCACTATTTTTAAGCACAAAGGACATCAAAATGAAAACTTTTTTGTCCCTGGCTTCATCTTTGGTTTATCCATACCTGAAAACAAAAATTAAGGGCTAGTTTATCACTATTTTTAAGCACTAAGGACATCAAAATGAAAACTTTTTTGTCCCTGGCTTCATCTTTGGTTTATCCATACCTGAAAACAATAATTAAGGGCTAGTTTATCACTATTTTTAAGCACTAAGGACATCAAAATGAAAACTTTTTTGTCCCTGGCTTCATCTTTGGTTTATCCATACCTGAAAACAAAAATTAAGGGCTAGTTTATCACTATTTTTAAGCACTAAGGACATCATAATGTAAACTTTTTGCACCCTTGCTCCGTCTTCGTTCTATTCATACCTGAAAACTGAAATTTCTACGATGTTTCTTTTGGTTGTTATACGAGTAATAACATTCTTATTAATGCCCACATTATCTCCGCTGTTGCCATAATTAAATCGTGAAAAGAGGCAAGCGGAAACTTTTCTTGTTTACAAACAAGCCCTATCGAACACTTGTAACACCGAATTTATCTGTAGCTGATCGTCGCGCAATACAACAGTCAATAGGATGAAACAGTGATTATATTAAGTTGGGCTATTAAATATAAGCTCGTGAGGGCTCTGTAAGCCTGGTTTTTGGGAATTTAGTCTTGTCTACTTCAATGCTGAGCTCTTCTATTCATACTTCCTATCTTTATTAAAGGGAGGACATTTGAATCAGTTCAGACTAAAAATACAATTTAACTAACATAGTTAACTCAGTTGCAAAATTTTTTGTTGAGTCAAAAGCTATAGAAAGAAACCAGAACGGGAATTGTCAGACTAGAACTGTCAGAAACTTTTCATAAATCGGAAGTAGTGCACTAATATAGATATTATTAACATTATTCAAGATCAAAAACTTTCATATTATCATCATTTACATTATATTATCTATTCATGTATTCAGAGTAATTAATAGAGAGTAAAAGAAAAACTTCTTTCGTAGCATAGGTTAAACAAAGTTTACATTAATAGAAGATAATTCACCATAGCTTTAGCCCATTCACCATTACATTGGCCCAAGTTACCTGCAACTGATCAACGACCAATACAACAACCGATGGAATGATACAACCATTATGTTCAGTTGGGCAGTAAGAAACATAAGGAAGTAAGGATTCTATTTATGTCAATAGTCCTCAATAGCCCTAAAGGCATGTAACAGAATAACATAGCCTAATTGGTCTTATAAAATTGTTTTTGTAGGTAAGTCAATTAACTAATAGTTTGGAAGTTTAAGATCTTGAATAATGTCAATAATATCCATATTAATGCACAGCTTAAGAATTATGGCAGGGTTGAACACCGTTGAAGTAAGGATGCCTAGACTGTTTGATTTATTTTTTTTTTGGTTTAATGGTAAGTCAACTTGGTTTAATGGTAAGTCAATTAACTAATAATTAGAAGTTTAAGATCTTGAATAATGTCAATAATATCCATATTAACGCACATCTTAAGACTTATGGCGGCGTTAAACATCGTTGATGCCTGGACTGTTCAATTTTTTTTTTTTGGTGTAATGGTAATTCAATTTGGTTTAATGGTAAGTCAATTAACTAATAATTGGAAGTTTAAAAGACCTTGAATAATGTCAATAATATCTATATTAATGCACAGCTTAAGATTTATGGCAGTGTTGAACATCGTTGAAGTAAGGATGTCTGGACTGTTTGATTTATTTTTTTTTTGGTTTAATGGTAAGTCAACTTGGTTTAATGGTAAGTCAATTAACTAATAATTAGAAGTTTAAGATCTTGAATAATGTCAATAATATCCATATTAACGCACATCTTAAGACTTATGGCAGTGTTGAACTTCGTTGATGCCTGGACTGTTCAATTTTTTTTTTTTAATGGTAAGTCAATTTGGTTTAATGGTATGTCAATTAACTAATAATTGGAAGTCTAAGAGATCTTGAATAATGTCAATAATATCCATATTAACGCACAGCTTAAGATTTATGGCAGTGTTGAACATCGTTGAAGTAAGGATGCCTGGACTGTTTAATTTTTTTTTTTTGGTTTAATGGTAAGTCAACTTGGTTTAATGGTAAGTCAATTAACTAATAATTGGAAGTTTAAAATCTTGAATAATGTCAATAATATCCATATTAACGCACAGCTTAAGACTTATCATTTGTGTTATGCTGAGGACGGCCTTTGGACATAAGAGTCGAATAATCATTTAAAGTTTGGAATTCAACTGTCTTACGGAAGAAATTCCCTATTGGTCTACTTGTTATTTATGATGGAAGGGCAGTGCGGTTTTCGTCACTATTTATGTTTGTCTTTGCTACCACATCTTTTTCCACAGATTTTCTGCTGATTTTCCAACGCTCCTTATTTTCGAACGTGACAAACTCTAAGGGTAAAACTACCTAATGGCATACGGGGTTGTTTATCATTAAAAACATTTAAAAAAAAGAAAAAATGTAGTTGCCAGGTTTTACTAATTTTTTAAAACGTATATGATTGTGCATGTTCCAACTCAATCAACTTAAAGAATTGAATTTAATTTTTAGTATCCTTGGTATTTCGAAAATTTGGCAATTTTTTGGGTCAAGATTTAAAATTAATGAACTATTGAAAATGTCTAAGATTAAACTAGAAATCTGAAATGACTCTCTCAATTTATAACCTTTCCAATTTTTCAGGATTAAATGAATACTTTAGATTATATTAATTTGCCATTATTTTTATAGTATACAATTTATTCGGTTATTTTTTAAGCCTCTTATATATTTTCTTGCTTTTTTTTTATATAAATAGTTGCTTTGTTTGAACTATTGTTTTTCTTTTCTTTTTTTTGGGGGGGGGGGGGGAAGACTTTATTTAGCCATCTTCTGTATTCCTTGACCTTGAGGACAGTAAGTGAATAAATATAATTTTTACCCAATCATTGCTGACCGATTAAACTCCTTCAAAATTAATTCTCCTGATTTTAACATATAGATCTCCTATGAGATATTATGCACAGTTCTTATATTTTCGAATTTACTTTTAGACTGTAGATTAGTGAAAAAGTACAAAATATCTAAAGTTCAGAGCTCTACCAAAACTTAGCACAAAGGAAAATATGGATAAGTCCTTGACAAAGAGAAATTCTAGATCCCCCTCCCCACCATCCTTCTAATTTTTCATCCGCCCCCGTTTTAAAAAAATCTTCTAACAAAATCAAACAGTTTCCCGCTTGAACAATTTAGTGATTAACGAATAGTTTGGCAACGCATGTTGCTGCGTCACCATTAATCAACAACTTGTTTAATGAGTGTCAGAATCTGTCTATTGCAGAATACTTTGTGTAACACAAAGTATTGTGTAATACTTTGTGTAACACAAAAGTAACACAGGTTTGTTTGAAGCACATTCCACAAACTATGGCGAAGAAAATGGAGAAAGAGATCGCGAGAGTGGGAGATAAAGAGAGAGGCACTATTCACTCGCACACATTACTGATTTGAAAAGAAAGCTGAGCAGAGTATATTACTGTTATCACTTTACCAGGTTTAACAGAACTTAACAGAACAGAATAGAAACAGAGCTAACAGAACAGAAATTTTTTTGGAGCAAGCTTCTTTCGCAACTGAGCTTTACCTAGCTCAAGTCAAAACATTCAAATAGAAATCAGGTGATTTGCCAGAAAGAAATGATGAACTGTAAATACAGAAATCCTAATATTTGTAATAGGCACTTGCAAGTGTCTCGTCATAACTCAGTTTTACGGGAAATATCATCCCTTCCTTGGAGAAAAAAAACACAGTTTGATTTTAATATGTTTTCAGAAGACTAACAATTATGAACGTGTATACTCAAAGAGCCATGGAGAAGCTATGAATGTTGCTCTAATTTTAATATGATAATTTTCCACAAAGGAAAATGACAGAAAAAAAAAGAAATTTGTATAATTAAATATCTATATAGATATTTACTTACTCTAGGTTGAGACACATTTTTCCTTTCATCGATCTGGGAGGTTTTTTCTTGGTCTTCATCATCAGAAAATGATAGCTTCTGACTACAAAAGAAAAGAAAATTAACCCAATTCATCAATACAAAAATATGTTAAAAATAAACAAGGAAAATTGCTAAAGACCCAAATAAGATTTTCAGAGTTGCTGTCACTCAAACCTGGCTAGTTCTTAGTGATGGCAAAAAACATCTATTCATTTGCAGTTTAATATTAAGTGTATATATTTTCAATTGGTGTATAGGCCTAAGGAAATATGCAATAGAATAGAAGCAAACGCGAGCGCGCCTAAGACTGCAAAAATTCTCCAATCATAAACTGTCAAACAACAGCCCAACGAAACTAGGAAAAACTAACAGGTTGCATTAAGTTTATTAGATTAATGTGCCAGAACCCCCCCAAACATTTTTCGTAGCGTTTTAGGCGGTTTTTTTTCAAGGCATTTTTGAACCCACCCAAACATTTTTTTTACAACTGCAAACGTGAGCGCGCCCAAGACTACAAAAATTCTCCCATCATAAACTGTCAAACAACTGCCCAACGAAACTATAAAAAACTAATAGGTCGCATTAAGTTTATTAGATTAATGTTCCAGACCCCTCCCAAACATTTTTTCGTAGCCTTTTAGGCGGTTTTTTCAAGACAATTTTGAACCCACCCAAACATTTTTTTTTCAACTGCAAACGTGAGCGCGCCCAAGACTACAAAAATTCTCCCATCATAAACTGTCAAACAACTGCCCAACGAAACTATAAAAAACTAATAGGTCGCATTAAGTTTATTAGATTAATGTTCCAGACCCCTCCCAAACATTTTTTCGTAGCCTTTTAGGCGGTTTTTTCAAGACAATTTGAACCCACCCAAACATTTTTTTTTTCAACTGCAAACGTGAGCGCGCCCAAGACTACAAAAATTCTCCCATCATAAACTGTCAAACAACTGCCCAACGAAACTATAAAAAACTAATAGGTCGCATTAAGTTTATTAGATTAATGTTCCAGACCCCTCCCAAACATTTTTTCGTAGCCTTTTAGGCGGTTTTTTCAAGACAATTTTGAACCCACCCAAACATTTTTTTTTCAACTGCAAACGTGAGCGCGCCCAAGACTACAAAAATTCTCCCATCATAAACTGTCAAACAACTGCCCAACGAAACTATAAAAAACTAATAGGTCGCATTAAGTTTATTAGATTAATGTTCCAGACCCCTCCCAAACATTTTTTCGTAGCCTTTTAGGCGGTTTTTTCAAGACAATTTTGAACCCACCCAAACATTTTTTTTTCAACTGCAAACGTGAGCGCGCCCAAGACTACAAAAATTCTCCCATCATAAACTGTCAAACAATTGCCCAACGAAACTATAAAAAACTAATAGGTCGCATTAAGTTTATTAGATTAATGTTCCAGACCCCTCCCAAACATTTTTTCGTAGCCTTTTAGGCGGTTTTTTCAAGACAATTTTGAACCCACCCAAACATTTTTTTTTTCAACTGCAAACGTGAGCGCGCCCAAGACTACAAAAATTCTCCCATCATAAACTGTCAAACAATTGCCCAACGAAACTATAAAAAACTAATAGGTCGCATTAAGTTTATTAGATTAATGTTCCAGACCCCTCCCAAACATTTTTTCGTAGCCTTTTAGGCGGTTTTTTCAAGACAATTTTGAACCCACCCAAACATTTTTTTTTCAACTGCAAACGTGAGCGCGCCCAAGACTACAAAAATTCTCCCATCATAAACTGTCAAACAATTGCCCAACGAAACTATAAAAAACTAATAGGTCGCATTAAGTTTATTAGATTAATGTTCCAGACCCCTCCCAAACATTTTTTCGTAGCCTTTTAGGCGGTTTTTTCAAGACAATTTTGAACCCACCCAAACATTTTTTTTTCAACTGCAAACGTGAGCGCGCCCAAGACTACAAAAATTCTCCCATCATAAACTGTCAAACAACTGCCCAACGAAACTATAAAAAACTAATAGGTCGCATTAAGTTTATTAGATTAATGTTCCAGACCCCTCCCAAACATTTTTTCGTAGCCTTTTAGGCGGTTTTTTCAAGACAATTTTGAACCCACCCAAACATTTTTTTTTCAACTGCAAACGTGAGCGCGCCCAAGACTACAAAAATTCTCCCATCATAAACTGTCAAACAATTGCCCAACGAAACTATAAAAAACTAATAGGTCGCATTAAGTTTATTAGATTAATGTTCCAGACCCCTCCCAAACATTTTTTCGTAGCCTTTTAGGCGGTTTTTTCAAGACAATTTTGAACCCACCCAAACATTTTTTTTAGAACTGCAAACGTGAGCGCGCCCAAGACTACAAAAATTCTCCCATCATAAACTGTCAAACAACTGCCCAACGAAACTATAAAAAACTAATAGGTCGCATTAAGTTTATTAGATTAATGTTCCAGACCCCTCCCAAACATTTTTTCGTAGCCTTTTAGGCGGTTTTTTCAAGACAATTTTGAACCCACCCAAACATTTTTTTTTTCAACTGCAAACGTGAGCGCGCCCAAGACTACAAAAATTCTCCCATCATAAACTGTCAAACAACTGCCCAACGAAACTATAAAAAACTAATAGGTCGCATTAAGTTTATTAGATTAATGTTCCAGACCCCTCCCAAACATTTTTTCGTAGCCTTTTAGGCGGTTTTTTTCAAGACAATTTTGAACCCACCCAAACATTTTTTTTTTCAACTGCAAACGTGAGCGCGCCCAAGACTACAAAAATTCTCCCATCATAAACTGTCAAACAACTGCCCAACGAAACTATAAAAAACTAATAGGTCGCATTAAGTTTATTAGATTAATGTTCCAGACCCCTCCCAAACATTTTTTCGTAGCCTTTTAGGCGGTTTTTTCAAGACAATTTTGAACCCACCCAAACATTTTTTTTTTCAACTGCAAACGTGAGCGCGCCCAAGACTACAAAAATTCTCCCATCATAAACTGTCAAACAACTGCCCACGAAACTAGAAAAAACTAACAGGTAGCATTAACTTTTTTTCAGATTAATGTATCAGAACCCACCCAAACACTTTTCGTAGCGTTTTAGGCGGTTTTTCATAGTTCACCTATAGCCCATCCTATTTTATTATTATCAGCTAGAGTGTTTGCGTGTTCTATAGGTATATGACTTTCTATAGGTCATGTGCTATAGGTATAAGGCTTTCTATATACTGTTCAGATGTTAGAAACACAAGTTTTGTTTTAACCAATTTCTTCTTACCCTAATTTCGTCTCCTCTCTAATTGAGCTATCAGGAATTTTCTTAGCCACCTTGAATGCGATCTAAAAAAAAGTGACACGACAATTTTGATACCTTTAAATTCGATCTACGAATTTTGATACCCAAAATTCGATCTAAAAATCAGGTAGGAACAAGGTTAACTGTTTTTACAAGTCATCGTAATTTCTTCCACGCTTAAGGCGAGAAAAGCTGTCAGATCTATATGCTTTGGCTGAACCAAAGTATTCATCCATAGGTAATATTTATCTTGTTCTGACCCACCAGTAATCTCAATTAACTGACCAACGACAAGATGACATTCCTCAGCTTAAAAGTAGCTATGTCTGGGAGCTGGAAAAGCTTATACACACTCTCTGAAATGGGCTGGAGCCATTCTTTACGTATGGTTCATTCGGTATTCTTCAGTTTCACCATTTTTTCCTTATCATCTTACAGTCCCATAACCTTGAGTATTTTAAAACGTTTCATATTCCCCATAAGCTGTCTTTCTTTAACTTTTATACTAAATTACAAATTACTACGGAATAATAATTACTGGATTTCAAACCATAATTGGAGGGAGATGCAAAACTTGCAACTTCTGCGAGTAAAATTCCAAATTCATTCAGAATGACAAAATGGACCAATTTGTTAAAAGGAAAGGCAAAATAAAATTTTAGTCCCCCGGGGATCAGACAGTTTTAATGGGAAACTAGACAAAGCTTCGTCTAAAACATGCGAATGATGAGCCTTAAGATAAGTAAACTTATTTTTCTCCAATAGATGCACATTGAAGCTGTTTGTAGGGGGTCAACTGTCTTCTAATAAACGTGGATGACGGGGAACCGTTCACTCAACCTCTCTTGTACAGGTGACCTTAAGCATGAAACAGAACCTTTGAAGTTTTAATCTCATTACCCGTTTAATCTATCTCTTTAAATGACCTTGGGATAATCAGAAAAGAGGAACTAATACCAACGAACAACATTGCAAGGGGCCCCAAAGCCTTAACTCCTCCACAGGGGTCACGAGCCAAAAACATTCGTCTTTTGTTTGTTGACACCCCCCCCCAACAAACTATTTATTAGAATGATAATGCATTTCTTTTTATTAGACTTTCATGCAGGTATTTCAATACTTGTCAAAATTAATTTTTCTAATTGTGAAAGATGTAAAAAAGGGAAAATTAAATTACAGCAAACAGAATTTGAGTTTTGCAGTCACTCGCCAGCAAAATGAGAGTGTAGCTGAAATTTAGCCTTTTTTTCCATACACCTATATAAAAATACTGAAAAGTGTAAGTTTTCATTCAGACTTCATTGACTGGTACTCGCTTAATTTGACACAAAAGTATATATGAAAAGATAATGACAATACATACAAGGACATTATTTAGGGTGGTCTTCCTCCCTCCCCTTTACACCTCTCGAATACAAGAAGTATTTTAAAAAAAAATCGTCGCCGGTACGAATGGTAAGCAAAGAGCAACCTTTGTCAAAGCAACCAAAAATCAAAAACAACAAATTTTGAAAACAATATAGGCACAAAAACAATATAATTTTAAAACTAATTCTAAACATACTAAATTCTTTCAGTCTAAAGCTAACCAGCAAATATAAGTCAAATTTGCATAATTTCAGACGAAGGGGGGAAACAGTCCAAAAACGAAAACGTAATTTTGACGTAAACTACAATATCAAGTTTTAGTATAATTGAGCTATGAGGAGCCTTCTCATCTGAAGAAAGGGGTAATAGATATTTTTTTTAAGAAAGGAATGGTTAGGGATAGATTTTTTTTTTTACCGGAGGTGATTGTTGATTTTCAAGTGCATGCCTCGTCACGGTAGTAAAAAATTGTCTCTGAACATAATCTTACGTCCAATCTTTGAGAAAAAAGCTTTTATAGACGATTATTTGAGTTATTTATCTGTTAAACAAACATGCATAAGTTCACCAATGCTTAATTGTGCATCAAGTGTTACGTAGATCGTAACGAAATCATCCAAGAGGAAGTGGGGGTAACTAATTTTGAACAGTGTATACTTAGACCCAAAATTTTGATTTATTTTGTATAGTCGTTTGGATTCATTTTGTCCACAAGCACAAATAAAGAAATGGCAATGAGCAAAATTAGTTATCAATGTGATCCAGTGAACTTTACGCCATTTAATTATTTACTCTTAACACGTCTTTCTTCCCTGGCTCGGTTGTTAATAATAATCTCGGTTGTTATAAAAAAAAAAAAAAAAAAAAAAAAAAAAAAAAAAAAAAAAAAGAGGCCAGTAATTTTTGCCTCATTGCTCGATGACAGTTGAATTTCTCATCTCCGGCAATAACTACATCAAGTAAAAAAAATCGTCGAAACTCGCAACTAAATTATTGTGACAAAAGCAAACTTCCATGAAATCCGTCATTAGCTACTGAGTCAAATTTTCTGCTTAGAGACAAAGGATAAGGATAACAAAGGAACACAAAGGATAAGGGTCAACCTCGCAAAGAAACAGATACAAAAATCCAAGCAAAAGAACTTGAACAAATTTGAAGATAACTTGCAACTTATAACTTATATAAGTTACAACTTGTAACTTGTAAAAATTTAACAGTTTACTGGAATAAACCCGTGAATGTTCTCAGACGGACTTTTGTGCTATTTTGCCAGTCTCGTTAAATGTTAAACTTGTGGACGTACTATTTTTTTGGGACACCACGTGAAGTCCAAGGGGAGGGGGATAGGTGTAATTATATACACAAAATTATGTCAATGGGGGAAAAATAAAAGCGATTTGTAAAATTGATGACAATCAGGTGACTTTAACTTTAGGTGACTAAAGCTAGAAAAAAAAGCCCTAAAAACTAAACCCTAAAGCCCTAACTTTAGGTGAAGAGGTTGAATTTTTAGATACGTAGCTCAGGCCTTCAGAGTTTACGTACAAAAAATTACGTACAGAGTTTACGTACAAAGAATATTCTAAATAGATTTTTTTTCTTTTTACTGGTTTTATTTATATAAATAAAAACGAATGTATGTTTGTCTGTCTGTCCTGAATGCATTACTACGCTGTTCATCCGATCGGCAAGACACTTTAAAAGCTGTTGAGTAGACTATTAGGAAGATTATAGGTATAAAATAAGGCTGTTTCACCCAACACACTTTTCTAGAAAAACCAACCGAAGACTGATTAAACTCTTGACGTTGCCAAAGCAGCATAATTTTGTATGTTGTATAGTTATAATTTTAATTTTTGTGTTTTTGAATTTATTTTCTTTCGAAATCGAGGCAACGCACAACGGGTAAGCTTGTATTTCATAACAGGAGCCAGTGACGGTTTTTGTATTCAAGGTTCAAAATTATTATGTTTCTTCTTTTTCTGAAAAATAAACGTGACAACTGGTAAAGACGAAATAAATTAATAGGACTTGACCAATTTTCACACTGAAGAATAGGAATCGACCAAGCTTTTTTTTCTTCTTTTTGCTCAAGCCACCTGGAACTTTTTTAACCTGGCACAGCGAAGCTGCACCACTGCTCCTAGCCTTTATTAAGAGATCGTACAAATTCAAATCTTTCTATTGAAAAAGAAAAAATGAATCTATCTTCTCCTGGTACAAACATTACAATCTTATGAGAATGAAGGAAAACTGTTATACAATTAGTTTATTGTTTTTTAATACATTGAACTACCCGATTTTGCGTAAATTAGAAGAAAAACAAGTTTCTTCAGTACCATCAAAAATCACACAAAAACAATAATTTAGTTTTCACATATTTTATCGTCAAGAAAGTTGTTCACTAAAATAAACTTCACATGTTGAAACCTAAAGAACATATTTACCATATCATTCGAAACCATAATAAGTTGGCGACTGTTACTCGAAGGTGCACACAGTTACCGTTGTTAATTGTAACTAGTGTGCACAAAAAACAAAAATTAAAATTTAGAGAATTGCAAAATTTAATTACTTGTAGTCAATTTCTTCTTGCTCAATAGCCCATCCGCCTTCTCTGGCTATTTCATCCAACTTGTTCAATTCCTCTGCTTTTACGATAGGAGCAACTGTCGGTCGTTCTGCGACCATTTCCTGTCTTCCATCTTTCATATAAGTTTGCCCTTTCGGCATAGAACCAGAAATCTGTGGAGGAAAAAAATATGGAGGGAATGGGCCCAAGGGAGGGGGTCGCATATATGTAGGCGGCATTCCTCTTGGACATGGATGCATCACTGAAGGTGGTTGGCGGTCCTGGCCCGGTACCATTGCTGGTAATGGCACCCGGGGGATTTCCTGCGCTAAACCAAAATTCATAGTATTTTTTCTTTGGTCTACAGGAAGTGGTTTGCCATGTTGTATCCAGCTTCTGTCGCCTAAATGAAAATAATGAACCATAAAAACACACAAGATCCATGTTCTACCTAATGGTAAACACAATGACAGATAATTTCTTGAAGAAAAATAGTGAGGGCCTTTTTGACAGTGCATTTATTTAGTAGGCCTCAACATACACTCACTGTATTTTTAAAATCCCATTAAAAAAGTAAAAAAAAAAAAAAATCATATTTTAAGTTTGAATTATTGTGGAACTTCATCTCTGGTTGTCTTAAGTTTTAACATGACTATCATTTTCTTTAAAAACTAGGCTTTTAAGAAATAATGTAATAAAAGACGCATTCCTTAAAAACTAAATTCAAGAACAAATATTTTGCTTTTGCATATCGATATGCCTCGAAATAAAAAACAAAGAAGAGACAAGGCCAAAATATGAATATAATTTACGATTGATAAATAATAATGTCAAGGCACCTTTTTAAAACAATGGTGGCAAGACGCAGTCATGGAACAAACTACAATGATGGGACGTTTAAAACCCCACTGTCATCTTTAGCAGCAGTTCTTTTGCAAAAACAGTAAAAAAAAAACAGCAAATAGGCCTAATGGCCTTTATGGCTATCTTCTTAACATATTATAATGAGCTAGAATAGCAATTCGGTGGACAGTTGGAAAGTATAAAAATCGGCAACACATTCGAGAAAAGAGAGGAGCTCTCTTACTAAGACAAGACTAAGACAAGTGAGCTCAAACCAGTTAATGAGGATAAAATTATTACTGCTCCAGCCTCGACCAAGCATATTCAATTGAGCAAGACTTCAAACTAAACATTGTTAATTCGAAGCAATCAGACAATAAAAAGAAAATACACAGACTGTGAAAGATAAAAAAAAAATCACCACAATCTACCTTACAACGCTGACAATGTACCATCACTTCTTCATACAACAAAAGTCGTCTCCAAATGTCTGGGAGACGTTCCATGTTTCATCAAGCGTGGGGTCCCGTGTGGACCATCAAATTGAGTCAGATTTCCTGGTACCTTCAGCATTCATGGACACATTAATACTTTAGTCATTAAACGTAGCTGAGCCCGCGGCAGAACAACCCAGTCTTATAAATGGTGTCAAAGAAGAACCAATGGTGCCAGAAAAGCAATAAGAATGTGAAAAATATCCAGAGATAAAAATAGAGCAGCCCAGTCCTGTACCTGTCCAAGATATTCTGGTTATGCCCGTCAATCACATGGCTGCACCTATGCCTGCTGTTGTCGTTGCGTCCCTTCCAATCCCTGGAACATCTGTTGCTGCACCAGAGGTACAGCAGCCCCAGAAAGTGCCCAATTTGAAAGTATCAATTCCTACCCCAGAAACTACTAACGTAAAACCAGATTTACAAGAAGAGAGTGACTCCAATTTCTAAGACGAATCGCCGCCTGAAAAGCAATTAGTAGAAAAAGCAGCTCCAAAGATTGGAATAGAAGAGCACAGTCCAGTCCCTGAGGAAAATATCTCATATCAGAAGGAAAGCGATAAACAGGATCAAGAAAATCCGGTGAAGATGGATTCTCCTAAAGATTTAGAAAGCTTGCTGGAAATAAAACGCAAATATCCTGAAAGTGTAAGTAACCGTAACAGAGACAGAGGGGGAAATAGTAATAACCAAGGGCCGGATATGGGTGGCATAAACAGAGGCAAAGGACACGCATTTTACCCAAACAGAAATAGAGGCAGTACGTATGGGGGGGGGGGGTAAAGGCAGAGGAGGTTCGGACTTTAACAAAGGTAGAGGAGGGACCGACTTTAACATAGGTAGAAGGGTGTCTGACTTTAACCGAGGCCAAGGAAGGTCAGACTTCAGACGAGGCAACAAAAGAAAAGAATTGAATAGTAGCAATGGAAGGGCATATTTTAACAGAGGAAGAAGGAGATGAAGTAGGTTTAAAGTCGTCAAAAAAGAACCACCAGACTGGATGACAGCCTACCTACTATAAATACCGGAATCGGTTATTAATTTTTTTTTTTTTAATTCGACGAAGGAATTTTATTAGATCGAGAAGCGAAGTATTCGACAACATTTGAAGATACAGCAAAACAAATCGCTGAGCGTTGTCGGTGCGACATGGTGACTAATGCATTTTGTGGAGTCGGTGGAATTACTATTCAGCTAGCAATGGTGTGCAAAAGAGTGATTGCTATTGATATAGATCCTTCGAAAATTGAGATGGCACGCAAAAATGCAGCAGTCTACGGAGTCGAGGATAGAATCAAATTTATAGTTGTTGAATTTTTTGAGCTTTCGAGCAGTTTACAAATTTATGTTGTTTTCATTGACCCTCCTAGGGGAGGGCCAGAATATCTGAAACAGAGCATATTCGATTTCAGAACAATGTCAGTTGATGTCTTTGTGGCCGTGAAGCGTGCGATGAAGATAACGGAGAACATTGCAATACTCTTACCCAGAAATTCTGATCGCAGACAAATAAAGCAGTTGGCCTCTGGAAGAAGCTACAAAACTGAAGAAAATCGGTTGGGATCCAAATTGAAAACACTTGCTGTTTACTTTGGGGATCTAAGCAAATGTCATCAAAACTACTTCTGAAAAAAATTGAGCTTGCTTGACTTCGAATATTTTAATTATTGAAAAACTTTAGAAATAAATTCTGAAAAAAAACTGTCCTTTTTTCATTTATAAGAAAATCATTGTTTGAATGATTTGCACTGCTGTAATTGCTATTTATTATCTTATTTACCGAAATATATGTCAACTGTTCAAATGTCAAGACAGCTACTTCTAAAAAATTTGTTCCGTTTTCTACTTCGAGAGATAAAATTTGGAGGAGGGACGAATTTAAGAGGATGGCAATATTTTTTTATACAGAGATCTTTTCATACAGAGATCCAGGTTTAAATGAAAGACCTTGGTATTATCTTAGGCCGAACTGTCCAGCCATGACAAAGAACAACAAAGAGAGAAATACCCAAATCAATATCTACAATTGTCGCAACGGATCTTAGAGGTCACAGAGGTTAATAGAGTTGCTTCGATGAGAACACCAAAGCAACTGGAAAAAACTAAAAACAAAAAGAAGTTAATCATTATGTTGCGAAATAATTTTTTATATATTTTATATTATTTTATATCTTTTATAATTGTCTGCTACTATTGCTGCAATTCTCTTAGGTCTTGTATTTATTATCTTCTCTGGTGATTTTGAAAACCTTATTAACCCATTAACTGCTCCTTCACTTTTAATTATTAATTGGGTCAATATTCAAATTACCTGATCCCTATTTATTGATAAATTAGCAACAATGTTTTTTTTTCAATAGCCTCCCTAGCCCACTGTGTAAACTCTCTAACATTAGAAATGGCTGTAGCATAATCGAAATGTATGTAACGACCAGTGTGGTAGAAAATGTGTTCAGCCAAAGCAGAAACAAAGGTTTCACGAGGCTTACTCAATTTTTGAGCTTTTTCTATTGAGTTACGATGCTCAATAAACCGTTCAACAAATTGTTGGCGTGTACGGCCAATGTAAATTTTCCCACAAAAACAAGGAATACTATAAACCCCATTACCCAAATTGCCATGCGTCAAATCCTTCCCTGAATTTAGGAAACTGCTTAATGGTCTTTTTGACTGAAAACTTGTATCAATGTTATACGCGTATTTACGTAAACTCCATTTAAGTTTTTCCCTAGACCCAGTACATATGGCAAAGAAATGTAACTTTTAGACAAATTCAATTCAGAAGACTATGATACTGCATTTACTTTATTATTATGTTTAATAGGTCTATTTTCTATTATTTCGTTTATGAATTTAACTAGGTAACCATAACAAAATAAAATGCCTTTTAAATACAATAATTTTAAATCCAGCAATTCCTGAGAATAAATCCTGAAAGCCCTATCCACTAATGAAATTGCAAACCCTCTTTTCACTGAGACTGGGTGACAAGAGTAAAAATTCATATATCTATCGCTGCACGTAGGCTTTCTATATTGAGAAAAGCAAATGGAAATCTCTTTTATTTAATATAATGTCAAGAAACGGTAGCTTGTTATTTTCTTAAAATTCAACTGTACATATTATGTTTTTATCAAAACTATTTAAATGCAATTCATAAACTTTTTTCATTGAAATTCATTTGAACATTGTGGGGGTTGGCAATGCAATTTGACCAAACAGGCAGCAACTTCCAAATGAGTTACCTCTGTTGGCTACTTTTTCCTCGGGAAAATGGAGGACTGCACAGTGTTTACATACAACCCTGAAGGGTCCCAATGACTTGTAATTAACACTTGCGTAGTTTACTGCATCGTCATAGGTTTTATGCTGCTTTTACACCACAGTTTGAACTGCCAAATACTGTTTTACGACTAAATATTACTAATTTGCGCTTGTTGTGCTGTAGGAGTTCTGATAAGCAATCGAGCAGCAGTATTCATCACTATTGTTCCCATTGTGATACAAAATATCTTCATAAGTACAACTACTCTCAGAAGTGCATAAATATAAAGTTTGGTTTAATAAGTTCCAAAAATCGACATCTAAAACGGAATTTATTTTCATGAAAGGCTTTCTTTTCTTTGAGGCTTTCGTTTCTTTTTGCTTTGGGTCACAAGTTTTAGCATGCTAACATTCAAAACCAGTCTAGGGAAATGATATATGCAACATTATATATTAAACATGTGTTTCGACTACACAAGATTAATTGAAAATATTCGAAAAGGCTTATATTTGACAAATGTTGACGAAAAACGTCTAATGATGCAAATCCGTGTTTCTACACACAAACTATGTCATCCATAAATCTGCCGCAGAAACAAGGGAAAAGTCTAAAACTATGTGTAGTGGACTTTTTACCGTAATATAATTACCGTACTTTTTACCGTTTAAGATCCATGAAAGGTTTGCCAACGGACTAAGAGCAGCTCCATCGGCAAACTAAACACCTGCTTGTAAAACTCTCCTCTAAAACCAAAATAAAAAGAAAATGTCAACACTCACCAATGAATGTCCGAAATACCTTTTTTTTTCTCCTTGGATTTTGACAGCATTGCCAATCAACTTTTTCAGTTTTATACTAGGTTTGATGGTGACAGATTAGGCTAGGTTAAGTGAGATTAGGCTTTTAACCCATTTCTGGGATTTATAACCTAATTTAATTTCACCCAACCTAACCTTAACTTTAACCATCAAAGCTTGCCTTAAGACCGAAAAAGCTGATTCGCAAAGCTAATTGAATCCAAGTAGAGAAAAAGGAATTTCGGACATTTACCAGTGAATTTTGTCTCCTAACCGAGACTGCTGTCCCAGTAAATTAGCAGGTTGATTTACTCGAAAGATCCCATAATTTACAGGATGTACAAGGAACTCTTCAGCAGCCTTATCGGGTCTTAAAGTACATTTGGTTATATGAAGTGGTTCAATACCCCTACAGGGGTTTGTGATGGATGTACCGCTAAATTGATTTAGGATCAATTTAGCCAGCTTCTTTGAAGCTGAGAACATTACTTCTATTGATGGCTCGATCATCGCTTACATTGAACAAAACTAAAGCAAAACATGAGTTCAAGTTTCGGATTTGTTTGTAGACCACGTAGGAGAGCAAGTGACGTACTATAAAAGGTCATTCCAATTCATTTTGATATTGTGGGGGTGGCAATGCAATTTGACCAAACAAGCAGCAACCTCCAAATGAGTCACCTTTGTAGGCTACTTTTTCCTCGGGAAAATGGAAGACTGCACAGTGATTACATACAACCCTGAAGGGTCCCAATGACTTCACTTGCATAGTTTACTGCATCTTCATAGGTTTGTACCAGTTTTACACACCAGTTTGAACTGCCAAGTACTGTTTTATGACTAAGTTTTACTAATTTGTGCTTGTTGTGCTGTAGCAGTTCTGATAAGCAATCGAGCAGCATTATTCACCACTAGTGTCCCCATTGTGATACAAAATATCTTCATAAGTAAAACTACTTTCAGAAGTGCATAAATATAAAGTTTTGTTTTAAAAAGGTAAAAAAAAATCGACATCTAAAACAGAATTTATTTTCCTCAAAGGCTTTCTTTTCTTTTTGCTTTGGGTCACAAGTTTTAGCATGCTAAAATTTAAAACCAGTATAGCGAGTGGATATATACGAAATTAGATATTAAACACGTGTTTCGACTACACAAGATTAATTGAAAATATTCGAAAAGGCTTATATTTGATTCCATAAGAAAAGGACGTTAATTTATTTTCAGTTTTATTTTTCAATTTTACTATATCCTTTTCCTAAATACGATCTTTGAAGAAAAAAACAAGAAGGAAACAATGAAAATGTGAAATGAAAGAAACATACCATTTGGTTTTAGAGTCTGAACTTGCTTTTCCTCGACACCCACATCCGAAGTACCCTTTATTTGTTCTCCTTTCCCACTTAAACTGGGGAACTGTCGGTCGTAATTTGCAGCCGGCCTTAGGACTGGGAGCTGCCCGCCTCCGGGTCTCAACTGACCGGGTTGCACTGGAACTGAGGAAATAGACGTTTGACTGACTGAAGAAACACTTGGAGGTGGGACTTGCGGAACTTGAGGCTTTAAAAAATAAATTAATAAGCAAAGGCATAATATAAATGTACAGTAGTTTAAATACAACACAGCAGCAAGTTTGGTTATTTTTTTAAGTCTAATATTAATATTTGACGCCCCAGGGTGATCAGGAAAATTTCGTCCTTGAACTTAAAATTAAATATAACAAGACTCCCATCTACACTTATTATTTAACATTCTGGATTATATTGCCACTGACACTGGCTTCTTAGTGGTAGCATTGATCAAGTGTATTCATTTTCTCCTTTTTATGTTGCTACTTTGCAACATACATAATCATTATACTAAAGTAATGATATTGATAAGTTTCATCACCACTGAAACTAATTTATCATTATTCAGGCGCAATACAACACTAATAATTTCTGTTACGATTTAAAACAGATTAAGCTTAAATATACAAATATTTCTGATATGCAACACTTATTGCCTAGTTTAGAAGTTGGTTTCGTAACTACTAACACAAGGTAATTAGGATTAGACAGTGGCGCCGCCGCCGGCGGATCGACCGAACGCCGCTGACGAGAGGCCCAGTCGAACGCCACCGAAGTGTCGTAACGCCGCCGGAGTGACGCAAGCGCGCCGCCGCCGGCAGAGGCGGCGGCGTTCGGTCAACTTCAAATTAATTTTGCGGCAATTCTTTATTGCGTCAACCGCAAAGTCGGAGCTTTTCCTCCTCGTGTGGTTTAGTATTTCGATTTTCCTGATTAGAAATCAAGCAGGGCTTGCAATATACCCGAATTTTCGGGTATTTCCCCGAAAATCTATGCGTCACCCCGAAAAAAAATTTGGTTCCCCGGAAATCACGCAATCATGGTGCCATACCTAGCGATTTATCACCAGTGACTTTCCCTGCCAAATATTACTTTGCATACCATAATTCTTCACTACTCTCTTGTTCATTAATTTTCGTATCTTTTGTTACTTTGCATAGAAACCAGACAGATGCAATATGCAATGGCAAATATTGCAATATACACAGTTCTTCATATGTTGACAAAAAAAGTATCGTCTTTATGAAATGAGTTTAAATCATTTCAAATGCAGTTTCCCAAACCCTATTTCTTACATTATTCGTAGTCAAGAATTTTATTTTCAAGTTGAATTAGAATTATAGAACGCATTCACTACTATACAGCTTCAGCCTTCTGTTGGATTTTGAAATTGACAGGCGACAGATTGTTTCTACAGCTGAATTGTAAGTTTACAGATTTTTTTTTTGCTGTTTTTAGATAAGATTTTATTAATGTTTAATACTCAATTGTTAAACGCCCGATAGAAAATACAATCTTCTTTCTGAAACATTTTTACCCCCCCCCCCCAAAAAAAAAACCTTCAATTGAGACAAAATTTAGCTATAGACTAAGCTATGTAGAAGGTTGGGGAATTAAAGATTGAACCGGAAGTTACCCCAAAATGTGATTCATAAATAAATTGTACATTAATGCCTATAGGGGGGGGGGGGATATGGGGCTATCTTTTTAAATGATTTTTTTTATTGAAAGCAGGGATGCCAAAAAGATAATTATTTTTTCATTTAAAGTGGAGACAGAAGAAAATTATATCAAATTCCCTGGGAAACCATTGAAATATTTTGATAGACCCAGGACTCCCCATTAGGACTTGTTCGTTGTCTTGGGTATTTTGCGATTTCTCATAGGCTACTGGCCTAATTTGGCTTTTGTGTGTGCTCCCTTTTAATTGTATTCTTTGGATCTTATTGAATGCCACGGCGAATCTTTGACTCAGTTTTCCAATAATTTGAGGTATATCTGAATAATTTCGACATTTTTTCACACTAAGCTGTTTAACGTTAATTTGCATGTTTGTTTGAACCATGTAGTGACCTAGTTAATTATTAAGTAAATTATTTTTCTAATGAAAGCTGAAACGGTATCCTATCAAGGTGGTATCCAAAGAGGGGGGGGGGGGGTAGGGAGGTATCACATTTAAATGATAATGTCTCGAATTTTTTTATTGAAAGCAGGGATCCCAAAAAGTTAATTTTTTTTTAATTTAAATCAGAGACGGCATCCTATCAAGGTGGCATCCAGAGGGAGGGGGGGGGGGTAGTGAGCTATAATATTTAAATCATAATACCTCGAATTTTTTTTAAAGCAGGGGTGCCAATAAGTTAATTAATTTTTTTTTATTTAAAGCAGAGACGGTATCCTATCAAGATGGTGTCCAGAGGGGGGGGGGCATAGGGAGTTATTATATTTAAGTTATAGTACCTTGTTTTTTTTTTATTGAAAGCAGGGATGCCAAAAAGCTGAAAAGTTGACAAAAATTAACAGGATTTTTGTGAGTTATACTTGATACAGCACTCGCATGGTTTTGTCGCCAAAAGGGAAAGAGACATATGCGTCCAACCCGTTTTTTTTTTTCTTATTGATGAAACGGGTTTACTTTGAAAACATTCATTCATAAGTACCAGGCAGATTCACACTAAAACGAATTGGTGTGACGAAAGCGATATCGACATCCCCACCTAACGTTGCGCTCGAGTGACAATGGCGCCCTTGGTTCAGTGCCCAAGTTACATTAAAAGGCCAGGTCATAATAAAAGCTTTCCATTTGGGAGGTTCAAGGAGGAGTCATTGACAGTTTTATGACCTCAGGGTACTAGATGTTGCAACGTTCTTACGTATCTACAGTGGTTTAAAAAATTCGATCACCCCACAAATGATTACCAAAAATATGCACAAATATAACAAATGTAGCATTTGGAATTTTATAACACTTTTTTCAAAGCTTTGAAGAAAAGCAAAAAAGGCTGAATACCCCAACTACGCTTGAAAGCTATTTTAAAAAGAAACTCTTTGGAGATTTCCATGGAAATGATCATAGCAGAAGCTTTGAGCCTGTGTGGGGATTAAAGAGGAGTCTTTGACTATTTTGAACACAGGTGACTTATTCTTGCGACTTTCTTAAATTTGGTAATTTTTGTGAGCATTTGGAAATCAAACCTTCAACTCAATAACTGATACTAAGTGTCCTAACATTTTGCTTGGATTAAAAGTGACAAACTAGGATGAAAATCTCAACATCTTCCTGGAGCTACTTCAGTCTGCATATTATTTCATTTAATTACATTTAAAACGGATGAACTTTTCATTTTTCACCTAAGAAAATAGCTGGCACTTCATTTTTCTTCATACCGAATAAACCATTAAGTATTTTTTGTTTCATTGTAATTGAAGTAATCTCATGTGAAGTGTTCATCATGTATTTTTCAATTTGATAAATTTACTCATTTTAGATGCAGTTTATAACTTGACTGATATTAGGTATTTATCAGTTTAAAGTTTGGAATGAATCCCCAAAAGAAAAAAAAATGAATAATATCCAAAAGAGCAGCCAAAAGCAATAAAAAAGCAGCAGGTCAGCCTTAGCCTACATGACATAGATTCTATAAAGAAGCCAAAAAAACTTTAAAATGCATTTTTTTTAAATTGTTATTAAAAACTAGTTTTTAATACAAGAAGGCTTTTTAGGAATCCAAAAGAGCGAAAAAAAAACAATCAATATCAAAGTCGCCCATTTCAACTATTTTAAAGGTGACAAAACAGATATAGGCAAAGGGCATTATGAAAAAATTAAGGTTCTAAGTTCTAAGTTTTATTCAAAGTTTTTACCCAGATAACTGACGAATTTTGTGGTACGGTATTTTAAGTTTTGTATGCAGTATTGCTCGATGAAAAAAACTACTAATTTTGATAATTATTTATGTTAAGAATACATAGCTAATAGATACTTCAACTACTCGTATTATGCAAGGATTCTGAAACGCCACAGCCTTTTCGTTTCTACCAGATTTCTACTTCTCTTGATGAATAACGAAGAAGACCAGTTTCCAGCTAACGACTTATGAATTTTTGAACTCATGAATAGGCTCGAACCTGTTGTAAATTTAAGCTGTGATTTGAGAAAGACTGATGAAAACATTAATGTTTGCGGTCAACATTGATCGTGCCGGCGGCGCACCGCCGACATCTTACCGGCGGCGCACCGCCGACATCTTACCGGCGGCGCACCGCGGCGCGCTGTTTTTGGCCCCGCCGCCGCCGGTCTTCCCTCATCGGCGCGGCACCGGGGTCTAATTAGGATATTAATTTGGGCAACTTTAAATTCCCTTTTTTATACGTATTTTATTTTAAAGCTCATCTTTTATGAATGCTAATCAATACTAAACTATGAATATGAAACTAATAAACTAAGAATATGAAAAAAAATATCTGTATGAGAAAAGTCATGTATAGCTTGGACACAATCTTGGAGGCTGTCCGAATAGAAAAAAAGGGCTTACGGGAAGCATATTCAATAACAATGATAGTTTATCTGTAGAGGGGGTGTCCTAGAGACCACTCCCCCTTCCTATTTAAGAGCAGGTGCACATTGTCTGAAGTTGCATTTTGTACTAGGAGCGCGGAGAAACCCTCTAGTGAAAGATGATAAACCCTCCCCCCTCCCCCCACCCCCCAACTATATAGATCCCACTGAAAAAAAATTCCAGAGCACATGCATACTTGTGATTAATATAAGTAATGAGAGAATAAACGTATGCAGAAAAACTATGATTTTCTGAATCAGAACTAATATGTAACTTCCTCATGTCATATTTACCCAAAACTGTTGAAAATGTATAAAATAAATCAAAGTACACCCCAAATACTTCCCGAACTCCACTGTATTTCTCATGTGGGTTATTTCGTAACCTTTTCGAAAGGACTCTTCAAGGAAACCAAATTTACCAAACTGTCTTAAAAAAAAAACAATCTCAAAATGGCTCTTTTTACTAGAGCTAGAATTTACTAAGGGCAATTTTCTATCTTAACATTTAGCACCTTTTTTAGGATTTGACCAGCAAACGGACAGGAGCGAATAAACGTGCAAATGTTTCCTATTGTTAGTTTCAAATGGAACAAAACCACGCATTTTTTTAGTATTTGGCCCCAATAATTTTATCTAAATACATAAATATGAGATTAAGGAGGCAGACAGGCGATAGTCACCTCGAAGTTATATCCCCTCCCCCCTTGAGAATTTCCAAACTAAAATGTAAATTATTCTAATTTTCTTATACTAGCAATCAGGGCCATATACGGGATTTTTTTTTTGGGGGGGGGGGGAGGTTATAAAAGGAGTTAGTTTTGGGATGGAGGAGTACAAAAAAACTTAAAAAACATATCGAAAACTTGTTTATATTCATTTTTTGTTATGTTTTTACGAGTCGAGCAAACGTATCGGGGGGGGGGGGGGGGGTAAACCCTTAAATCCCCTCTGGATACTGCCTTGCTAGCAACCTTTAACAGAAAACTCTTAACTGAGTCAGAGTAAAAAGATGCTCCTGTATTTTCAGAATATCACTTTTGGTGCTTACCAGCAGAGCAGTACACAAGTATTAAAGGTGGGACGGGCCCAAATTCGGAGAAAAAAAAACCATATAAATAGGCAAATCGTAGGAAAAAACAAAAAAGTATCATACAAAATATTGTAAATATCTTCTATCTTTGATACACGTACCTGGACAGGTATTTTTTAGCCA
This sequence comes from Artemia sinica, assembly GCA_027921565.1. Taxonomy (NCBI): domain Eukaryota; kingdom Metazoa; phylum Arthropoda; class Branchiopoda; order Anostraca; family Artemiidae; genus Artemia; species Artemia sinica. The sequence goes on along the minus strand of CM051256.1, from coordinate 95,382,862 downwards.
TTTGTAACCGAGTTAAACTTCAGACTTCAAAGTACACATTTTTACAATTAATGAGGATGTTTTGGAACCTGAGGAAAAGGACAAGGGGATTTTGGCGCTTACATAAGTAAATATTGGTACTAAAACGAAAGAAAGAAAATGGTTAGCGATTTTATTTTTCAGTTAATGCAAAGGTTTGTAACAATTTTGAAATATTTTACCATAAGTTCCTTTGATATTTTATCAAAAAAATAGAACTAATTTCTGGGAAAGAAAAATAAAAAGGACAAGAAAAAGAACAGAAAATAGATGAAACAAGGGATTAAAAAGTTATTATTACAAACTAAATAAAGTAAAAGTTTAGCACCTGACCAAAAATCAAATAAAATACAGCAGCCCTGTTGGCAAAAAAGGTATAAATAAGAGTTTATGATGAATACAAAATTAGACCTTGAGTACGGGTGGTCGCTTCACAGGAATTTCTTGTGACTGCAACACTTCTATTTCTGGCGGAGCTACAGCAGGGCTCTGACATGTCAGAGCACCAGCTTGTGTGGTGCCACTTTTCGTTTCTAAGCCTGAGACCCATCCAGACGAACTTGACGGAACCAAAATAACGTTAGGGTCTTGACCTCCGCTTTCAGATTTCAAACTAGGCAAATGAACAGGGTTAGGTACACGTCTGCCAGCAGGAACTTTTCCAATTACTTGAAGTCCATGTTTAGGTGCTGTATTCTTCTGTTGAGATTCATTACCACTGACCTGGCAAAATGTGGCTATTAAACAATAAATATGACAAACACTGGGTATGTAGGTGTTCAGTTAAACCCTTAAATGTAGACTTTGAATGTGTCAAAGCACAAATATAACTAATGCCAAACTAAACAGAAATTTACGCTGCTTTCTAAACAAAAAGTCGAGATTTCTTAACTTTTTAACTATAACCCAAGGTTAGACTTTTTATGGGGAGAGGGGGTGCATGGGTGGAGTTAAAGACTTTATAGACGTGGGTGGAGTTATAGACCATTATAGCCTTTCTATGGGAAGAGGGGGTGCGTTGGAGGAGTACTTGCAAAAATGCTGCTAATACGCTTTTAATTCCTGATTTGAATCACTAATACGTTCAAAACTAAACGTTTGGAATCCCTAAGCTCTCAAAAATCAAAAAAATAAGACTAGTATAAATAGATACACCATACACCAGATACACCACGAGTAGTTGCTATTGTCAAATACAACAATGGTTACACAACAAGTGAAGACTAAGAACATATGTCCGCCATACAATAGGAAAACGCATTTTGGTAAAAAAAAAAAAAAAATAGCTTTGAACAATTTTAGCTTAAGTTGCTAGGCAAAAATGTGTTTGAATTTTTACCCTGATTTTTCCTTTTCAAGTCGCTACTGTGATGACTGCAATAAATACATGAGAATATCTATATTCTTTAAAGCAACAGTATATAGAAAATACAAGACTTAAATACATGCTTTAAAACAGCAGAAGAAAGGATCCCCAGAGACTGACTTATCCCTGAGAAAAACAGGGAGAGATCCAATTCAAGAAACGTTAATCCTATTTTCACCATCCACCTCCACCCCTCCTGTAGAAAAAAATACTTCATCTGCGAGGAGATCGGACTTGTATATACCTATGTGTATTGTATATAAATATATGGTTGACGAAAGATCATACAAAATCCCAATAATAAATTCCAATCTCAACCACAGCGCAGAAACAATTACATCACAAAATTTAAATGATATAAGATAGTATCCCCATGAGGTGTATCCCATCAAAAAGAGTTGCTTATTTTGCCGCATATTTTTTTTAATTTCCTGGGGTAATTTTGATTACTATAGGAAGAGACCCCCACTGCCTATTTAAAACTGTAGTGGCAAATGATTACTTCATGCAAGGTGAAATAACCAGGTTTTCTGAAAGATGGGCATAATTTCTTTTTGAAGGTTAAAATATCATATATTATCGAATGAAGCACTCGATGTTTTCCTGTGCTCGACTTTACTAGTTTGATTTTAGACTAGACTAGTTTGATCTCTGACTAGTTTTAAACTTAGATCACTTTGGCATATACGATAGCTCTGGAAAACACCCAAAATTAGGATCCTTAGGACCCACAGTCTATAAAAGAGAAAAAAAATCATTTTTACTTTTTTCCTTGTATCAACATTTTGATTGGATGACCCCAACACCGGTTGTAAAACTGTTCCTGGGTAAGGTTCTGTTTCTAGCTTCCTTGTTCATCTTCCATTACTACCAATGAGGATCATTCTTTACTTACAGTTCACTACAGGGGAAATTAAGCCAATTTTTATTTAAAAACTTGGATGTTTATTTCTACTGTAATTAAAACTTTGACCAATAGTTTTTTTTACTTACTTTAAAAATACTATTGATGTTCCGAGCTTGAAACTTTTTGCCTTTCTCGCCCTTTGACACATTTCCAGAAGACACTGTTGACATGCTGCACTTCCAATAGAGTCGTAAGAGATGACATTGGATATACTCACAAATATAAGAACGAACCGATGGCCCGTATAGCCTGCAACAGAAAAACTATACTTAAAAAATGTAGGACATTAACTAAACAAATTAATTATAGGCAGTGTGTCATTGGGAAAATGAGTGCTATAGGTGTAAGATTCAACAACTCAAAAAAAATGACTTTTTTTTGCATACCCTGAACAACCTATAAATTGCATGGCATATGTTTTACTTTATACTTGTACAATCTCAGAAAAATCATCATTTTTGTTTAGTTACATACTTATGAAAAATAAGCAAATATCTTAAAATATTTAAAGCTGGTCTCAGTTAACCATGGTAACAGCACACCCTTTTGTTGCAGTGGTGGGTCTAGCCTGTAAGCCCAGGCTCGAACATACACACACGCCTCCCCCCCCCCCCTAAAAAGGGATCAGAGGGCTCCCCTAAGACGAGATTATTGAGTCTGGGCAATTTACGCAAATAAGGAAACTGGGTTTCACAACCCCCCTTAAAAAAAAGACAGAAAGCATTATCATAGATTTAGAGGGGTCTGCTCTGATGTCTAAGTCCAAGGCATTGTCTGCAATGTCATCGAGGGTGCTTGTACGGTTGCTTATTAAATTTCTATAGCAGGTCTCAACAACTGTTAGGTCATCCACAAATTTTTGTATGTCAGGAAATTCCTTAGCAAGGCTGTCATAAATGAAAAAGTGAGAGGACCTATGAGAACACCTTGGGATATTCAATTTTGGACAGGGAGGGGACTCACTTTCGACTATTAAAAAGGGCAATTTCAATTTCCAATCAAATGAGCCCTTTATAAAATTTCTACAACAACTTTCTTTATAAACCTTAAATGCCCCCGGGGCATAACTTACAATCCTTGCACTGAGGCGTTCTGAGGGGGTTATCATCCCAAAAGACCTAATATCCAGAACTTTCAACTACTTTGAACAAAATGGGTATCTCAAAATGTTCATTGGATGTGTTTGGGAAAACGGTGGGCGTGAGAGGGGCGTTAGTGGCTCTCCAATCATTTCAACTATTAAAAAAGGCACTAGCCCTTTCAATTTCCAATGGAATGAGCCCTTTTGAAGTTTCTACAACAACGCTTTCAATAAAAACCTTATATGCCTCCAGGCCATAACTTACAACCCTTGCCCTGAGGGCTGTGGGGAGGGGGGGAGGGACTGACCTGAGGCAATTCGAGAGCCTCTAATCCACTCCTATCACCCATCACCTTAGATTTTCTTATTGTATCAACTGGAAACTTGTGACAAGCCTAATTGCTGGCTAAATTTAATTTCCATTAACTTTCAAAAAGCATTTGACCTTGTTAACCACAATATACTAGTTGAGAAATTTGTCACTGAATTCAATGTTAATTCTTCCCTGGCATTAGTTTCTTCCTTCTTATCTGAAGGAAGCAACCTTCTGATAAGAATTAGTTGCTTCTGTCTTATCAAATAAGATCATAGTAGCCAAATATCAGAATCTTTATTCTAGTCCCCTCTCTGTCCACAATGGAATATCCCAAGGTGTCCTCATAGGTCCTCTCACTTTTTCATTTATGACAGCCTTGCTAAGGAATTTCCTGACATACAAAATTTGTGGATGACCTAACAGTTGTTGAGACCTGCTATAGAAACTTAATAAGCAACCGTACAAGCACCCTCAATGACATTGCAGACAATGCCTTGGCCTTAGACATCAGAGCTGACCCCTCTAAATCTATGATAATGCCAATACGTTTCCTTACAAACTCTTCCTGTTTTCTTAACCCTATCCATCCAGAAATTTCAGTGTCCTCCTTTAAACTGCTAGAAGTCAAAATTTCACCTATTTTAAAATGGTATATCCTTGTTAAAGATATTATCCATACATAATGCGCCTATTTCCCTCCTTGAGCTCCTAAATAAATTTAGCATCCCCCCCCTTCCTATTCTTAAAGGATTTATACTTCTTTGTCTGTCCACGTCTTGAATATGCTTGTCCGGTTTGGTAATCTGGCATCTCCAGCAAAGAATTAGAAAAAATTGAACCCATCCAAAAAAAAGTCCTGCAATGAAATTTCCGAAGAATCTAAGGTCCCTTACTCTCTTCTTCTTCAAAAAAAGACAGGTTGGAAACATTTAAATGCAGGAATTATGTTGTGCCTCTGCTTTACAAAAAAAACTACAGTAGCAAACTCTAACACAGAAAACATTATCCCCAAAAGACACTCTCTGCCAAGATTCCACCTGCCTTGGACTGTTTCTGATTCTGTTCTTGTCATCCTCCAATTATTCATCTGCTTCTTGATACGAAAAAAAAAAAACACTGTCCCCTTTGCTACCGTTTTTTTTTTTATTATTATTACTTGGTATTGGTGTTGTTCAAATTTTGTATTTCTTTACTTGTTACCCCCCCCCTCACCTTTATGTCCCTTTAAACACTATTTTTAAACATAAATATGATTTAAATCGTTTGAGTTTTGCCAGTTCTTATCTTTTTAACTTGATCTGGCATTTTGCAGTTTAATTACTTTGACTAACAAATAATTTTTCTTTATGATATTGTTGTTTTGGCATTGTCTGCAGTTTTTTTTTAGTTTTCATGTTTCTATTTATGATTTTTTTGCTTGAATTCTTTTTTGTTTAAAAATTCGAATTCAGTCCTTTGGGGCATGTGATAGAAACTTTTTGAAAAAAAATATCCAATCTTAAAATAAAAAAAAAATATATATTATACAGTTTTAAGTCATTGTTTTGAAGTTTACCCCAACCCAAAGGGCAGGTATGTTCAGGTTCGAAACTTTTCAAGGCAATTGCTTCTGTTCAGTGAACTATAATATATTATGATGAAACAGACTAACCCTAACAATGGGAACACATGACCTTTTTCTATTTTGGTCATTTGGGAAGGGATTGAAAAATAAAATTGTGAGGTCATGGGCTGCTTTTATTTGATTATTGACTATTATTTAACTACATTGACTATTATTTATGACTATATGGAGTATTATTTGGGTCGTTTTATTTGTATTTGACTGGAAGATATTATGAAGAAATTTTAAAAATAAAATGGTAGAATCATAGGCTACTATGTTAATAGAAGAGGACTTTTGATCTGAACTCAGAAATAAGCCATTTTCCCTTCAAAATACGGGTAATCCAAGAGTGTACTTGGGATTTCGTTTTGGGAGGGGGATATCAGCTAAAATCAGCAGGAAGTTAGAAAACCTTTAGTCCAGTCTATAATTGTCAACCTCCTTCTTGATTATTATTCCTATGAAAGCTTATTATGGAGCTTATTTATTATTATGCTGTAACAAAAGCTTTTATTAACAAATAAAAGAATTTGAAAAGAGCCTTACTAAACTCTGGATCATATATAAAATTACATGAGGCTTGTTAATCATTTTTACATCCTGCTATAGATGGACAGATATTTATCCGCATGCAATCAACCAAAAATAATAGCAAATAAACAATGATAGCATATGCTACATAATATGCCCCCTAGCATATACAGCATATCTGGCCAAAGTTGATTAAGGGCTTATCAGTATCTGACATAGTATCTTGACTTTTAGAAATATACACAAGCCCAATTAATCTCTCCTCCCCTGTCTGATTCTGGAGGCGTGATTTCACCCACTTTGAGGCACTCAAAATCCTGCTTAAAAAAAAATGCTTAGATTCAAAATCCAGCTGAAGATTTTATTACTAGTAGAGGGATAATCACTATCAGGTTCCTGATCAACTCAAAAGGCAACTCTCATGGCATTTCTCTGATAAAGCTTAAACAAGCCCTTATACCACTGCATGGCTTGCACTTTTTACACTTATATTACCAATACCAATACAAAAGGACATATATCTTTTGTTTTGCAAGCTTGATTGAAGTTTGGTGCTCATGTCTTGCTTGCCCAAACCAACACTAAGATAAGTATTGATATATTAGTGATATCTTGCAGCCATGTGTCTTCTGACTATTCAAGATAGGTTGAATGTGATAGATTATGTTTTTCAACTCTACCTAAATCTCACTTTATATGTTGTTTCCCACCCTTGGCAACCAAAGCTGAATTTTAGGGGGGGGAGGTACCTGGTTTAATCAGTACTTCCAATGCTGTATAATAGAAACCTTAAAATAAAAACATAAAGCAGCATCATTCAGCCAGGGGGGGGGGGGGGGGGGCTGGCATTCCCTCTGCCCCCTTATGGGCACCCATGTCTTCCACTATGGTAATTTTTTGGTAAATCCTAAATCCTTCCAGAAGTCAGCAATCTGTCCAGAAAGGGAGACAAATTGATATTTAGTGTAAAGTGACCAGACAAGAGAAAAACGAACAAAGGTAGCACACAGACTAGCAAGAGCTATTGAGGCACGTTGGATAATTAAATAGCTGTGACAAACCACAAATGTACAAAATGTAAACTGTACCAAACTCTAGTGCCTAAGAAAAGAAGTGAAAGCCATATACAAACAGAAGACTTTACCACAACCTATGATATCAATCTTAGATCTTTGTGGGAATAATTAATCTTATGAGCACAAATACCATGATAAGGGAATACTTCCTCTGAATGTAAGAAGCTAAACCATCTGGCTTAGGTTTGTAAAAACATTTCAACGTCTGTTTACACATTTGAAGAAACTTTGTGGCAGTCTCCTAGTCTTTACTACAAAATTCTTTGTCATGCCATGTCTGGGTATTTATAAGTGAATTATACTTTTTTTTGTGATGAGGCTATAACTTTTGAAATATTAATAAACATTAATGTCTTCAATTTTAAAAAGGTGTATGTACCTGTTCCATTCTATGCTGCTACTGATTCTGCAAAAATTCCAAGGAGTTACCAAATTATGTGGTGCTGATGGCATTGCTATTAAACACAGCAAAATGTCTGCTAGATTAATTCTATCTAAGCACTGGCAGACCATGGGCATATTAAAATTAGATGTCTCTGCAATGCTTTTGCAAGCCTGTCAAAGTTTAGCTTGGTTTGACTAGGTCCATATTAACAGCTGTCTGGTGGTATCTCCTTTTTTATTTCAGAAATCCAAAAGTTGAGTTGGAGCTACAGAACACAGTCCTATTTTTGTTGGCTCACCAAACAATATATTTTCCTTTTCCTTCCCTTGACAATTAAAAATATTCATTTTCTAGCTGTAACACCCTTTATGGAGCTTCTATATGTAGGGAGAAGTTGGAATACATGTACTTTTGATTAAAATCCTAGTAACAAAATCCATAACAAGTTGAGTTGACATCTCCTTGACTATCTATGGATGACATTTGGCAAACAAACATGCAACTTTTCTTTAAAAAATTTAGATAATGATCTTATTCATAGTTTTTGAAAAATATTTTCTTCTTGCAAAGCTGCATAGTAATCAGAGGCTAATGTATGGAAACTTTTTTGGCATGTTAGATTGACAATTTTAAGAACTTTCCAGAGGTCTAAATTTCAACTTGTTCAACCACCATCTTCCAACTGAAAAACAAATTTATGACACTGATAATATGGTCTAGGGTACTCTTGGACACTTCTAGTTCAATGTATCCTAGGGTATTCTTTTGCAATTAAGTAATAGGCATGTTCTGCTACTTTTTTTTTGGGGGGGGGGGGTATTTTCTTTTTCTCAAATGATATAACCTTTGCAATTGCTATTGACATGGCTGAATTGGCAAGTAGTAAGCCTAGAAAAACATGCATTACAAAGGATGTATTTAAGTGGTGTTTTGAACATTTTGTATCACATCTTCAAGTGTCACCTATGGATCTTGTCTTGATTCTAATAGCCAATCACAAAAGCCATAATACCTATAATGTCAGTTCATATGCCAATTAAAAAGGGATAGACTTATTGCCCATCATGAATTTTTCAGACAGTAACCTCTTGATGTGGTCCATTGAACATATAATGGTCACAGACAAATTGAGAACTAGCTGAAACTTCACCCTGGTCTATCAGTGACAGAGTATGACACTGCAGAAATCCTTGATGTTGCCTTTCCAAAGACAATTGCTTTATCAGACATCATAATGTCAAGCCTGATATTTTTCGCTGGACAGTGGTGGATGTCCAGAGAGCAACTCTGCCAGTTTTAAAGTAAAAAGAAGTTGGACCCATCATATCCAATAAGCATGTTCCCAACAAAGAACACTAGCCTGATCCTGATCCTACAGAACTGTTACTTCAATTTTTATTCCAGAAGGAATTTGACCCTTGTCTATAAGGTAAATTTAAAGAAGTCAGGAAGGAAAAACTGAGGTATCAAAGATCTTATGCAGTCTAAGCTGCTGAAAATGATCAGAAGGCAAAGAAATGTGAACATCCAGATATGAAAGCACAAATGAGGCAAAACGTTGTGCCTTAGAATTTAATGGCAATTCAGAGAATTCTTCTGCTAAGATGCTAGAATGGCAGAAGAGGAATGTGAAGCTTCCAATATATGCTAGTGAGATATCTTTCGTATGGAATATATAGGATGGAATAGCTCAAAGGTGATGTGCTTGAAACTGAGACAGATGGGCACTTAGTCAATTTCCTCAATAGGAATAAAGCAACTTGAAAGTTCACATTTCCAAGAGATTGTGAAGCAAACCTTCTTCAAGAATCAAAGACTGTTGTATATTTACAAGATTTTGTAGTCTCAAGAGGAGCCAGAAAAGACTAAATATAAGAATCTGATATGAATCTGACTTTTGTGAATCACCAGCTAGTTATAAAACTTTTTTTTGGGAAACATCTGTTTTTGTAGCCTACTTTATAATAGCTTATACTAATAAACAAAGTGTCTGTTGATTTAACAAGGTGTGCTAAAGTGCTCAAGCTCTTGTCCCACAGTACACAACTAAATGGAAATCTGGGACAAGAATGGGTCCTCTAGGAAACTGAACCATCACATCCTTAAGCATAGCTATAAGAAATCTAAAAAAATGTCAGTAACAGGCAAATATTTTGCTATAAATTGATGTCTAAAACAACAAATTCCTGAAAGTTTCACACATCTAGCTACTCTTTTCTAAAATACTGAAAACCCAACACCTAGACTCTTATCAATGTTCTTCCCTGTATTCAAAATATTATAATTAATTATAGTTATTTACTGAGTAAGTGCCACTATTATGCTCTTTTGATTGCCACTTGGACAGTAAAATTGATATTAAATAAGCAATTAGAATACTGAAAAAATGGTAAAAAGTCTCAAATCTAGTGGCTTAACCTTCCTTCTCTATATGCTTATTATACCAGAAAAATTAGTTAACAATGAAAAAAGAAATCATTAGGTAAAAACCTTGCAGCTTCATAGCCCCTTTAAAGAAATATTTTTATTTTTTTCCTAACATTAAATATATTTAAAAAATTCTTTATAGACGTACATAATTCATTGTTTGTTGAGGTCTGAAGCAGAAATATTAAGTTATAAAATTTAAATGGCCTTAATAAAGCCCTTTTGAATAAAATTCAACAATTGTTATTACCTATTGAATGCAAAAATCAATTGTAATTAAACAAGCTAATTAGGCTTGTCTACAAAAGGGGTGAATAAGTTCACCCAACTTCTGCTGAGATCAGCCTAGAGAACCTTGTGGGCTGGAAAAACTAAGAATATACAACTAGATCAGAGCCAGCAGACCTGACTTAGCTTTTGGCAGTTTACTTCCATTATTCATTACTAGCAGAAAGCTGCCAGACTGTTATTTGCAAGAAGACAAAAATTGGCTAACCTAGACTTGAAGTACAAATTTAGCCTGCTAGACTAGGGCCAATTATTAACATTGGTTTGAGTTGGATGACAATGGAAAATTAAATAAAAAAAAAAAAAATTCAACTGAAAGGTAGGAGCATCATTAAACTTAAAAAACAATAATTCATACATATATGAGGGGGTTTGCCCCCTTGTCCATACTTCATTCTTTATGCTAAAGTTCAAATTTTGTTCTGATTCTGTAAGAATGACCCCTGAATCCCAAAAGCCATTTAGTTAGAATAAATAGCTCTTCTGAAAACACTAAAAACACTTTGGCATAAAGTGAGGTATTTACAAGGGGACAAACCCCCTCATATACAAGGGTCATTTTTTTGCTCTAAGATCTCACATCTTTCTTCAAAGATTTCTATTCTTTTGTTCTAAAATCTTACAGCTCACTTATTTTAGCAAAGTGTGAAGAATGCCATTTTTCTGCCATATAGAACAATGATGATAGACTGATCATTGTTCTTAGACAGCTGATCAGAGTGGAATGATGAAATGTTTGCAAAAGAATGGCAGAAAAAGAAAGATCCTAGTCCTAAGATTTCACTTTTGAGCATTCTTTGTCAAAAGATGTAAGATCTTTAGCACAATAATGAGTAAAAGAATGGCCTTACATAAGGGCTGTTCTTTTGCACCAAGATCTCACATCTTTCTGCACAGATTTGCATTCTTTGTTCATCTTTGTTCTAAGATCTTACAGTTCACTCTTGTTAGCAAAAAGTGCAAAGAACACCATTTTTCTGCCACATAGAATAATGATCAGATAACTTTGATGATATACTCATCATTTTTCTTAGACTGCTGATCAGAGCAGAATGATGAAAGATGTTTGCAAAAGAATGCTATATGATGTAAGATTTCACTTTTAAGTGTTCTTTGTCAAAAGATAACACAAAAATACAACAAAGATGAGTAAAAGAACAGCCCTATAACAATTTCTCTTTGTTATATGTTTTAATGTTGCTCCTTACTTTCAGTTAAAAAGCTTTTTTATTTAGTTTATGATAGTTTTTTTAATAATTCTGGGAAATTCAGTGCCCCCTTCATGTAAAAATTCCCCCATGTAAAAATTCAAAATTGCACATTTTTGTAGATAGGAGCCAGAAACCTCTACAGCAGGGTTCTCTGATATGTTGAATCTAATGGCATGATTCTTATTAAGATTCTATAACTTTTAGGGGTATTTCCCCCTTTTTTGAAAATAAGACAAATTTTCTCATGCTTGTAGCTTTTGATGGGTAAGACTAAACTTGATGAAACTTATATATTTAGAATTAACCTAAAAATCCAATTCTTTTGATGTATCTATTGGTCTCAAAAATGTTTTTAGAGTTTTTGGTTACTATTGAACTAGGTCATTCCTTACTTACAGTTTGTTATCCCAAACTCTTTGAAAATACAAATTTATAGAAATCTGGCTTTTTTACTTATTTTTCAGCAACTATGCAATAGCCTACAACTTTCACTCTCCTGTCTTATAAGCCAGCTTTGGTTTCTCAAAACTGGTAACAAAAAGAAGCTTTAGTTTCTTTGTTGAATATCCTTTACAAATAAAATAGGCTTATTGATGCAGTTGTAATCATATAAAGGGAGGATTGCAACTCTCAAGAAAACCACCAATTAACACAAAGCTAAACAATACCAAATCTTAGGAGCTTAATTAATTTCAGGCCTAAAATTTGGAGTCCTTGTCATAGGTCTAGTCAAATTCTCAGCAGGTTGAAAAAAAAAAAATGGACAGTTTCTGACAATTAGATGACTAGCTTGAATATTTAACATGTAGGTTAGGCATATCAGTAGGCTAATTAGGTTAGGCCTAATAATTTTAGAGGACAGAGACAAAGGACATAACTTCATGACTAGACTGAGCTATCAAGCTCAGCACCACTTAGATGTGTGTAAAAGGAGATTGAAAACCCCAAGCAAACATAGCTTAGCTCCAAAGCATACTTTTATGAGACAAGACTTTATAGCCAAAGTTCACCCTATGCTAGTCAATTTGTTTGTTGTTTAAAACTTTTTGATAGTACCCTAGGCCTATTTTGTTGTAAAATCCAGTAAAACACCTAGGCTGTAGTCACTGCAAGAAGGTAATATAAGAATATATACTGAAAATCAAAGCACTATTGAAACTTCAGATTGCTGTAAAGGCAAAAGCTAGGACAGTTGTTTACAAAGGTTGCATGTTGAAATTAATGTTGTCCAAAGGAGATAAGACTCAAATGTTTAAACTTGGATGATAATTATTTTAGGATGATTAGCCTATCTTTTGGTTAGAAAATGCATATCAAAGTTTATGAAATCTTTCTAAGATTAAGAGATAAAAGTAAGCCTAGGCATGTCAATAACAATAGAGATGCTCTAATATAGATGTGTCACACGTGATTTTAGGTGTTCCAAAGTTCTTACTTTAACACAACAAGTTTCAACAGTCATTTTAAAACCCTTCAATATTAATAATAAACAAAGCTAGTACTATAATATTCATACTGAAGCGAATAATTAAAAAGTCGACAAACCTCGATCCGTTCTATCCTAATTCGAAACTTAAAATATAGTACAACTGAAAATCCTATAATGTAGGATTACTTTCGATTAAAACTCTGAAAAATACACAAAATTTATTGAATCAATATGGAGTTTGTTTTTAAGTTATGATGATTGCGATGCAATATTGATATTGGTATCGTAGGGAATGTATTTCGTAAGATATGCCAAGAGAAGAGTAGAAGCTCGTTCTTTTATGAAACGACACAACACCATCTATTCCATATCCGGATTTAGCATAGGGAGTGACGAACTTGTGGGTTCATCCTTGAGTAGTTCTCTCGTGCGATGAATAAAACATAAAACATTATATATTACATTTACGTAATAAATAAACCACTTATTATTGAAAGTTGCAATTTGGTTTCTAATAGAATTGTTGACCCCTCTTTAGTTAATTAATTTAAAAAACTTTTTCCACAAATAAGTTTTTCAAAGAAAAGAAAAGAACTCCATTAAACAAAAAATGAACAATAATAAAATTAAATAATCTAACAAGTGTGAAACTACCACAAATCAGCATCGATAAATAAATGAAACCCAAAACAAACAAAATTTACAATAATAAATCGAGTCAAACTTAAAACGAGCAGAAATTAACATAAGCTGGGCTCAAAATACCCTATGCCTTCCCAAGGCCAGAATAATACTTGCACTTTACTTATATTTTATTTTTGCTCATTTTCGTTTAATGTAGTTCTTTACTTTTCTTTGAAAAACTTATTTTGTGGGAAAAGTTTTTTGAATTAATTTCTGTTCGTTTTATATTGACATAGTCTTTTCAGAAAAAAGAAAATAATATTTTAAATCTTTTCATTTTTTTTAAAGACTTCATAGTTTGGCCTGCTATTTTTATGCTGGAGAAAAGTTTTCAGGTATTTTTACCAACATGCACCCTTTTAAAAATCTGGACACAAATATTAGTGTTTAATTTAGTTTCATACCTCATCTAGTTGACCTGAAATGGAAAACTTAATACCATTCGCAAAAAAATCTGTTTAATTTCTTTGATAGCTTGGATGCACTTACGCTATTTTGATTTGGTTCAATTTGATTTGGTTTATTTTGATTTGGTTCGGGGCTACTAGAGCAGAAGTAGCCCCAAAAGTTTGAACATAATACCCTCACTTGTTCTTGGGATACTGCTTAGATGCCTTATTTGGAATTAGCATTAACACAATGCATTTGGATTTAATCTTAAGGCAACATTTAGATTTTAAACATAATGGGAAAATGGGAGTGGGAGTGGGAGGGGATTAGTTGCCCTCCAATCATTTTCGACTATTAAAAAGGGCATCAACCCTTGCTGTTTACAATAGAATGAGCCGTTTTTTAAGTTCCCAAGACAACTCCTTCGATATGAAGTGCCCTGGTCTAAACAACAACAACAACAAAAAAAATAATACATTATACCCACATCGATCTTTACTATAAAACTGTCAAGCCTTCCAAACACTTTCGACTATTAAAAAGGGCACTAGGCCTTTCAATTTCCAATCAAATGAGCCCTTTTTAAGTTTCTGCGACAACACTTTCAATAAAAACCTTATATGCCCCCAAGGCATAAATTACAACCGTTACCGAAAGGACTGTTAGGGTGGTTGTCATACTCTAAGACCTAATTTCCAGAACTTTCAACTACGTTAAACAAAATGGCTATCTCAAAATATTGATTGGATATGTTTGGGGAAATGGTGGGCGTGAGAGGGGTGTTGGTTGCTCTCCAATCACTTTCAACTATTAAAAATGGCACTAGCCCTTTCAATTTCCAATCAAATGAGCCCTTTTTAAGTTTCTGCGACAACACTTTCAATAAAAACCTTATATGCCCCAAGGGCAAAACTTACAACCCTTGCCCTGAGGGTGTGGGGGGGGGGGTTGGTTGTCATTCTCAAATATCTAATATCCAGAACTTTCTTCTACGGTGAACAAAATAGCTATCTGAAAATTTTGACTGGATGTGTTTGGAGGAATGGTGCGCGTAAGAGGGGGGTTAGTTACCTTCCAATAACTTTCGACTATTAAAAAGGGCAATAGACCTCTCAATTTCCAATTGAATGAGCCCCTTTTGATGTTTTACGACAACTCTATCAATAAAAAATTTATATGCCCCCAGGGCATAACTTACAACCTTTGCCCTTGGGGCTCTGGGAGGTTTGTCATCCTTAAATACATGATTTCCAGAACTTTCAACTACGTTGAACAAAATGGCTATCTCTAAACTTTGATTGGATGTTTTGGGGGAAATGGTGGGCGTGAGAGGGGGGTTGATTACTCTCCACTCACTTTCGACTATTAAAAGGGTAATTTCGATTTCCAATCAAATGAGCCCCTTATGAAATTTCTACAACTACTTTCTACATAAACCTTATATGCCCCCTATCATCCTAAAAGACCTAATTTCCAGAACTTTCAACTACTTTGAACAAAATGGATATCTCAAAATTTTCATTGGATGTGTTTGGGAAATCGGTGGGCGTGAGAGGGGCGTTAGTCACTCTCCAATCATTTCAACTATTAAAAAATGCACTAGCACTTTCAATTTCCAATTGAATGAGCCCTTTTGAAAATTCTACAGCAATGCTTTCAATAAAAAACTTGTATGCCCCTAGGGCATAACTTACAACCCTTGCCCTGAGGGCTGTGGAAGGGGGAAGGGGTTGTCATCCTTAAAGACCTAATTTCCAAAACTTTCAACTACGTTGAATAAAATGACTATATAAAAATTTTGATTGGATGTGTTTGTGGAAAAGGTGGGCGTGAAAAGGGGGTTAGTTACCCTCAAATCACTTTCGACTATTAAAAAGTGCACTAGCCCTTTGAATTTCCAATCGACTGGGCCCTTTTTCAAGTCTCTACGACAAAGATTTCAATAAAAACCTTGTATGCCCCGAGGGCATAACTTATAACCCTTGCCCTGAAGACTGAAGGGGGAGTGTCCTGCTCAAAGGTATAATTTCCTGAACTTTAAACTGCGTGGAACAAAATGGGTATCTCAAAAGTTTAATTGGATGTGTTTGGGGAAATGCTGGGCGTGGAAGGGGTGTACGTTGCCTTCCAATCACTTTCGACTATTAGTAAGGGCAGTAGCCATTTCCATTTCCAATCGAATGAGTCCTTTTTGAAGTTTCTATGACAACACGTTCTATAAAAAACCCTATATGCCCCAAGGCATAACTTACAACCCTTGCGCTGAGGACTATGGGGGGTTGTCATCCTCAAAAACCTAATTTCCAGAACTTTCAATTACTTTGAATAAAATGGCTATCTCAAAATTTTGATTGGATGTGTTTGGGGAAAAGGTGGGCGTGAAAAGGGGGTTAGTTGCCCTCAAATCACTTTCGACTATTAAAAGGGCACTAGCCCTTTGAATTTCCAATCGAATGAGCCTTTTTTGAAGTTTCTACGACAACGTCTTCTATAAAAACCTTATATGCCCCCAGGGCATAACTTAAAACCCTTGCCCTGAGGGCTGTGGGGGAGTGTCCTCGTCAAAAACCTATTTTCTATTTGGAAATCAACTATACTGAACAAAATGGCTATCTCAAAATTTTGAAATATTCCAACTCTTGCATTTCAACGAAAGAAATCCAAATGAACTTTGAAAAATCAAGAAAATGTAACTGTGTCAAGGTAATGCACAACAAAACACGTTTCAACGAAAGAAATCCACAATGAAGTTTGAAAAATCAAGAGAATGTAACTGTGACAAAGTAAACCACGACAAAACACTACTGAAATATTCCAACTCTTGCATTTCAACGAAAGAAATCCAAAATGAACTTTGAAAAATCAAGAGAATGTAACTGTGACAAAGTAAACCACGACAAAACACTACTGAAATATTCCAACTCTTGCATTTCACGAAAGAAATTCAAAATGAACTTTGAAAAATCAAGAGAATGTAACTGTGACACGGTAAACCAAGACGAAACACTACTGAAATATTCCATTTCTTACATTTCACGAAAGAAATTCAAAATGAACTTTGAAAAATCAAGAGAATGTAACTGTGACAAGGTAAAACCATGGCAAAACACTACTGAAATATTCCAACTCTGGCATTTCAATGAAAGAAATCCAAAATGAACTTTGAAAAATTAAGAGAATGCAAATGTGACAAGGTAAACCTTGACAAAACACTACTGAAATATTCCAACTCTTGCATTTCAACGAAAGAAATTCAAAATGAACTTTGAAAAATCAAGAGAATGTAACTGTGACAAGGTAAACCACGACAAAAAACTATTGAAATATTCCAACTCTTGCATTTCAAGAAAGAAATCCAAAATGAACTTTGAAAAATGAAGAGAATGTAACAGTGACAAGTAAACCACGACAAAACACTACTGAAATATTCCAACTCATGCAATTCAACGAAAGAAAATCCAAAATTAACTTTGAAAAATCAAGAGAATGTAACTGTGATAAGGTAAACAACGACAAAACAATACTGAAACATTCCAACTCTTGCATTTCAATGAAAGAAATTCCAAATGAACTTTGAAAAATTAAGAGAATGTAACTGTGACAAGGTAAACCACGACAAAACACTACTGAAATATTCCAACTCTTGCATTTCAACGAAAGAAATCCAAAATAATCTTTGAAAAATCAAGAGAATGTAACTGTGAAACGGTAAACCGCGACAAAACACTACTGAAATATTCCAACTCTGGCATTTCAACAAAGGAAATCCAAAATGATTTTTGAAAAATCAAGAGAATGTAACTGTGACAAGGTAAACCACTACAAAACACTACTGAAATATTCCAACTCTTGCATTTCAATGAAAGAAATTCAAAATGAACTTTGAAAAATCACGAGAATGTAACTGTGACAAGGTAAACCACGACAAAACACTACTGAAATATTCCAACTCTTGCATTTCAACGAAAGAAAATCCAAAATGAACTTTGAAAAATCAAGTTAATGTAACTGTAACAAGGAAAACCACAACAAAACACTACTGAAATATTCCAACTCTTGCTTTTCAACGAAAGAAATCCAAAATGAACTTTGAAAAATCAAGAGAATGTAATTGTGACAAGGTAAACCATAACAAAACACTACTGAAATATTCCAACTCTTGCATTTCAACGAAAGAAATCCAAATGATCTTTGAAAAATCAAGAGTTTGTAACTGTGACAAGGTAAACCACAAAAAAACACTAATGGTGGGATTGGGAGCCAAAAGTTGGGGGAATGGGGGCCCTTCTGTGTTTCAAATGCGCAAATAAAAAAGTATTAAAAAATGGGGGCAAAAAAGTTGGGGGGCTCTTTGGGGTCCCGGGAGGCCTTGGGGACCCGGGGGCCCTTTGGGGGCCTTTGGGGCCCGGGGGCTCTTTGGGGGCCCGGTGGCCCTTTGGGGGCCCAGGGGGCAATGGGGGATCGAGGGCCTTTGGGGGCCGGGGGGTTCCTTCGGGGTTGGGTTAGGGTGGTCAGGGCTCTTTGGGGTTGGGGTAGGGGGGTTGTTGGGGTAGGGGACCTCACAACACTGTTCAAATGGAACTTGTGTATTATAATGACCACAGAGTTTCACCCTCAAATCATCTTCTAAATCATCTTCTAAAATCATGTTCTAAAATACCTTAAACGGTTTCACTTAAATCATCCTCTAAAATGTCTCAAAACGGTTTCGCCCAAATAATCCCTAAACGTAATTTCTGCGTGTTCCTTTTGTTTGGCATCCCTGCGCTGTCACATTTGAAATTCTTAGGAAACCCTTTCCCACGTTAATCTCTTCATCTCTAAGATGTTCCTAGCTACACTATTATGGCTTCGATAGAATATAAATTTATCGCTAAGTCTAATGACCTGGGAAGCCGTATTTAACAATTAATTTATCTCTTTAGAGTCCCGCATAATTCCAAGGAAACAAGTGATGTCATTTCTAATTCCCTTTCGTGAATCAATAATTCCCCTTAGAAACAACAAATAAATTCCCCTTTCTTGAATCAATAATTCCCCTTAGAAACAACAAATAAATTCCCCTCGAGTCGATCAATACATTCCCCTCGATTATGCAAATCAAGTTCTCAGAAATTCTCTCCCTTCGTGGATCAATGCGCATGTGTAAACTTTGCCCGGAGACAATACACCTGGACGAACAACAACAACAAATCAATTGACCTTGACCTCATTAGACTCGATCAATAATCTTGAATAAATTATGGTCGTACAGCGTTAGACTAAATTGTAGATGGCAGCTGTGGTGTCATCGTGGGAGATATTATGGCCCTTCTACTAATATTATTCCTTTTCCTAATATAAATTCTTCTAGGACGCTCAAATCATCGACTGATTTTAGAAAATTTTAACTTTTCTATTTAGTTCAATGCTTTCCCGTAGCCTTTGCGTGTTCATTAAGACAAAATCCGTCAAAACATATCATATAAACAAGATATTGCTTATTCACTCCTGAAACAACCTGCATGCACATAGGTTTTGCTTTAGTTCTACTTTCCCTATACTGTTCCAAAAATTTTCCCCTTAATACCCTTAGCCTTTGTAATAGCTCAACCTCCACAGCTTTATCATCAACGACCATAATATAATTTTTTCAGGTTTTGCAAATTAATAGGTAATCGTAATTTTGGACATGATCTTACTTCGAGCCAGCTTCAGCAAAAAAAGTATTCCTGATAATAGTATTAACACAAAGTGTAAGTTTTCAAGCGAGGAAATTGTAAATTAGGTCCAAAGTGCCCTTAAAATCGTGCAACCAATACTCCTCACCTTGAAAAACGAAATGAAGCAATATCGAGAGCTTTTTCTCGTTTTCTGTATAACAAGTTTGACCAAAAGAAGTGCTCTTTACTGCATTTATTCACCTTATCATACTGACCTTTATACCTTACTGACCAGTATTTTAAAGCATAATGTAATTTGGACCATGTTCGTGTATGTAAGCTAGCACCTATTGGACGTTGGTTCGGGTGTGATAACCTGCTTATCCATGTCCCCTCCCCTCTACCTTTTTGCCAAAAAATCATGTTGCAACCACAAGCCAAATACTCAAACTTGGGCAGTCCCAGCTGTTACTAGTTATAGATCCCATGTTGGAATGCCCAATTTCTAGGCAGTATTACGGACCACATTCCTCCCATATTAAATATTCCTCAATACCCCTTCCCTTCCCAATACAAACCAGCTTGACTCAGGAATCTGCCCCCCCCCCCAAAAAAAAACGTCTCTCCAACCCAGGAATTTTCTCAAGTCACTTCGAATTAACCTCGCAGATCAGCTTACTTCATTCAGACCCTCTCCCAAACCCCTTTAACTCATATTTCACGCAATAACAAACCCCCTTATAAATCGAATCCTCCATGTGTCCAAGATGTTTTTGACTGGTTCGGACCCCCAACCGTCATTTACCAAACTAATTCCGATCCCTCCACTCTCAGACAATCCCCACCTTATTTTCCTTTCCCAGCACCACCTCATCTTCCCATCTCCTCTTTTTTCCCCTATTGAAGACCCTCCCAATTTGACTTCTTCTTATCCTATCTCCGTGAAACCCCACCTCCGTTCCATTCATTTTATCGTCCACGGCTACCATGTCAATATGACTCAGGTTTGAGACTTTTTGTATTTAAAAATTGTCCTGTAATAAACCCTTATTGTTCTCATTTCTCCTCAACTGAACACCAGTTTCCTAAATCCGCTTCTTACCCTGCATCTCCATGTATCATAACATTAAATTAAAACCCTAACCATGAATTATTCAAACTGTCGCGTTTTCCAACTCGTTATATCTTTTCTAAGTTCTTAGTTACTAATGCTTGAAGTCTTATTTTTGAAAAGCTTATTGAAGTAGATTTGCTATCAAAATCAAGTCGAATCGATATTACAGCTGTTACTGAAGTTAAGTCCCATGACTCAGGGTCTCCTCGACTGTCAAATTATTCAGAATTAATCAACTCCGTATTTTAAACCACCTATTGGGAAAAAAGGTCGTGCTTTCTTGTTTTTATACTAAGAGGGACCTTTACCCTTAGATTATCAGTGTCTCTAGTTTATCCGAGTACAAAGTAATCCCCTGACTAAGTATTAGACCAAAATCAGTCCCTCGTCTCTTTAATATTATTGCAACTGCGATCTTCTATTACTCGCCAAGCCAAAATATTAACTGGTCTTTTTTGACTTGGTGATGCCAATGACCTTAAAATAAATTTAATTTGTTCCTCACTTAAAGTAAAGCAAATTTTTGAAATGCCAACTACTAGGGGAAACACCTCTCTTAATGACACTCTAACTAATATGTCTAATTTTTACCGTTCCCCCTCAGAATTACCCCCATTGTGTGGGACTTATTATCCTTCCCTTCTTTTATCCCTATCTTCAAATTTTTAGCATTCTTACTTATTATCTTATGGCTTTTACGACCCTCTTCAGAATTCTGGCCTTCTTTCTTTTGGTATGTGACTGAGTACTAAAGATTGGTCTTATATTTACAAGTTAAAAATCTTCATGAAATAATTGCTATTTTCCACAAAACGCTAATTGATAAATATCTAATTTGTTTCCCAGAAAAAGATTCAAAAGCTCCTCAATTGATAAACCCTTTATTCATCAACCCATCAAAACACTGATTAGAAACAAATTTAATCTTTTCAGAAATGGTAAACCGGCTGTAACTAATTAACTAAGAAAACAATAAAAAGAGAAATTAGCAAATTGGCTAGATCCTACCGCGAAAATAAGGTGAAAGAACTGTTTACTAATAAGAAAAAAAATGGTATTCCGAGGCTAAAAGGCTATGTTGGAAGAGCCTAGAACAGCTTGACTTCAACCTACCTGAATTCCTTAACGCTACTGCCAATAATATTAACATATTCCTCACTCCCCTTTTCCAGATTCTTCAGGCATTGTCTTATCAATTATCAACAGGTTATCTTTTCTTTTTATTTCTCTTTGCTTCCTCATCTGAGATAGAATGAAGAATTGTGAAACTAAAGAAAAAAAGTGTTTGTTCTCAGGAAATCCAGTTCTCTCTTATTAGTGTTTTTGGTGATTTCCTTTCAAAGCTATTGTCTGTCCTTTTCAATGTTGACAGTAATGCTATTTCCGTGTAATTTTCAGGGGGGGGAGCAAATATATTTCTAAACGCTTTGTCACGGTGAATCATGATGATTTTATTTCTTTCTCACTAACAACTGTGTTGTGTTTCGCAGCTAAAACATTGGTAAGTTGGGTAAGACCTCGTACTGATCGGCTAAATTAGGGTTTTAATTAAATTTTATCCATTTAATGCAGTCCCGCTCAACTCGAATAATAGAGTCTACGATATATTGTTGAAAAAGTCGTCCATCAAAATGTAAAGCTTTAAAATCGTTCTTACACATGTCAGGTGTTACACTTTGCAAAAAAAGGTTTTGACGTATTCAAACAATGGGTAGGTAAAGAGCTTCACATGATGATCAATATTTTACAAACTGACCACATTTTTCGCACATTTGTTTTTTTTTACAAGAACGGCACATATTTCATTGTACGCAGGAGGGTTGAGCAGTCTATAATAATCCATATCTTCTGGCACATTAAAAATGAGCTGTACAATAGGAAGTTCTAATCCCAGTACAGCAGCGCGTTGATTTACATCATCCTCCAAAATTACATCCTCAAACGAAACTCAGAGAGGAGAGAAAGTAACAAAATGAAAATAAAATCAAAAAGGGTGAAAAAACGAGGATTTTGTCAGCCAGCGAACCATGAAGATGACAAAATATAAGCAAATATTTCGACAAGGACCTCCGCCAAGTCGTCCTCAGTGCTAAACAAAAAAAGAAGAAAAAAAAAAAAAACGAAAATCTAACCTTTCGAAGCTTACTGTACAAAGATAGAACAGACACTGAATAAAAAACCAGGCAGGAATCAATGAAAATGAATTTACCAAGATGATTGTGCAAAGATCTTTCGTCTTGCAATAGCTTTAGCTGGTCTACAATTTCGGTTTTCATTAGATATGCAAATAGGTTCTTTTAAGTTTTTTCGGGTGAAAATATTGATTGAGTCCTTCAAGATTAAACTGTCGTAAATTGGGCTTAATGAAATATCTCCAGTATCTCTATTTATTGCTAAATTTTGGTTCATATATTTTTTTATCTCAATTACCTCCTTAAAAGTTTGTGGTACGCCATTAACAGTTGATATTAAGGTTGCCTCGTCAAACAGAACTAGATGGGTCGGGTTTACGAAAATATGCGAAGCCAATGCCGAATCAAAGTTGTCATTGTTATTTTTTAATCTCAGGGACTTATCTATTGAAGTTTTGTGCTCATGCAAACGCTCACCTAGTTGTTGATGGGTCCTACCAATGTAAAACTTTCCACAAGAACACGGGATTCTGTAGACACCACTACCCAGTACAGGGTCTGTTTTATCCTTTCCTGAGTTAAAAAAAATGTTCAACCTTTTGTTCGGTTTTTGAAAGAAACAGAGAGATTATGTTTATTTAAAATTTTTCCAAGTCTATCGCCAAGTTTCGGGATGTATGGTAAAACGATGAAAGTTTTTTTCTCAATTGCCGGTGTAACTGAATCAAGGGGGACAAGCTCCCTATTTTGTTCTTTTATCTTTTTTAATCGTCTATCTATTATATTTTCAATGAGTTTGATTGGGTAACCATTGCAAAAAAGAATATCCTTGACATAATTTAGTTCAGAATTTATATGATTCAGAATTACATCCTCCAAGAACACTTAGCATAATTGTTTTGATCTCACAATATTTCTTCCAATAGATCGAGTAATTTACGGCTTCTGTAATCTATAGTATGTGCAAAGCATTGAAACAGCATCATTGCCGTCTAGAAAGTCAATTCGGCCATATGAAGCTGGTTCGAAGTGACTTTAAACCGGTTTTGTCGGATATCCCGCCAAAATGGCTTTGTGATAAATCTTTTCAGCTATTTTGAAGCTAAAAACCTTACAACTCTTGATGGTTCGATCATTGCTTGCGCTGAATGAAAATAAACTGAAACATGTGTTTAAGTTTCAGGATCCTTTATAGAACTAATTAGTAGTATAGCATCAATAGAAGCGGAATTTGCAACAGAACTTACATCATAAAAACCCAGCAAACACGTTATATTACGGTCAAAATGGTATACTTTACAGAGCTACCTATCAAGAGGTCTAGGGCGAAATCGTATAAACCTATCAAACAGGTTATATCGGACCAAAAGCTATAATATTTACGGAACTTACATCTTATAAACCTACCAAACACGTTATATTCTGGTCAAAATGGTATACTTTACAGACCTATATATCACGAAATCCAGGGCAAAATCATTTAAACCTACCAAATAGGTTATATTTGAACCAAAATAATATACTATACAGAACTTACAGCCTGAGGGAGTAAACCGTATCAATAGATACTGATTGTACATAATTTATTCATTATTAATACTTGCAAGATACCATAGCTATGATGCCATAGCAAGCAATCTATAGCAACCAGATTCAGTGTTAAATCAGAATATCCAGATAAAATCAAATGATAATAATAAGAACACATTTTTTGTTATTTGGATAGAATGAAACTATAAAAGGGTTGAAATGTTAATCGCTTATGAACTAAAGGCAAGTCTGAGGGACTTGTAGCTCCCACGCGACATTATATTGTACACTCTGTATAAAATAGCATTTAAACGGTCAGAATAGTCTTTACTCAGGATATTCAGATAAAACCAAATTATAATAATAAGAATATTTTTTTATTTGGATTGAATGAAGCAGATAAAGGATTGAAATTTGAATCACTTATTAACCAAAGGTAAGTCTAAGGGAATGGTGACTCCCACTCCAAATTATATATATATGTCAGAATATGATTAGAATATATTCATCCTTTCACAGGTCGATTGATTCGATTGACCTAGCTTCACTTCTTGTTTGTGGTCACTATAATACACAAGTACCAAGTGAGGAGTGTGGCTAATATAAAATATTGTTTGGTATTGTAGTATGCATAAACTTGAAAATAATAAAGTCGTATGTGCCGAGAAAAGAATTTTAATATTGAAATCCAGAATAATCCTTAGAAATCCAGTACAATCCTTAGAATTGAATAAGTGAGGTGGTTATGCATTGGAACCACCAAGAACCCCAGCCCTCAAGCACCCCAATTATCAAGGACCCAAACCACCAAGGACTCAAAGCTTCAAAGGCCCCAATACCCCCTCTCCCAACTTCTTGACCCTTCCCCCAGTTTTTTTACTTTTTGTAACTTTTACTTTTCTGTTTTAATTTTTTTAAAAAGAAGCTTTTTAACTTTTTTGACATAAAATTACATGAAGTATAATTTAAACAAAAAAATTCTCATTTAATATTTTCGAAATACAAAATGAGAATGATGTAGATACGTTTGTCAGGATTTTTACTATTAGAAAAATAATGCTTGTAGTAACACTTTCCTTTTTTTGACTTGGAATTTTTTGGACTAGGAATTTAATGAACTTTTTTTATCATCTTTATTTATGAGGCTGCAGCAGTGGTACTCTATGTCTTTTCATCGACACTACATAGCTTGTTATATATTTTCAATCAGTATTTGTGTACATTCGAAGGATAAACAATTGCACCATATTACAAAAAAATGAAGATGGCATTCGTTTGTCCTGATATTGATTGGTATGTTGCTACTCTTGGTCAAAAAACAATGGCTCTTGGAATGGAATATTGCAAATGTCTTTCATCAATGTCGGGCTGCGGTCTTGGCAATTGGTTTGCAAGGATGTGGGAAAGCCTTAGCGGAGGCCTAATTACTACAACCAGGGAACAATTCATTAAGCGCTATAGGCTACAATACGTCTTGAATGCACTTAATTTTATTCGGTGTCCCAGTGATACTCTATGGCTGCTCATCGACACTACCTAGTTTATTGTATATTTTCAATCAGTATTTTTATACATTGGAAGGATAAAAATTTGCATCATATGGAGTTGAAAAAGTAAAAATGAAATATTTGAAGAAAGTGTATGCACACAATAAAATCATCGTTACGTTGAATGCTAACGAAGACAAATATTTGAACTATGAAACAAGTATTAATAGATATATTATTGGAAATATATGCGTGCGTTGTCATGATAGTGAGGAGCTAAATTTATTTGGCGTACCGACACCAATCAACATTGCTTGCTGATGATGGATATGCGAAAGTGAGATATCCTGAGATGATATCACTCAAATAGAATGCCAACATAAAAAGAATAGTTGATGAAGATAGGCATCTTCTTGCTCATGGTTCTGGTAACCCGTTACCTATTGATAGATCCTAATACCATCGTTCTGGTATTAGCATTTTAATTAAAGCAAAGGGAAAAAGAAAGACCAACTCCTGCACTTATATTATAAGCCATATCTTGTCTACGTGCCAGAACTTTTACCTGTGTCAAAATAATTTGATAATAGAGAGTGAAATAACAGGCTAAATAAAAAGGACATTGATTGACATTAACACTATAGAATATAAAGATGAATTGATGGAAAAAAGGCGCAAGTGAAAATTATTATTTCTATTGATCATATAGTCAATGAGCCTAATAATACGACAGAGAAACGCATGTTGAACCTGTAGATGACACCCCAGTAAAAATAGTACATGACTCAAAATGGAATAATGATTATTATGCTGGTTACGAACTCAGAGAAGAGAGTAACTATAGTATCAAGAGAGGACATTATGAATTATGTTATGGAATAGATTCAAAATGTTCAAAGTTGTTCAATGATATTAGTAATGTGTAATAATGTACGTAACATATTTTCATATTAATATTCTACATGTCGTTACTTCATTAAACATATTCTATACATAACTTTGTTATGTAATCATTATTTTTGGGATGCTCTAGCATGTCAATCTTTTAGAATGTCCATTAAAAAGTCTGAGATGTAAGAAAAGGACTTTTCAGAGACAGAGATACTACTAGCAGATTCATAAGTCTATTAATTGATGACTGAGTATCAAAACTTAATAAAAAGTACTTTTGCATAAAACAAGTTCAACTACACAGGTATTTTTTAGCATGAACATTTTTTACAGCTTTTCACAGAATCAAGAAACTATTGAAATGTTTCAGAATCTATGCTTACTAAAATCTTCTGTTGCCGTCAATGTGCTTGGAAAAAACATTGTTACATACTTCTGATTAGCTGTCAAATAACTTGCACAATTGATGTCTCTTGCCTGAGGAATTTAGATAAAATGTTTGAACATTTCTTTGTAATATCGTTAGTTCTCGAGTTTCTTTGAATTAACGATCTTTAGGATCAAGTAAATGGAAACTGAAATACGATTGGTCTATTTGATACGGAATTTTTTGGTCAAAGACATTCATCTTATGGCATTATTTTTGAAGCTGCGTTCATGCTGCTAGATGGATATCTTAAAGTAATTTGCTGTTACCACTGGGACATAAAATACAATGTGTAAGAACACGATAGAAAATTATGGGGACCTACATTTTATCACATTTAGAACAATTTAACCTCCCCATTTGTGAAGGCACATATTATCGGCCTGAAGATGAAGTGAGATACTTTGCACAGGTGATACCTGAACAAACACCTAAGAGTGCTAAATGTATTCAATACATTAAAAACTGTGCTAAAGCTAAAGCGTTTTATGGAATCCATATTCATGGATGAGTAATAGTGATATTTAAATATTGTTTTTAATATGTAAATATGTAATTTTTCCAACTATTTTTCTTTGTTGAATAAATTTCTAAGCAATAAACATGTTTTAGCTTACTTTTCTTTTCTTTTTGCGACTTATACGGCATGCATCTTGGGGCTCATTGACGAGAATAGTCATAGCAAAAGAAAATATTTAACTGAAATCTACTGAAACCTAGATCTCGAAAGGTCATTATGTTATTATTTTTACTATCAACCAGTTTTAATCATATAAACGAGTATATTCAAAGAAAAAGAAGACATTTAAGTGAAATCTACTGAAACCTAGTTGCCGGAAGGTCATTATGTTATTTTCTATAATTATTAACCATTTTCAATCAAATAAACGAGAGAATCATAGGCAGCGCAATCGCACTGCCTGAGTAAAGAACGATGTTGGCACAATGTATTTTTTTTCTTCCATACAAGGGCACTTTGTATCGAAGTTGTTGTCGTAGAAACTTCGAAAAGGGCTCATTCGATTGGAAATTGAAATGGCTAGTGCACTTTTTAATAGTCAAAAGTGATTGAAAGGCAACTAACACCCTTTCCACGCCCACTATTTCCCCAAACATCTCCAATCCAAATTTTGAGTTAGCCATTTTGTTCAGCGTAGATGATTTCCTGATAGAAATTATGTTTTTGAGGAAGACACTCCCCCAAAACCCTCAGAGCAAGGGTTTTAAGTTATGCTCTAGGGGCATATAAGAATGATGTTCGAACAATGTATTATTTTTTTTCCTTTAATCCATGGCAATTCGTATCGAAGAAGTTGTCATAGAAACTTCAAAAACGGCTCATTCAACTGGAAACTGGAGTGGCCTGTACCTTTTTTAATAGTCGAAAATGATTGGAAGGCAATAAAAACCCTTCTACACCCACCATTTCCCGAAAACACATCCAATCAAAATTTTGAGTTAGCTATTTCGTTCAGCGTAGTTGATTTCCAGATATAAATTATGTTTTTAAGGAGTATACTCCCCCACAGCCGCCAGGGCAAGGGTTGTAAGTTATGCCCTGGGGGCATATAAAGTTTACGTAGAAAGCGTTGTCGTAGAAACTTCAAAAAGGCTCATTCGATTGGAAATTCACGGCTAGTGCCCTTTTTAATAGTCAAAAGTAATATAAGGGCAACTAACCCCCGTTCACGTCCACCTTTTCCCAAAACACATCCAATCAAAATTTTGAGATAACCATTTTCTTCAACGTAGTTGAAAACTCTGGAAACTAGGTCTTTTGGGATGACAACACCCCCACAGCCCTCAGGGCAAGCGTTGTAAGTTATGCCCTCAGGGCATATCAGGTTTTTTTTTATAGAAAGTGTTGTCGTTGAAACGCCAAAAACGGCTCATTCAATTGGAAATTGAAATGACTAGTGCCTTTTTAATAGTCCAAAGTGATTGAAGGGCAACTAACACCCCTTCCACGCCCACCATTTATCCAAACACGTCCAACCAAAATATTGAGATAGCCACTTTGTTCGAAGTAGTTGAAAGGTCAGGAAAGCATATCTAAGAGGATGACAGCCCCCCCCCCCACAGCCCTCAGGGTAAGGGTTGTAATTTATACCCTGGGGTCATATAAGGTTTTTTACAGAAAACTTTGTCGAAATTTTTTTAAAAGAGCTTACTTGATTGGAAATTCGCATTGCTAGAGCCCTTTTTGATGTCGAAAGTGATTGGAGGGCAACTAGCCTCCCTATAACGCCCAACTTACCCCCAAACACATCCAATCAAAATTTTGAAATTCTCAAAATTTTTGAAATTTCTTCTTTTTCTTTCAATATTCTCGTTTATTTGATAGAAGTAGGTTACAAATGGTAAAAAATAATATAATGACCTTCCGAGAACTAGGTTTCAGTAGATTTAAGTTAAATGTCTTATTTTTCCTTGAACATTCTCGTTTATTTGATTGAAATTTGATAATGATAATAAAAAACATTATAATGACCTTTCGAGATCTAGATTTCAGTAGATTTCAGTTAAATGTCTTCCTTTTCTTTGAATATTCTCGTCAATGAGCCCCTACACGCATGTCGTATAAGTCGTAAAAAGAAAAGAAAAGTAAGCTAAAACATGTTTATTGCTTAAAAATCTATTAAATAAAGAAAAAATGTTTGGAAAAATGCACACATTTACACATTAAAAACAATATTTAAGTATCACTATTACTCATCCATAAATTAGGACTCCATAAAAAACGCTTTAGGTTTAGCACAGTTGTTATTGTATAGAAAAAATTTAGCACTCTTAGACATTTATTTTGGTATCCACTGTTCAAAATATATTATCTCATCTTTCGGCCAACGATATGTGCCCTCAAACATGCGGCAGTTTAATTTTTCTAAATTAAAAAGTGAAATGTAAGGTTCAAACTTTTCAATTAGAATCTTGTCCGTAGGTTAATTACCTTTTACGAACACCTTAATCCAAAAAAGTCAAATATATCCTTTACTTCTTCCTGACTGGCCTTCAGTTCTATACCACTTTCACTATATGGTTTAATAACTTGTTCGTAAAACCTGTTTTGGTTCATGTGGTGTAATGTATGTCCTTATAATCTTCTATCTTGTTCATACACATTGTATTTTATGTCCGAATGGTAACAGTCAATTTTTTTACGATATTTATCTAGCAGCATCAACGCATCTTTAAAAATAATGCCACAAGATGAATGTTTTAGTTCATATGAAATAGACCAATCATATTGCAGTCTTTTTTTACTTGATCCTAAAGATCGCGATTTCAAAGAAACTCGAGAACTAATGATATTACAGTGATATGTTCAAACATTTTATCTAAATTCCCAAGGCAAGAGACATGAATTGTGCAAGTTATTTGACAGCTAATCAGAAGCATATAACAAGGTTTTTTGAAGCCCATTGACGGCAACAGAAGATTTTAGTAAGCATGGATTCTGAAATATATGAATAGTTTCTTGATTCTTTGAAATGTTATAAAATCCTTTTGATGCTAAAAACACCTGTGTAGGTGAATGTGTTCTATGCAAAAGTAGTTTTTTATTAATTTTTGATACTCAGTCATCAATTAATAGACTTTTGAGTCTGCTAGTCGTATCTGTGTCTCTGAAAATTCCTTTTCTTACATCTCTAACATTTAAATAGACATTCTGTACCTTTGACGTGCTAGCGTACCCTAAAAATAATGATCATATAACAAAGTAATGCATAAAATATTTTTCATGAAATAACGACACGTAGAATACTAAAATTAAAATATTTTACATACATTATTATATATTATTGATATCATTGAACAACTTTGGATATTTTGAATCTGTTGCATAAGGTAATTCATCTTGTTCTCTCTTGATTTTATTTTTAGTCTCTTCTCTTAGTTCGTAACCAGTAGAATAATCATTATTCCATTTTGAGTCACGCACTATATTTACTGGGTTGTCATCTACAGGTTCAATATGCGTTTCATTTTTGGCATTATTGGTTTCATTGACTGTATGATCAATAGGTAGTAATAATGTTCACTTACGTATTTTCCATCGATTCTTCTTTATATTTGTTAGTAATAATGTATATCAATGCCCTTTTTATTTTACCCGTGATTTCACTTTTTATTATCGCGTCATTTTTACACAGTTAACAGTTGTGGCACCTTGACAAGATATAATTTTTGATGTTAGTGCGGCAGTTGGCCTTTATTTTGTCCTTTTATTTCATTTGAGTACTAATACCAGAACGTTGGTAATAGGATCTATCAACAGCTAACGTGTTACCAGAACCATGAGCAAGGAGATGTCCATCTTCATCAATTATTATTCTATGTTGGCATTCTCTTTGAGTGATATCATCTCAGGATATCTCAGTCTCACTTATCCACCATCAGCAATGTTGAATAGTTTCGATAGTCCAAAGAAATTCAGCTTCTCACTGTCATGACAACGCACGCATACATTTCCAATAATATGTTTCATAGTGCTTGTTTCATAGTTCAAATATTTGTCTTTGTTAGGATTAAACGCAACGATGATTTGATCGTGTGCATAAACTTTCTTCGAATATTTACTTTTAACTTTTTCAACTCCATATGATCCAAATGTTTATCCTTTCAATGTACAAAAAAATGAATAAAAAACTTCAAATAAAGTATAAAAATTGGGGGAGGGGCCAAGAAGTTTGTGGACGGGGTATTGGGGCCCTTGGAGGTTGGGGTCCTTGATGATTGGGGTCCTTGATGGCAGGGGTCCTTGGTGGTTCAAATCCATAACCACCTAACTACTTGATTTCTAAGGATTGTACTGGATTTCTGAGGATTGTTCTGGATTTCTATATTTAAATTCTTTTTTCGGTGGCTACGAATTTATTAGTTTCAACTTTATACACACTCCAATTCCAAACTATAGTTTTTATTAGCCGCACTGCTCATTTGGTGCTTGTGTATTATAGTGACCACAACCAAGAAGTGAATCTAGGTCATTTCGAATCAGTCAACTTGTGAAAGGAAGAATTTATTCTAATCATATTCTGACATTTATATAAGGTGGCTTGGGAGTCATCATTCCTTCAGACTTACCTTTAGTTAATAAGTGGCTAAAATTTCAATTCTTTCCTGTTTTATTCAATCGAAATAAAAAATTCCTACTATTATCATTTGGCTTTATCTGCATATCCTGAGTTAATACTATTAAAACCATTTGAATACTATGTTATACTGAGCGTACAAAATAATGCTGCTTGGGAGTGACCAATACTTCAAACTTACCTTTAGTTGATAAGCGATTAAAATTTCAACCTTTTACCAGTTTCGTTCTAACCAAATAGCAAAAAAATGTATTCTTATTGTTATCATTTTTATTTTTTCTGGATATTCTGAGTTAAGACTAAATCTGGTTGTTATGGATTGGTTGCCATGGCCTCATGGCTATGGTATCTTGCAAGTGCTAATCATGAATAAATTATGTGCAATCAGTATCTATTTATACGATTACTCCTTCAGGCTGTAAGTTCCGTATTATGTATCATTATGGTCCGAATATAACCTGTTTGTTAGGTTTATACGATTTTGCCCAGGACCTCATGATATGTAGTTCTGTAAAGTATACCATTTTGACCGGAATATAACGTATTTGGTAGGTTTATACGATGTAAGTTCCGTATATATTATAGCTTTTGGTCCGAATATAACCTGTTCGGTAGGTTTTTAAGATTTTGCCCTGGACCTCATGATAGGTAGCTCTGTAAGTTTTAGCATTTTGACCGGAACATAAAGTGTTTGGGAGGTTTATATGATGTAAGTTCCGCGTCTATTAATGCTATACTACTCTCATTGGCGAGTGGGTGACGTCGTAAAAAAGGTACAATTCGTTTTGAAAATGTGGAAGTGGAAATTTTATTTCGAACATGCTCTAATTAATGCTTAGTAGGTAATACTTAGAACTTAATTACTTGTGTGATTTATAATTAATTATTAAATTACAATTAATACTTAGATATTTTCGGCATCTTCGTTAGGTTAGTACTCGATCCAACAACGTAAAAGGATCACAATGACTTGTAATTAACGCTTACATAGTTTATGGCAACGGTAGTACTGGTATGATTGCCATAGCTCATAGCCGTCAAAAATAATTAATTACTTAATTGCAATTAGTACATAGGTATTTTACGGCATCTTTGGAGGGCTGCACAGGATCTAGCAACGTAAAAGGGTCGCAATGACTTGTAATTAACGCTTACATAGTATACAGCAACAGTAGTGCTGGATTCATTGCCGTACCTCATTACCGCCAAAAATTGCGGCGGCGTTGTTCTTGTTACAAATTTTGCTGTGAATCACTTATGTTTGCGATTCGTTGTGATGCTGGTTGCCGCAGGTCTTCTAAGCACCAATTTCGTTGCGCATCATTTCCGTAGGTGATATGTTTTGCTGCTCGTCGTCATATGTCTTCCAACCAAGGATTTTGTTGTGCTTTATTTACATTCATCTTTATCTCAGATATTTTTCCATGCCATATTGTTTAGCTGTTCTTTAGCTGTTAAAATTGGTCTTGTTGCGTTTTATGTTCCAGGTTGTTTCCTGGAATTCTGTATCATTGAATTCAGGAGCTTTTATTGCCCAGGCCGATGTTGCTCAGACGTCGCATTATTTTCATAATTAAGAATTTGTGTTTTAGGGTTGTTCTCTCGGCATATTTGAATTTGCATTTTCGGGCCGTCTGCTTTAAACGAGCAATAATTGAGTATTTATTTATGTATTTTTTCGGGGAAACAGTTCCAAATTTTTTCTTAAATTCACACACGGAGATTTTTTGGCCAAAAAAACAATCTAGAGAGGTCAAGAGTTTGGGAAAATACATTCAGAGCAAAAATGAAGTACAAAGAGAACCACAAGGAGTTGCAAACGAAAATGTTGCACAACGAAATCTGCATTTAGAAGACAAATCAAAATTAAAAGAGAATGAATGAACAGATTATGGTTTGTGTCTTTGAAGGATACCCAGGAAGGAAGAATTAAATTCACGCGAAGAATTCCTAGTTCAATTGAATTTGCCGATTTACTACCGCAAGACTTAAAACTAAAGAATAAAAATAGAAAGAGAATAAAAATTCTATAAAAATTAAGTTTTTGTGAACGATAATCAGTAAGGAGGAATTTAATTTGAGCCAGACTTTCTTGATATAATTGAAATTTCTGATTTGCCACCATATGACTTAAAACTAAAGAATAGAATCATATTTTTGGTAATACAGAATTTAGATACTTCAGAAGGTATATGCAATTGAACATGCCTTGTTGTTTTAATTAATTTGCAAAGGAAAATTTACCTGTTTGAAGAAAAAAAAATATTCGTATCAAATGAGTAGTCTTTGAATTTAAGGAGGAAGCTCATTTTCATGGATTTGACAATTTTAATATAATTTAATATAGTTTGAAAATTTTTAATTTAATATAGTTTTAATTTCTAATTTCAGTAATAAAAGAGATTGCATCGAATCGAAGGGATGTCTTCTGAAATTTTTGGCACTAAGCTACTGTTTTAGCCTGCCGAGAGACGAAATGCAGCCGATTGAAAATATTAAGATGGTCATTCGATTTAAAAATAATTAAGTTATCTCTAACCGTAAAGTTTAAAAGACCATAATACCGGATTGTAATATTTTTATTGATAAACATATATACAGACCAAAGAAATAAATGGTTCACACAGACAATTATTTCTAAGTTTCATTTGAGTGAGCAGTTTCATTTCCACTTTAGTAAATTTATACATTGTGGTGCATAGTTCTGCTTGCACTCTTGCTGACAAAATGCCCTGAATAACATTTTGAATAGTGCTAGGAAAGGGTTATAAAGATCGTAATTTGAGATTTTAATGTGGCATTCTTCAGATTCAAATGGAAAGGGGAAGGGGTGAATTTGGAGAGAGAGATATATTGCTTCCAGTAAAATAATCAAATCCAAAATCTATTCAATGATCTCGATAACTTGTTTTTCAATTAAAAAATAAGTAAATTAGGACTAATACATGGTGGTTGCAACTGAATTTTTGTTCAGGTCACCTTTGTCTATTGGCAAACAGTTATGTACTCACAGATTTATTAAACAAATTACAATACTAAATTTTTCTAAACAAGAGAGCATCAAAAAGGAATAAACATTTGGTGATAAGGTGGTGGCCCTATATATCTGACTTTTTTGTGTAGGTTATCTCTTGACATGGGTAAGCTCATCCTGTTGAAATTCGGTACACCATTTGCTGGTGTTTTCCGTGTAAATGAGCCAGAAGGTGATCCAAAGGTCGGATCCAACGCACCCGCTACTTTTGTTTTCTCTACATGATGCCCTTCTGAAAAAATATGATCTTGGAACGGTGGTGGGGGCATCATTTCAAATTCGTAATATAAACCATCCTTAATTGGTCTATTGACAGACTTTAATGAGCTGCTTTGGTTATTCACTTTTGACGTCTCTTCAACCCCTAGAGAGAGCAACTTACTCGCAGCTTTATTTCTGTAAAACTTCTCATTAGTTAGTTGTTTCTTTACTTGGCTTTCATCCTGCAAAACAAAGGTACAAAAATGCCATTACTAATCAGCAAAACTCTAATAAACGGGAGATAATTATAAGCAATTTGGAAATAATTCTAAACTGATTATTTGAAGCAAAGGGAATAGTGACGAAAAGGCTTGTTTGAAATGGTAGAAGTTAATCAATGGCCACAAATCTTATTCCCGCTCTTTGTATTTTTTTTTTCATAAACAAGTTATACGTTACAACAACTCACTTAAGACCAGGATGTCATTTTTACTTTACTCAGAACAAAATATAATAGTTTTGCATGGGTGCATGGAGGGAGGGCCAGGGGTCAGCTCCCTTGATTTTTGGAAAAAAATATCGTTAATAATTTTTTTCTTGGGAGGGGAGGTCGGGCCATGAATGGAGGGCAGGGGTCATCTCCCATGATTTTTGAAATAAAATATCGTCAATAAGTTGTTTTTCTTGTGGTTGGGGGGGAGGCGGGCCATAAAAGGGCAAGGGGTCAGCTCCTATAATTTTTGGAATTAGGAATCGTTAATATTTTATTTTCTTAGGGGGGGGGGTAGGCCGGGACATGGAGGAAGGGCCAGGGCTCAGCTCCCATATCTGAAATGGATAGTTTTAGTTTGTTGCCTAATTTCTTGTTTTTATATTGGGGACGACTTGCTAACTAGAATCTACTGCACGTTTCACTTATAACAAAAGAAAACAAAATAATGAATTTCTTTTTATAACAAAAGAAAACAAAATGGTTAAGCTGCTTGAAACTACTTAGCTACTAATAGCCTAAAAAGTATCAGTCATGGGAGGGGGCTAGTAATCATTGTAGGTTTAGCTGTTGGAAATAAGAATTTTCGTATAAATATCCTTCTCGGAATAGTCATAGTAGTTGTTTTAGTAGACTTGAGAGCAATGACGGTATAAGGAGCTGCAGCATGAACACTAGTAGTGGTGGTTATAGAAGTAGTTTTTTTGTGACCATATGTGACAATATATACTTACTGTGTTTTGGACTGTCACAAGACAACAACTGCTAAAGAATGTTTCAGTAATCAAGAACAAAAGTTGGATTTTCAAGGCGATCAGATATCGACCTGGTATCTGCGGTGCCTTGTTGGAAGGAGGTGGCTTGATAGCTGGGCACCACCATGAGTGAGTTCTGTTGGTTAATTTGACTCGACAATGGGAACTTATTAGGCCAAGACATTTGAATGACTGTAAGACTGAGCGCTGTCTCTTGATTTAGTGGGAAGCAATGCATGCCCATATTTAGTTAATGGAAAGGTTTATTCAGCTAATCCCAGTAGCGAACGAGAATAAATTATAGTAAATGTTCGATAAAGTCTAGGTGAATCACTATTCTTAGATAGAAAAGTGACATATAGCCATTTGAGAGTTAGCAAGTACAGGACTGCGATATACTTAGATGTCCTTAGCCACACACGCGTTATACTTGAGTGTGCTACCATTTCATCTCTGCTTGGAACTGGGAAACTTAAACATGGAGTGTCTAGTCTATGGAAGTGTTTTCTGTCATACATTTTATTAGAAACTGGAGTGAAACAGCATTTTAGTGACCACAAATATGAACTTTGCCAGAAGTTTTCGATGCTTGACTGGGTAGATAGCAGGAATAAAGAGCGGATCAAATTTTCAGCCAGAGGAGTAAACATCAGACTATTGATATTCAACCTCAGTAAGGCTTCCGATATAACATAGCATCACTGTCTTCTGAAGAAAATCTGTGATTATGGTGCCCAAGGATGCCTGATAACAGTGACTGAGAGCTTTCCTCCTGATCACTCACTGCGAGTTGTTCTCGAGGGGCTCGCTTCCTGAAAATACCATAAAAAGTCTGGAGTGTTCCTAGTAATAGTTTGAAACTAGAGCTTTTCCTTTTCTAAAGGAATCATATGGGAGACAACCTTATTCTTGCCCTGCATCACTGTGCTCAAAACATTACGAGATACTTTGCCGCTGAGACACGGGACACACGATGTTACAAGACATTTATTTAAAGTGTTTCTAATCATATAGACAGATCTTTTGAAAAATGAAAAAGTGTTCTGATGTGTGGATTATCAATTTTAGTTCATCGAAAACAAAGAAGCTACATATCTTCCAATCAAAATGTTGATGCATTTGACTAATCCACTTAAGCCCTCTGTTCAGAGGTCTAGGAAAGGTGTATAAACTTATAGGATTAAAATCTTCTGATTAGAAAGGTCAATGGGCTCCTTGTCGTTCTCCAAGTGGCTTATCCATGTATACAAGGTAGGATTATAACTTGTCAATTCTGGGGCGTTTTGAAAAAAAAGGCCTAAGTCCACTTATCTAATTTCACAGCAAAACCAAATGCAAAGAAAAACACGATGAAAATATCTTTCTCACAAAACAGAATTTACGAAACTTGAAACTTTAATGACTGATTCCTTGTTAACTTTTCGATCAAATTATGCCAAAATTTTAGCAATGCTTCAGGCATGCAAGTAAATACCTTAGAACGATAATGACTGATGTATGTTATTTGGTTGCTTTTCAAGAACTTTCTGAGGCAAAGAACTGATACTTGACCCATATATTAGCATTAGATTTTGATATAGCGCTTTAGGACCACTATAATAGTTGTTTGACCTTGAATATCAATGAACTAGTTGCGTAATTGATTTCTCTTCTGTCTTCAATTTTTTAGAACATGCTCTCTGTATAATTAAATGCTCATCTTTTATCAGCTATTTTCAGCACATAAACTTTGTGTGTCAGGAGTCAATCATGTTTCATATCTTAGGACTGGAAAGACCTATTGACATGAAACTTTCAGCGAACTTAGTACTTGAAAAAAATATAATTTATCTTTAATTTTTAACATTATTTTATTTTATTTTTCATAAACGGGGATTCCCCGCCCCACCTTTTCTTATATTTTAGGACTGGAAGACCTATTGGGATAAGACTGTGAGAATTGATAACCCTTGAGACAAATATCATTTATTTTTTATTCTGAATATTGCTTTTAGTTTTTAGAAACGGGGATTTCTTGCCCTAGGTTTTAAAAAAAGGATCATCATTGCACTTGAATGTCATCTTCACTGACCTACATTTTTAATGCAAGTTTGGAAATAAATACATTTAAGTGACATGTTTTTAAAATTAATGTGCTAAGATTAATCTAAAACGATCTTACGTGATGAATCACATTTAAGTACAATCTTCTTGAAAAAATATATCACTACACTTGCATGTCACTAACATATATTTTATTTATTGGATGGTTACAAATAATTATAGTCAAGTAACGAATTTTAGAAACCCATATCCCAGGGATACGAAACTTAAAGCTAGATGACATAAAATTGATTTACTTAAACAGGAAGGGATGGGGTTCGTAGTCAAGGAGTAGATCCCATTATGAACAAGGATGCCTCAAAGTCCTGCTTAGGCTGGGAATATATTTTGATATATTCCTCGGGTCTTCGTGTTTTGGGATGGCTTAGTGTGTCGTGGTGTCGTCGGCAAAGTATTAGAAAGGGCTTGCAAGATTGTCTTCCATGTCATTCATGTAGATAAGGAAGAGTGTACGTTCCAAGACCCTGCCCCTGGAACCCCTGATTTCACTGAATATTTGAAGGAAATAAACCAATCGAGGACAACCCGCAGTGAACGATCTGAAAGAAAGCTCTAAGTCACTCTTAATAGACATCCACAAATACTGTGCAAATGAAGTTTCTTTAACACTACACGATGCCATACTCTGTTGAAAGTTTTGGCAATGTCAAATGACAATAGCATAATGTCGTACCCCCTTGCCATAAGTTTGATCCATTCCTGATGCTCGGCCGCAAGGCAGTCAAATATTGAACGTTTCATCCAGAATCCATCTTGGAGATCATCTAGAAGGTCATTTTATTACAAGAACTATGGAAATGTTTTATTGGAGATGCTTTGATAGATTTTGCCAACGTATGAGAGGAGGCTAATAGGCCTTTGGATCACCATCTGGCCTTGGGGAAGGTATAACATGGATTGATTTCCATGTTTTTGGGAAGGTTTTGGATCGAAAGCGCATCTGGAAAAGCAATTACAATGGTCCAGCTACTTAAGTGATGCAAGATAAGAGGACAAAATTGGGTATGTTGCGAGCACCTGTGGCTTCGGGCACATCAAGACGCTGCAAATGCGAAGGATCTTAGGAGCAGAAAAATTCACACGATCCAGGACAGTACATGTTCGGTCCGAGAAACTTGGCACTTCTCTACCGTCTTTCTCCAGATTAAAATATTCGAAAAAAAACTTTAGCAAGAGCTTCAACCTTTTTCTACGGATCTTGTACAACAGTTCCGTTAATCTGTAAAGAAGGAATTGAAGTCCCTTGGAAGACGGTAAAGTCTCCTTGAAAATTCTTCATCAACTTTTTGCCGAAGCATGTTGAGCCTAGGTGGCAAATTCCTCCTTATAACGAAACCGGGACTGCTGAATCGCATGAACTGCTTCTTTGTACGTGGTAATAAATGGAATTCTGTCTTCTTTGCTCTTTGAAAGTAGCCATCGCTTGTGTGCCTATTCCTTTGCTCGGATAGCCTTCTTACACTGGGTGCTGAATCAAGGTTTGTCCTTATTGAACATCTGGATCCGCTTTGGGGGGATATGTTTTTCAACAGAGTCAACTATGGCTTGCTGGTACTTCTCTGCAGCTTTCTCTCGGCCTTCAAGGAAAAAGGCTCTCTGCTGCTGAGGAGAAAGAGTGTTTCTCAAACCGTCCCAATCACCTCTTTTGTATAGTCAGATTCTCTGATCATGCTTTATTGGAGCCAGAATACGAAGGTTTCCACGTGCAATGACGGCAACGTGGTCACTTGTGAAAGCATGAGCGTCAACCTTAAGGGAATCAGGGTGATCTGTAAAGAAGAGTTCAAGACAAGATGATCCGTTTAGACCGTTATACGTGTCAAAACCAACAAGTTGTTCCAGTCCGTATGATAGAAATAGATCATACAAGTCCGGCCCCTTCCTGTAATTATTTTTGCTGTGAAGCCAAAAACTATGATGGAAGTTAAAGTCTCCATGGAGGATAATGGCAGGCTGAGCGTACTTGCCCCGAATGTATTCGAGGGAGTCTTCAAGGTTGCTGGTAATCTGGTAGATTGGAGGATTATGCACAGTATCAAAAATCTCGGAATTATTTGGGAGGGTCAACCTAACCTACAGAGCTTCTTCGCCTGCTGAATGTGGTACATCTAGACATGAATATTTTATATGGCTCTGTAGATAAACAGCAACACCTCCTCCTCCGTATTTAGCACCGACACTACGTTTGCTATCTTGCCTGAGGCGCCTGTATCCCTGTATGGCAACCTCACTACTCTGTATGTCATGGTTGAGATTGGTCTCGGTGATACACATGATATATGGTTTGTCCGAGTTCAATAAATATAGGAACTAGTTAATCTTAGATCTAAGACCACGTACATTACAGTGGGCCATCGTATACTGGTCTGTATGGATGGTCGGTGGACGTGCTAAAGGGCATCTTAAAAATCTGTGTTTTGTCTGAGGCTTTTTATTATTTCAATCATCCCCAGGTAAAAGAAGCTTTGCCGGGTGGTTCACCCGACAAGACCTATGCATCCATTGCCGTGCATCATTAGACAGAGAACGGTGCCAGAATGCACCTCATCACCGCATCTTCAACATGGAAGTGGTACCATCTAAGGCGAAGCAAAAATCCGGTCGTCCCTGAATGAGCTAAGATGAGTTCATAAGTGAAAATTGAAAGAAAATTGAAACTGCAAGGGGGGGGGGGAAAGGAGGGATATAGCTTTGAATGAATTTGGGATGAAATAGATGAGTGCAAATCTATTCTGGCTTGAAACGAATTAGTTTTACATTGAGTTGTTCCTCCCTTACCGAAGATGTACAGCCTTACGGTTAATAAGGAACTACTTTAATCCGAATTTAATCTTTTAAACAGTTCAGGATTTTTTCACCTTTCTTCACAAC
This sequence comes from Artemia sinica, assembly GCA_027921565.1. Classification (NCBI taxonomy): domain Eukaryota; kingdom Metazoa; phylum Arthropoda; class Branchiopoda; order Anostraca; family Artemiidae; genus Artemia; species Artemia sinica. The sequence continues at coordinate 95,341,374 of CM051256.1, read as the reverse complement.
AGCTACAGGCTCTAAATATGTCCTAGGCTGGAATGTTGTAGCCTGGGCTAAAAACTACCATTAGTAACCAAGCTAAAATTTCTGCTCTTACGAGTATTTTTGTCAATGATTTCATGTTGATGCTAGTTGCAAGAGCTCAGGTAAATTATGTCTCTAAAATACTTGCAAGAGAGTAGGCCTAGTCATACGCAAAGTGTAGAAAGTGAATGTCAGAGACAACACTGATGAGTCTTTGCTCTATAGTAAAAAGCCATAAGGCTTAAATGTATTATTAGTTTGTTTCTTATTTTTTTCTAGAGCCACTTCATGTGGAAGAGGCGGTTGTAGAAAATTCGGACAAACCCATTCGATTCGAAATGGAAACAATTAGTGTCCTTTTACGAGTCAAAAGGTACTAGAGGGCAGTCAGCCCACTCCCACCCCCTTTTCAGCTGCATTCCCTGTAGGGCATTTGATCAAAATAATCATTTTGTTTAAAATAGTCTAAAAACCAAATAACTATGCCTCCAGGGATGTCATAGCCCCCCAAAGTCTCTGGGGTAAGAGTTGTAAGTTAGGAATGTTATTTATTGTTCACAAATAAGGCTTGTATCGGGAAAAGGGAGCACGTATTGATTCTGGCCCTCCAAGAAACCTCATGGTATTAAAATCAGACTTTCAGAAAATGGTAAGGGGGGATATCGAACAAAACCAAAACACTCTATGTCTATGATAGTTGTGAGAAAGTGTACCAGCAATATCTTGAGATAGACTTGTTGAGGGGGATGTTGAAGAATGATCAGGGAGAAACCAGGCCCCCATGTTCTTTTTATGTGACCTCTACTGATCAGAATTTTGAAAGAGCCATTTTTTCAAAATAATCATAAGGTCTGATAACTATGTATCCAGGGATGCCATGCCCACGCCCCCCCCCCAGAGCCACCAGGATAGGGACTGTAAATTATGGAATTTACCCGTTGCTAACATACAGGATTATCATTGGAAAAGTGGGGATGTTCGATCCTGAGTATGTCCGAAAATCCTAAGGGTATTAAGGCCTTCAGGCAATGTTAAGGAAAAGTGGGGATGTTCGATCCTGAGTATGTCCGAAAAGACTAAGGGTATTAAGGCCTTCAGGCAATGTTAAGGCTTGTTTGGGACTAAACCAAAAGACACTATTTGCACTATACTTATCAAAAATACGAATCTGTAATATCTTTGGAACGGTTAAGGGTATCAACTTGAAACTTTCAGGGCCACTACGACCATTGCTTCTACTAATATGATTGCAACTCTGAATACTTGTGAATGTGACTTCTTATGAGTGTGACTACTTTTGAAAACAACTGCTATGACTGTATCTACTTGCCACTGTGACTATTCCTACTTGCAACAACTTTCAGGAAATTTTGAAGGGCATAATCCAAACTTATTATGTGCCTGCTCGTTGTTAGAAGGGCGTATCAGTATTATCTCAGGAACAGCTGAGGGTATTAAGTGGACACTCACAGAGCTTGTTAAGAGGGGATGGGATCGGAAAGTGACCGGGGGGCAACTAAGCTCCACTTTTTCTTCATAGACATACCCTTAAATGCCAATCTCTATTTTGAAAAGCCATTTTGTTCAAAATAGTTAAAATGTCTAATAACTATGTCTCTGGGGATGTCACGTCTCCTAGAGCTCACAAGGATTGTAAACTATTCAATTTTCCCGGTAGCAACGTGCAGGACTTATCATTTGGAAAGAGGAGAATGCTTTATCACGGGTGTGTTCGAGGGTTTTAAGGGTTTTAAGCTTAAAATTTGGACAATCTTTAAGGGAAAGTTCAACTAAACCAATAGATAGATAGATAGATAGATTTATTTTCCATATATCAGTAAGATAATTACATAACTATCTACAAATCCCCACAAAGTCTCCATGGCCTGTAGGAGGGGGATTATGAAAAGATCATATAAACATTAAACATTTAAACGCTTATCATTTAAACAATATAAACATAACATTAACATTTAATATATAAACATAACCATTTGAACTCTTAACATGTAAAGCATTTGCTTCATAAAACCGAAAAAAAAATATAATATGTTTGCTCTGGTTATCCGAATGGCGTATCTACAGTATCTCAGGAACAGTAAAGGGTATTAAATTGGAACTTTTAGGGTCACTGCTGCTGCTACTATTTGCGACTGTGACTACTTTCAACTGCAACTACTTGCAATTTGTATATATATATATATATATATATATATATATATATATATATATATATATATATATATATATATATATAATATATATATATATATATTTAGAATAGAATATGATTTATTGGCTAAAATAGCACAAAAGTTAGCATAAGCATGTCAGAATTACCATAACAAAACAAATGTTATGGGATAAACATAAAACCAAAAACAGATGTTAGGGGATAGACATAAAACAAAAGTTATATCAATTATTAAAATGGGAAACAAAATAGGGGACAAAAGAATTTTTGTACCTCATGGTCATCATTTGGAGATACAGGTCCAGTTGGGTATTTGGAGCTCTACGAGCATTGAGTCTTGTATTAGGAAGGGTCGGGGGATTTTCTTTAAAGGGAGGGAGAAAACGTCGATGATAGTCAGAAATAAGGCACTTGTGACCAAAGTTCATGGTAAGGATGTGACGTCGTAATTCCAATGTAATAAGTTCAAGTCTAGCCCAAACTTCATCGTATGTAGTATAGGCCGTCCCCAAAATAATTTGTATTGCTCTTTTTTGAATACTTTCAATTTTAGAACATTGGTCTTTGGTCAACCCAGGGTGCCAGACAGGACAAGCATATTCCAGACAGGGTCTTATATAAGAGCAATAAATTATTTTAAGGTTTTGGATTGATATGGAGAACCATTTGAGAAGAGAGAAAGATTTAAGGAGAAAATAACCTGACTTAAATAAGTGGGAAACCAGGGAGTTCCATTTAAGGTAGTTTTCCAACTGCACACCAAGCAGTTTAACAGTATTTAAATTTGGTATGCAAAGGTAATTATTGATAGGGGGTATATTTTTTAAAAAAGAAAATAACATGAAACTGCTTTTGGGTATGCTTAAGTTGAGTTTAACATTGTCAAGATCATTCTTTAAAATGTTAATTAGTGAATCGAGTGTAACATTCAAAGTACTAGATGTTTGACAAAGGTTCAGTAATGTCAAATCATCCGCAAATTTAAAAGAGTTGTCAAAGCTTGGTAAAACATTATAAAGAACTATTAAAAATGCTAAAGGACCTAACTTAGTCCCTTGAGGTGCTCCCCAGGAAATCGAGGAAAAACCTGATGAATCCCCGTTAGGGAGGACTACACATTTCTCACGGCCAGACAAAAAGCTAGCTAACATACATAAAGCAAAATCTCTTGCACCTAAAGCCCTTGCATTATCTATAACTGTCTGATGATCCAAACTGTCGAAGGCTTTGCTAATATCAGCAAAAACAGCCTCAACGTAGGAACTATTCAACTCAACATGTTTAAAAATAGTATCAAGTATATAAATTAAGCAATGCGCGGTGCTATGATTTGGCCTAAAGCCAAACTGATTTGGGTTGATTTTATCATGAATATCGTCAAAAAGGAAATGGTAAATAAAACTTTCAAAGATTATAGAGAAAATGGGGGTTTTTGATATTGGTCTTAAGTCAGAGGGAACTTTTGGGGTCTTAGTTTTTGGTATAGGAGATATAATAGCTCGTTTAAAACACACTGGAAAAATACCAAAACATTGGTTAAAAATAACAGTTAGAGGTACACTTAAAAACTGGGCCCATTCCACCATAAAGTTGGTAGGGATATCACCTGGGTATACTGACTTATTTGTGTCAAGAGTTTCGAGTTTAAGTTGAGTCTAATGAATTTCAATCACAGGAATGGTCATTTGCCCCTAATGGAGGAGCTATTTTGGGGACACAGTAGTAATCTTCAATGTTGGTAAAAATTAAGTCTAGGGTTTTATCACCGCGTGTAGGCGACTTGACCTCTTGATCAAGGCTTAGAGCAGAGCTAAGCCACTTTTGGTATAGCTCATTAAAATCACCACATAATGTAATTGCAGCATACGGATACTTGCAGTGAATTCTGTCAGTATAAGGTTGCAGATACGCCGTCAGCTCCTTCTTAAATCCACTACGAGGAGGGTAATAAATAGTACAAAAAATCATGCAAGATACTTCTTTTGGGAGGTTTTTGGGTCTAGTCCATAGCCATAGCCATAGAACTTCGGTTTTGGAGTTGTTCACTATTTCAGAAAATGAAAGAATCCAACTAGGAAGGGTAGACCGACAAAAAATGCTACTCCTCCACCATGAGATAGAGGGATACCATCTTTGTCTATCCTGGGCTTAAAATGGGAAACATAATTTGGAATGGAACAAAAGTATTCAGTTGCAGACCATGTTTCGGTAAGGCAAGCAATATTTATCTGGTTTTTGTCAAGACTAATTTGAAGTTCATCCTTTTATGTACCAGTGACCTTACATTCGCTAGAAGGATTCTGGGAAATGTGTAGGAGGAGCAGCAATGTATCAAACCAGGGTTTCTTGATTTGTTATTGTAGACTTGTTGTAAGTTCTTGGGTTCATTTGATGTAAATAACGGTACTGAGGAGATGGACTGATTTGGCAATTTAAATGGGAGGGAGCTGGAACGTAACATGGAGGTCTTCTGAATGGGTTTGTTCGGTGCCGTTGATAATTTGGATTCATGTCGCTTTTGAGGGCTGGTGGGGACAGTGGGCTGGTGTGGCGAACTTCGTTTTTTGGCTGTTCAATATTCATACTGATAATACACGGGAGAGAGTTTGACAGTTGATGATAACTCCTTCTGGTATTATTAAAAAGCTTTTTGAATGCGCCATAGCCATGATTCAAATGAATCCGGTCAGAACCAAAACAACGACCATTTCCAAACTTAAAACAAACTTTCTGGTGTAATAGTTTGCAGTCAGAGACTTTACACTCACCCCCAACATTAAAACTCTTGCAAACATGCAGATATTTACATTTTTTGCAAATATCATTCCAGGCAAATTTTCATACACCCTTATGTGTAGTCAGTTCATGACCGCTTACCTTGATTGACTTGACCTTTAGTTCGCATTCATTAGTATTCAACTTCATGTTCTCCAGGTCAGATGAACTCTTAATTATGTCATCTTCAAGGTAACTGAACTTTTGGAAAATACAAGTTTGTTTCGTCACCTCTTTGTTACAGGAAACAATTGAATATTTATCCGGGTGGGATTTATTAATGATAATTTCCTGATTTTGATCCTCATTAACATCAGACGACTGTGGAGGGATTTTATTTAGACTCGACCTAAGGTCTATGATTGCAGATATTTCCTTGCTTATTAATTCTAATTTATCTCTCATTGCTATAAGGGAAAGGAGTGATAAGTCCGATAGAGGATTAGAACAAAAATTGCCACAAGTAGTAGTTTCAGTCTGGCAGGAGGCATTAGATTTGTTGACTTCGATATGGTCATTATTACTTGGAAGGTTTGGAGCTAGAGGGGATGATCGAATTTCCATCACGTTGTTCGCCAAGTCATTGCCCGATAGACGACGAGGGGGAGTAATTGGGAGAGGCTGGGGTTGACTGGAACAAGTATCAGCAAAAGTAATTACCTTTTTTGGACTATCCTTTTTCACAGAATAATCTAGGCATAGCCAGCTTTTAGTCCATTGGAAACGTTCAATTCCAGCACATTGTTCGTGGAAATATGATCCACAGTCATCGCATATCAAACAGTTTTAAAATTGCCCGGCAGCGACACTCGGGCATACTCTCCAAGTCATTCTTGGGGTTTAGGATAAAATGAAGTTTAGTCTCTAATTAAGTCCGAATATAATCCTTTTAATTCACACCTGTTCACAGATATATATATATATATATATATATATATATATATATATATATATATATATATATATATATATATATATATATATATATATATATATATATATATATATATATATATATATATATATATTATATATATATATATATATATATATATATATATATATATAGTACCAGGAGTATATATGAATTCTCACTGTCGCTTGTCTTCTAAACACAGACAATTTTTTCAAACAAAGGTATGGTAGGCATTGATGACCTTATCCATGTCAAAATCCCCAACCCAATCATCATCACTTTCATTTTCAATTTGACACGTTTTGACTCTCGCTGTCCAAGTTCATTTTCATTCACTCGCTCACATACTCGGTGTCTCATGTCTTCTAACCGTATGTGTCTTTGTCCTTCATTTTATTTTTGACACACCCCCGCTGTTCTTCTAGCCGCGTGTGTATTTACTTTTCATTTTTGACTCACTCACATGCTCGGCGCCACATGTCTTCTAACCGCCTGTGTCTTCGCTCTTCATTTTCACTTTTGACAAGTTTTTGGATTTTGATTACTTCAGACAATTAAGCAATGGCCTTTAGCTGCCCGTATTGGTGTGGTCGCAACTGATGATCCTGGTTGTAGATTTTCACATCTTATCACGTTTGATAGCTCAGTTGTTGGTCCTAAAGAATCATCATTTATAGTAACTGCAACTGCAAATTTTCGTTTTTTTTGTCCTTCCAACAGACATTATATTATATAAATAACTGATGCGTTGGACACTGCATAATCTTATTTACGCTATGCATGACATCATATAAGAAATTGTTTGTATGATATTATATATGGTGTCGTAAGAAATACTTATCTGATGTATCATAAGAAATGCTTATCTGATGTACTAACACAGTACACGGTGTCATTTGCAAAAATCAAACTTAAGGCTCTTAACGAATTTTCTCAGACTTTTGACCTACCCAGACCCCTTTTTTTAGGCAAGAAGTGTATTTGCTCATCATTTTCATTTTTGACTCGCTCACATACTCGGTGTCGCATGTCTTCTAACCGCGTGTGTCTTTAGTCTTCATTTTCATTTATGACACGCCGCCGCTTTTCTTCTAACCGCGTGTGTCTTTGCTCTTCATTTTCATTTATGACACGCCGCCGCTTTTCTTCTAACCGCGTGTGTCTTTGCTCTTCATTTCATTTTTAACACGCTCTAATTATGGTTTTTGCATATCTTCTAACCAACCGTAACTTTGCTCTTTATTTTCATTTTTGACACATTTTTGGATTTTGATTACTTCAGAAAATTTAGCAATGGCCTTTGCTTTAGCTGCCTGTATTAATGTTGTCGCAATTGATGGTCCAGGTTGTCCGTTTTCACATCTTGTCAAGTTTGATAGTTCAGGTGATGATTCCAAAGAACCATAATTTATTGCAACTGTAAATTTTAATTTTTGGGGCCTAAGAAAATGGTTTTATGATGCCATATATTATGTCATAAGAAATACTTGTATGATGTACTAACTTAGTACATGACATAATTTGCAAAAAACAAATTTAAGGCTCTTAAAGATTTTTCCCAAACTTCTGACTTATCTAAATCGTTTTTTTATTTAAGAGTATCCCAAGATGCCAATTTTCCCGAAAAAATATGAAGCCGTTTTTGAGAACATACATATATACACAAATATTGCTTAGTATATATATATATATATATATATATATATATATATATATATATATATATATATATATATATATATATATATCTATATATATATATATATATATATATATATATATATATATATATATATATATATATATATATATATATATATATATATATATATATATATATATATATATATATATATATATATATATAATATATATATATATATATATATACATATATATATATATATATAAGATGGCCATGCATACATAAATTGTCAGATGATTATACATACATAATTTGAGTTATTGAGCCGGTTTTGATTGTCTTTTTTCGAAAGGAGATTATTTTCTGTAGACACATGAACGTCTGGATTATTTGTCATTTTGCGACGACGGATAGATACCATTGGCATAGACTGAAAAAAAAACATAAATGTATGACATTTGCAGTAATTTTCTTTTATAATGTTTCAGAGGTAATTACTTGGCGAGAAAAGAGAGAGAGAGAGATGAGAGAGAGAAGAAGAAGAAAAGGATAGATAATATAGATACAAGCTGACAAAAATATTCCCTTAAAGTATATTCTGCAGGTCCTTAGTGTTTCATTATAGGCAAGTTTTCTCTCGGAACTATGACGGAAAAATATTTTGCTAGCGCTGGTGAACAAAAATCTGAAACAGCAAAATCATTTGATCAAGTACAAAGAGTATTAAAAGTTAAACAAATAACTTAACACGCCTTAAAAATATAAGGAGCAAAAATTGTTAGCAATTATTGTCTATATACAATGAAAAACTTTCAACTATATGCTTTTAAATTGCTCAATAACTATGCTTCTAATCTGCTTAAATTACTTTTTAAAATGAACAGAAGTAGGCCTACTGCATTTTGTTGATTGTACCGTCATGTAGACTAAAACAAACTAAGTCTGAATTTGGGCAATTTCTCAAGTGACTTCTCTGGGTGACTTCTCTGAGTTCACGTTGTCTATGAAAGAACTCAAATTTTGCTGATAGAATAATTTTTACAAAAAAATCCTCGGGAATAGGGAGACAATTGGGGAAAGTAGGATTTCCTTGGTGGCCCAAAATAAATTTAATTTTTCAGTTTTCTTTAATTTTTTTTTTTGGAAAACTTTTTTTTAGATTAGCTTCTGTTAGGTAGAGAATGAATAGAATAGAATAAGGCTTCTTCTTAAAACAAGCACTTCAATGAACTTAGGATTAGGGACACCAAAACATTAAGAAATATAAACAGACAAAATACAGACAAATAGAAATTAAACAATTATGAAAATATTAAAGTAGCTAAAATAATGTCATATCAAACAGGTCATACGTGAAAGGTAAAAATTTAGTCATAAAACGGCATATAATAAAATAAGTCATAAAAAAATAATAAAAAAAAACAAAAAAAACAAGAGTGTCAAAAGAGTAAGAAAACAAAGAGGTATTGGAGGTGTTAAGGATTTGAGTAAAGTTTGGTATAATGCTATCTAAATATCTTTTTGTTTTAGTCTTTACGGGTTCTAGAATGGGGGTGGGATTTTTTGCCTCTTTTGGGAGAGGCTTCCGTTCAGGATTATGGGGTGGCGGAAAAAGGTCTTCATTTCGGATGGTGAATCTCGCATTACCACCAAAACGGAGGCACAGATCCTGTCGTCTATTTTCCAGGGTTTTGATTTTAAAATTTTGTAAGAAGTACGAGTAAGGCAACTTTCTAGGAGTACCGTTAGGGGTGCCGTTACTCCCCTTCCCTCTAATTACATCCAAGCCTTTCTAATATAAATGGTCATTATTACGGGAAAACTTGACCAACTGAGTCGAGGCTCAGGCCACAAAGGCCCCTTGCCTCTGAACATTCATAACGAAAGAGATGAATACCAATCTGTAGATTGAACTTACTTGGATAGTCAGAGCTGAGGGAGAACGTCGTGTCTTGCATATTTCTCCCACCAGAAACAGTTGGCGCACGAGTGAAATGTGATGCCTGGTAGCTGCGAGTTGGAGTTGAATAATCAGCTCCGTTCGTAATTGGCGATTGGGGAAGTTGCCTTAGTCCTACAACCCTTGCCCTGAGGGGTTTGGGGGAGTGTACTCCTCAAAAACATAATTTCTATCTGGAAATCAACTACGCTGAATAAAATGGCTATTTCAAAATTTTGATTGGGCATGTTTCGGGAAATGGTGGACGTGGAAGGGGTGCCCTGAGGGCTCCAGGGGAGTTGTCATCCACAAAGACATAATTTCCAGAGCTTTAAACTACGTAGAAAAAATGGCTATCTCGAAATTTTGATTGTATGTTGTTGGGGAAATGTTTGTTGTGAGAGGGGAATTAGTTGCCCTACAATTAATTTCGACTAATAAAAAGGGCACTAGCCATTTCAATATCAAATCGAATAAGCCATTTTTGAAGTTTCTACGGCAACACTTTCTATAAAAAAACTTATATTTTCCCAGGGCATAACCTACAACCCTTGCCCTGAGTGCTTTGGGGGTTGTCATCCTTAAAGACCTAATTTCCAAAACTTTCAACTACGTTGAACAAAATGGCTATCTAAAAATTTTGATCGGATGTGTTTGGGAGAAAGTTGGGCGCGAGAGGTGGTTTAGCTGTCCTCCAATAACTTTCGACTATTTAAAAGGGCACTATCCCTGTGAATTTCCAATCGAATGTGCCCTTTTTCAAGTTTCTACGACACAGCTTTCAATAAAAACCTTATATGCCCCCAGGGCATAACTTGTAACCCTTGCCTTGAGGACTCTGAGGGGGAGGGGTTGTCATTCTCAAAGACCTAGTTTCCAGACCTTACAACTACGTTGAACAAAATGACTATCTCAACATTTTGATTGATGTGTTTGGATAAATGATGGGTGTGAGAGGGGGGTTAGTTGCCTTCTAATCAATTTCAACTATTAAAAATCACAATAGCCCTTTGAATTTTTCAATCCAATGAGCCCTTTTTCAAGTTTCTATGACAAAGGTTTCAATGAAAACCTTATTTGCCCCAATGACATAACTTATAACTCTTATACTGAAGACTGTGGGGAGAGTGTCCTGCTCTAAGGTGTAATTTCCAGAACTTTCAATTACGTTGAACAAACTGGCTATCTAAAAGTTTTGATTGGATGTGTTTGGGGAAAAAGTGGGCATGAGAGGGGGGTTAGTTACCCTCCAATCACTTTCAAATATTGAAAAGGGCATTAGCCGTTTCAATTTCCAATCGAATGAGCCTTCTTTGAAGTTTCTACGACAATGATTTCTATAAAAACCTTATAAGCTCCCAGGGCATAACTTACAACCCTTGCCCTGAGGGCTGTGGGGGAATGTCATGCTCAAAAACATCATTTCTATCTGGAGATCAACTATGCTGAACAAAACGGCTATCTTAAAATTTTGATTGGATGTGTTTCGGAAAATGGTGGGCGTGGAAGGGGTGTTAGTTGCCTTCCGATCACTTTCGACTATTAAAAAGGGCACAAACCACTCCAATTTCCAATTGAATGAGTCCTTTTCAAAGTTTCTACGACAACTTCTTCGACACATAGTGCCCTGGTGTAAAGGAAAAAAATAATAAATAATACATTGTGCCAACACCGTTCTTATATGCCCTCAGGGCATAACTTAAAACCCTTGCCCCGAGGAGTGTGGGGGAGTGTTCTCCTCAAAAATATAATTTTTATAAGGAAATCAACTACGCTGAATAAAATGACTCTCTCAGAATTTTGATTGGATGTGTTTGGGGAAATGGTGGGCGTGGAAGGGGTGTTAGTTGCCTTCCGATCACTTTTGACTATTAAAAAGGGCACTAGCCGTTCTGATTTCCAATCGAATGAGCCCTTTTCCAAGTTTCTACGACAACTCCTTCCAAACGAAGTACCCTGGTATGGAAACCAAAAAAAAAATAATACATTGTGCCAACATCGTTCTTTACTTAGGGAGCGCTGCTGCGCTGCCTATGATTATTATTTATTTATTTATTTATTTTTTTCCCCAGAGGCACTTCATATGGAAGGGGTCGTCGTAAAAACTTCAAAGGGGGCTCATTCGATTCGAAATCGGGGGTTCTAGGGCTGTTTTTAAGGGTCAAAAGTGATTGGAAGGCAACGAACACCCCTTCCACGCCCACCATCTCCGAAACACATACAGTCAAAATTTTGAGATTGCTATTTTGTTCTACGTAGTTATTTCCAGATATAAGTTATGTTTTTGAGGAGAATACTTCTCCTTAGCCCTCAGGGCAAGGGTTGTAAGTCATTCCCTGGGGGCATATCAGCTTCTGATAGAAAGCTTTGCCGTAGAAATTTCAAAAAGGGCTCGTTCGATTGGAAAATCAAAGGGCTAGTGCTCTTTTTACTAGTCGAAAGTGATTGGAGGGCAACTACCCCCCTTCCACGCCCACCATTTCCCCAAACACATCCAATCAAAATTTTGAGATAGCCATTCTGTTCAACGTGGTTGAAAATTCTGGAAATTAGGTCTTTGAGGATGACAGCCCCCCTCCACAGCCCTCAGGGCAAGGGTTGTAAGTTATGCCCTGGAGGCACATAAGGTTTTTATAGAAAGCGTTGTCGTAGAAGCTTTAAAAAGGGCTCATCCGATTGTAAATTTAAATGGCTAGGGCCCTTTTTAATAGTTGAAAGTGATTGGAAAGCAACTAACACCCCTTCCACGCCCACCATTTCCCCAAACACATCCAATCAAAATTTTGAGATAGCCATTTGGTTCAACGTAGTTGAAAGTTCTGCAAATTTTGTCTTTGAGCATGACACTCCCTCCCAAGGTCTTAAGGGCAAGGGTTATAAGTTATGCCCTGGGGGCATATATGGTTCTTATGGAAGGAATGCTCGTACTAACTTTAGAGAGGGCTCATTGGATTGGAAATTGATAGTTCTAGTTCACTTTTTAAGCGTCAAATATATTGGAGGGTAACCAGCCCCCCCCCCCCCCCCTCCACGCTCTTTTTTCCCAAATGCGTCCTATAAAATTTTTCAGATAACTATTTTTTTAAAATAGTTCAAAGAACATATAGCAAAACCTCAAGTGTCGACACAACCTCCCCAGGGCCTGGGGGTTGTGTCTTGAACAGTCTTGGGAAGTATAAACAGCATCAAATTTAATATTTGAGATATAATGTTATTAGTTGTTGAAAGATCCATCAGTTCAATCATTTATTTCAATCTGATTTTATTTTTATTTTCAATGCTGAAAGAACTGGAAACGAAAATATTTGTAATATAATTCGTTTTCAGTGAAGCGCCAATGACGCAGTAGGCTTTTGGTTTTTATTTATAGTTAAGGAAGGGGGCAGCATCCAAGTTCTTGTTTGTAGTGAAACTATACTTGTCTTTAACAACTTTAGAAAAAACTAATAAATTAAACTGAATATTTGATGTATAATGATATTAAACTCTGAAAGCTCATCAGTTCAAAGTTTTACTATAATTTTAATGTTTATTTTCAGTATTAAGCACAAAAGAAAATATTTGTAATAAAATTGGTTTTATTTTCGGAACGGATTGGGAAATAAAATTCGCAATTTTCAGAGGGAGCATCGGGGCCCCTCAAATGTTTACATTTGGGAAGGGGCAGAGATAAATTAAAAAAGCTTGGAAGATCTCAGTAATGGTGTTTGTGGATCAAGGTGAAACTTTGGGGATCTTAGCGGAAAAGGAGGCAAGTGGATTTTATAACTAGCGTTTAAGCAGAACTTCAAGTCGAGGCGGTGAAATAAGTCACAAGCCAGGAGATGCATCAAGACTGTAAAAATAATAATTTATTTTTATTTTATATTTTATTTTATATTATATTTATAATATATTTATTTTTTAAACATCTGTCAGGAACTATTAGGGTTGAATTGATATGTCACCCGTCCAAAATAAAAAAAAAGCAGAACAAGAAAGACAAAACAGTCCCAAAACAAAATTAATACAAAACTTGGTAAAGATTAGAACGTCACAACGCCGACAGGAAAATTATTTACTTAAGGAAATAGGTTAAACCGTCATGTATAGAAAACATAAAAACAAACAGAGATACTTATAACGTGTTCAGAGTAATAAAACTCAGTAAAACCAGTACAATTTTCAATTATATGAAATGATCAATCAGAATGCATAAGAAAACGAAGAGGTAAAGGAACAGGGAGGAAAGAACGTGGAGGAAAACGAAGGAACTTTTGGGAAGCTTTCGAGTTATTTTATTAATCTTTCGCAAATTTTTTCAATTTTTTTTTCTTATCGGGAGGTAAGGCGTCACATAAAGAGAAAAATAGTTGCAATCTGAGAAACAGCAAACGGTGGGGAACTTTTGGCGGGTTATTTTTTTCGGGCGAGTTTTTCGTATGAGGATTTGATATTGCATTTTGCCAAAAAGGAGGTAGTTTGTAACTCTACTTCGCTCATGCGCTGCTACCCAAGCTTATTTTTAGATGAAGAGAATATGAAATTTTACTTATTTGAAAATTATTCACAAGGTTCGTCTGATGAATTCAATTTCATTTGGCTCTCCTGGAAGCTTTACAAGCGTGTTTAAGATTAGGATGGAGACAGGAGGTATAATTCCTTCAACAACGTAAAGAGGGATACAAGATTAATCCAGAATCTTAAGGAAGAGAGAGAAATGTTATCTTAGTAGATGATATTTTCAACATATTTATTCAACTGAAAATTAAAAGAAACTGTGAAGCCCAGTGGTTTAAAGACGAATACAGATATTTTATGAGCGGTAAGAAAACATGGTTTAGAATTAAGGAGATTTATTGGTATTATAATAGACTTTTAAGGATTTACTCCTATGCTTGAATTTGATGCATAATGTGTAATGTCACTAATGATGCTGTTGGGGATGCTCAGTAGATAGCAGGTTCAAACTGTAGTGAGGTCATTAACAAATTTACATGTGCTGATGAATTCCTTAGCGATGCTAAAAGGAAGGGACCTAAAACGGCCTTGGGATACTCGATTGTTGACAGGGAGAGATTTGAATAAAGAGTAAGCAGGGCCGGCCCTAGACGTTTTTTAGGGTAAGCGGACTATTACTCGACACCCCCCCCTGGTGAACCGAAAAGTAATTATACGCCGTTCAAGTTAGGTGCTGGTGTTCCTTAGTAAGCAGTGTAACAATAAAATATAGTAATATAGTATAATTAGTAATATAAGAGAACGGACAGTACGTTTTGTAGTATACAGAATGAGCGGGCCCATAGCCATTATATGGATGCATGCAGAATGAGTGGAGAGTGCCTGCTTTTTGCAGTATACAGAATGAGTGGGCCCATAGCCACTATATGGATGTATACAGAATGAGTGGACAGTACTCCTATCATAAAAGAGGCATTGGGGACATCAAGTCTGTCGACCATCTGGCATGACGTTCCTTAGCGATAAGAATTTTCTTTAAAAATGCCAACATTTTAATCGGGCCCACGTTTCGATTGCCAAGAATCTCGTTCAATATTAGAAGTGACCTTGAAGTAACATTATGTATAATAAATGAAGTTTTTATATGGCTTCTAATAAACAATTGGTAGAGATTTTTTTTGTACTCTAACAAACGATTTCGTCTGATGGTTGAAGGAACTGTGTACATCAGTTTTCCATTACAGGACTTCCGCATGAGTTTGGGCCCCCACATTATCATCCAGGACCCGAGTCCCCATCTAGGGCTCCACTGTCCCCACTCCAGGACTCGAAATCCCCTACCAGGTCCCCAAGTCCTACTCCAGGGCCCCAAGTCCCTAACCAGGGCTCTAAGTCCAACACAAAGGCCCCCAATCACACTCCAGAACCCCAAATCCCCCACCAGGACCCCAAACCCCCACCAGTGGCCCCAAGTTCCACACCAGGGCTCCGAATCCCCACTCCATGAGCCCCCCCCCCCCCACAGTTCCAGGGGCCCCAACCTTCAATCCTCCAGGGCTCCCACCCCCGCCCTTAAGGCCCCCTATTTTTTCTTTTTTCCATGTTTTAGAATCACATCAAATATACAACTAGCAAAAAATCACCCTTGATATTTCAAAAGTACAAAATGAGGAACATATAAATCTGTCTGTCGTGTAATTGATGACTGAGTATCATAAATTAATAAGAAAGCACTTTAACATTGAACAAACTCAGCTACTTAGTAATTTTCAAATCTTTTAATTGATGAGTGAGTATAAAAAATCAATAAAAAAACACATTTCCATAGAACAAACTCAACTACTTGGTAAATTCCAAGTCTTTTAATTGACGACTAAGTATCAAAAATTAATAAAAAAAACACTTTAGCATAGAACAAACTCAGCTACTTGATAAATTCCGAATCTTTTAATTGATGAGTGGGTACTAAAAATGAATAAAAAACAAAATTGTATAGGACAAACTCAACTACTTGGTCAATTCCAAGTCTTTCAATTGGAGAGTGAGCATAACAAATTAATAGAAAATCACATTTGCATAGAATAAAATCAACTACTTGGTATATTCCATGTCTTTAGCGAGTATCAAAAATTAATAAAAAACACTTTAGCATAGAACAAACTCAGTTAATTGATAAATTCCATGTATTTTAATTGGTGACTGAATATCAAAAATTAAAAAAAAACATATACATAGTACAAACTCTTCTACATGGTAAGTACCAAGTCTTCTAATTGATAACAGAGTATCAAACATTAATTAATTAAAAAACACTTTTGCATAGAAAAAACTCAACTGCTCGGTAAATTCCAAATCTTTTAATTAGTGAGTGAGTAACAAAATTTAATAAGAAAACACTTTTGCAGAGAACAAGCTCAACTACTTGGCAAATTCCAGATCTTTTAATTGATGACTGAGTATCATAAATTATTAAAAAGGCACTTTAATAAAGAACAAAAACAGCTACTTAGTAAATTCCAAATCTTTTTTTGGATGAGTGAGTATCAAAAATTAATAAGAAAACATATTTGCATAGAACAAACTCTGCTACTTGGTAAACTCCATGTCTTTTAATTAATGACTGAGTATCAAAAATTAACAAGAAAATACTTTTGCATAAAACAAACTCAACTTCTTGGTAAATTCCAAATCTTTCAATTGGTGAATGAGTAACAAAATTAATAAAAAAGAACTTTAGAATAGAACAAACTCAACTACCTGGTAATTCCACAAATTTTAATTGATGACAGAGTATCAAAAATAAATAAATAAACTTTTGTATAGAACAAAATCCACTATTTGGTAAATTCCAAGTCTTTTAATTGATGACTGATTATCATAAATTAATAAAAAAAGAACTTTAAAATAGAAGAAACTCAGCTACTTGGTAAATTCCAAATCTTTTAATTGATGAGTGAGTATGAAAAATTAATAAAGAAACACTTTTGCATAAAACAAACTCAACTACTTGGTAAATTCGAAGCCCTTTAATTGGTGACTGAGTATCAAAAAATAATACAAAGCCTTATGCATAGAACAAACTCAGCTACATGGTAAATTTCAAGTCTTTTAATTGATGACTAAGTATCAAAAATTAATAGAAAACC
Organism: Artemia sinica; assembly: GCA_027921565.1. Classification (NCBI taxonomy): domain Eukaryota; kingdom Metazoa; phylum Arthropoda; class Branchiopoda; order Anostraca; family Artemiidae; genus Artemia; species Artemia sinica. The sequence goes on along the minus strand of CM051256.1, from coordinate 95,324,301 downwards.
TTATGCAAGAAAAAACCCAGCTACTTGGTAAATTCCAAGTCTTTTAATTGATGAGTGAGTAGCAAAAATTAATAAAAAAATCTTACGCATTGAACTAACTCAACTACAGGGTAAATTCCAAGTCTTTTGATTGATGACCGACTATAAAAAATTAATAAAAAAACACTTTTGCTGAGAACAAACTCAACTATTTGGTAAATCCCCAGTTGCGTAGAACAAACTCAGCTACATGGTAAATCTATTGTCTTTTAATTGATGATTGAGTATCAAAAATTAATAAGAAAACACTTTCGCATAGAATAAATTCAACTACTTGGTAAATTCCAATTCATTTAATTGATGACTGAGTATAAAAAATTAATAAGAAAACACATTTGCATGGATGAAGCTCAGCTACTTGGTAAATTCCATGTCTTATAATTGGTGAGTGAGTATCAAAAATTAATAAAAAAAAAACACTTTAGCATGGAACAAATTCAAATACTTGATAAATACCAAGTCTTTTAATTGATTACTGAGTATTTAAAAATTAATAAGATAACACTTTTGCATAGAACAAACTCAACTACTTGGTAATTTCCATTCTTTTAATTAATGAGTGAGTATCTAAAATGAATAAAAAAAGCACCTTTGCTCTTTTGAACCTAACGCACACGGATCCAAGAGACAAAAAACAATTTAATTTTATGTCCATGGTAGCGAAATTTCCAAATATAAAAAAAGTTTTAATTCAACCTTAGATACATGGATCCAAGAGACAAAACAACATTTTAATTTTTTGAGTATAAAAAATTAATAAAAAAGAACCTTTCCTCTTAATTGAATCTAAAGTGCAGGGATCCAAGAGTGGTCTATGGCTGGTCAATGACCAGCCATAGAGTACGACGGAGTAAGCTATATAAAAAGACTCAGTGAGTTGTTTACATTTAAAAAAGCATATATTGCAACACCTTTTCAAAAATTCAACTGCTGTCTCTTTTCACCAGTTTTTTTTTATATGACTTACTCCGAAGTACTCTATGGCTGGTCATCGACACTGGTTTTGAAGACTTTTCTTTATATTTGGATGTGTTGATATTAAGGAAATGAAATTAAAATGTTTTTCATCTCTTGGATCCGTGTACCTTGGGTTCAATTAAGAGCAAAAGTACTTTTTTTTTATTAATTTTTGATACTCATGAAATTGAAATATTTTTTCATCTCTTGAATCCATGTGTCTAAGGTTGAATTAAGAATTTATTTTATATTTGGAAGTTTCGCTACCTGGAAATAAAATCAAAATGTTTTTCGTCTCTTGGTTTCATGTACCTTAGGTTCAATTAATAGCAAAAGTACTGTTTTATTAGTTTTCATTCATCAATTAAGAGACTTGGAAATTACCAAGTAGTTGAGTTTGTTCTATTCAAAAGTGATTTTTTTTATTAATTTTTGATACACAGTCATCAATTAAAAGACTTGGAATTTACAAAGTATTTGAGTTTGTTCCATACTAAAGTGCTTTTTTTTTATTCATTTTTAATACTCGCTCACCAATTATAAGACATGGAATTGACAGAGTAGCTGAGTTTTATCCATGCAAATATGTTTTCTTATTAGTTTTTTATACTTATTCACCATATAAAAGACTTGGAATTTACCAAGTAGCTGAGTTTGTTCTATGCTAAAGTGTTTTCTTGTTAATTTTTGATACTCACTCATCAATTAAAGACAAGGGATTTACCAGGTAGCTGAGGTTGTTCTACGCAAATGTGCTTTTCATTAATTTTTCTTGCTGACTCACAAATTAAAAGACTTGGAATTTATCTTGTAGCTGAGTTTGTTCTATGCATAGGTTTTTTTTAATCAATTTTTGATACTCACTCAGCAAGTGAAAGACTAGGAATTTACCAAGTAGGTGAGTTTGTTCTAGGCAAATGTGTTTTCTGATTAATGTTTGATACTCAGTCATCCATTCGTTTCATAATGTTTGGTACTCAATACTTGGAATTTACCAAGCAGCTGAGTTTGTTCTCTGCCTAAGCTTTTTTATTAATTTTTGACGCTCAGTGATCAGTTAAAAAACTTAGAATTTTCAATGTAGCTGAGTTTGTCCTATGCATAAGGTTTTTTTTTAGTCAATTTTTGATAGTCAATCATCAATTAAAAGACTTGGAATTTACCAAGTAGCTGATTTTGTTCTATGCTAAAGTGATTTTTTTTATTAATTTTTGATACACAGTCATCAATTAAAAGACTTGGAAACTCCCATGTAGTTTAGTTTGTTCTCTGCACAAGTGCTTTTTTTTAATTTTGGATACTAGGCCACCAATTAAAAGACTTGGAATTTGCCAAGTAGTTGAGCTTGTTCTATACAAAAGAGATTTCTTATTAATTTTTGATACTTTGTCATCAATTAAAAGACATGAAATTTACCACATAGTTGATTTTGTTCTATTTCTAAAGTGTTCTCTTATTAATATTTGTTAGTCACTCACCAATAGAAAGACTTAGAATTTTACAAGTATTTGAGTTTGTTCTATGCTAAAGAATTTTTTTTATTAATTTTTGTTACTCACTCACCAATTGAAAGAATGGGAATTTATAATGTAGTTGAATTTGCTCTTTGCAAAAGTGTTTTCTTATTAATTTTTGATACCCTGTCATCAATTAAAATACATGGAATTTACCAAGTAGCTGAGTTTATTCTATGCTAAAGAGATTTTTTTATTAACTTTTTATACTCAGTTGAAAGACTTAGACTTTACCAAGAAGTTGAGTTTGCTCTATGCAAATGTATTTTCTTATTAATTTTTGATAATCACTCATCAATTAAAAGATTTGAAGTTTACCAAGTAGTTGAGTTTGTTCTATGCAAAAGTCCTTTTTTGTTAATTGTTGATACTCACTCATCAATTAAACGATTTGGAATGTACCAAGTAGCTGAGTTAGTTCTACGTTAAAGTGCCTTTTCATTAATTTATGATACTTAGTCATCAATTACACAACAGACAAATTTATATCATCCTCATTTTGTACTTTTAAAATATCGAATATAAATATCAATATATTTGAAGATCAATATATTTGATATACAAAAAGCTGAAAAAAGTTCAAAAGAATAGGAAGGGGCCTTGAAGGTTGGTGTAGGGAGTAGGGTCCTTGAAAATGCTGAGGGTTGAAGCCCCTGGAAGTTTGTGGGGGGCTCATGGAGCGGGGATTCAGGGCCTCGGTGTGGGACTTGGGGCCCCTGGTGGGAGACTTGGGGTCATGTTGGGAGACTTGGGGTCCTGTAGTGTGACTTGGGAACCTGGTCTGGGACTTGGGGCCCTGATTGGAGACTTGAGGTCCTGGTTTGGGACTTGGGGCCCTGGTGGAGGAATTGGGGTCCTAGACTGGGGACATGGAATCCTACATGGGGACTCGGGTCCTGGACGAGAATATTGGGTCTCAAACTCGTTTGCAAGTCCGGTAATGGAAAACCGATGTGCACAGTTCCATCAGCCATCAGAAGAAATAGTGTGTTAGAGTAAAAAACAGATCTCTATCAATCATTTATTAGACTCCATATAAAAACTTCATTTACTATACACAATGTTACTTTAAGGTCACTTCTAATATTGAACGAGATTCTTGGCAATCGAAACATAGGTCTGCTTAAAATGTTAGAGTTCTTACAAAAACGTCCTTATCACTCAGGAACGTCATGCCAGATGGTCGACAGACTTGATTTCTCCAATTCCCTCTTGTATGGTGGGAGTAATGTCCACTCATTCTGCATAAAACCAAATAATGGCTATGGGCCCGCTCATTCTGTATGCTACAAAAAGGGGATACTGTCCGAGCATTCTACATACATCCATATAGTGGCTATGGCCCACTCATTCTGTATACTACAAAAAGGGGGTACTGTCCGCTCTCTTATGTTACTACATTACTACTGCTTTCATGTTTGAAACTCATTGAGCAGTCTGTCCGCTTTGAATTCACTTAGCACGTCATTTTCCATGGCCATGGATACAAGCCTACTAACTTGATCTTGACGCTATGTTGATCTTAAGTTACCCAAATTTATTTGATTTACTAATAATTACAAAATAAACTATATTTTACCCCCAGAATCTTACCACCAATGTCATTTGCTCTGTGTGGCTGAGGTCGGGAGTGCAGTCTAATATTATAAAATAATATTTTGCATGCCGCAGCTGCTCCGAAATGTGGTCTTGGATCAGTTTCGAAAGGAAAAAACAAATTCATTCTGCACATTTTTGCTCAAACAGTAAATATTTGTTTATTTTCAAGTGATTCTTCTGACATATTTTGCCATGAAACCATCAAACTTTGCAACATGTTTTACGAGCTTTAAAAAATCCCCATTATTACACTGGAAAAGAGTATCATTTTCCCTCGAAATGAAACCCTTGAAGTCCTAAAAATTGGACTAAATATAATAAACGTTCGAGAACATGGTTCCAGTGTTCAGTTTTAGCACGAATAATTCTTTCATTCTCTCAATCAATAGTTTTGTTCTTACGTAAGCGTAAGATTAATTCTCGCCAAAACTGACAACTTTTTGTATAGGCCGGAGACTACTGGTGCCTGTTCAGGATTGTGTGTCGTCATGCGGACGACACATTACATAGCGATGTATCTTCGGTCAACAGAAATGATTAAATTAATATGGTTTGATTATTTCAATTGTAAACACATTTCGATTTGAATTAAAAAAATTACTAAATTGTGGTCATCTTGCAATAATAAGAATAACTGATAGAATATTTGCACTCCGCAAAAAACAACCACCATAAATATCACCATACATAAATGAAAATGCATTTGCCTTCCATTTGCCTTTCACACTCTATCACATTCCCCAAACTAAAATGCTTCTGTTCAAACGCAGAAGCCGTTTAAGTAACTTCTAAACTCATTATTTTTAACTTCATTGTACACATTGTAAACTGTGTATATTTTGTTTATAAACGGAATATTCTGCACAATGTATCGATGTCTAAACGCGTATATAAAGGTATGAAACATATTCAACTGTTAAATTAACCGTCAAAACTCATTTAAGTTGATAAGTATTAAATGGCATTACACGTTAGAGTTTTTTTTGGTCCAGGCGTATTTTGTGACATCAAAGGGCCGCAGCGTATTCCTGTGTTGCCACTTATACCGCATTTTGCGGTATATTACCGCAATTTGGAGAGAAATGTCACATTTTTTTCTATTTATACCGCATACCGCAATTATACCACGAAATGACTTTGATCAGTGTATTTATGCCGCGAAATAATTTTTATCACTGAATTTATACTAAGTAATGTCACCGTACGGGAAAAGGGACGAATGTTTGCTCTCTTCTTCTAATGACACATGGCTGGATAGGTTATTGTGGAACTCATGAGAATTCAAACTAGTAATTAACGCGCTTTCAAGAGCAAATATTTTACATATCAGTCAGGTGCCTGAATGAAAGTAATTTTCAACCATTAACATGGTAAAGGTGAACAGACACTGCAAAGCAGAGCCGAATACTGTTCTAGAATTGAGTAAATAATTCCAGACAATCTAAGAGTCTGGAAGATTTATGCAAAAAATTTTGCAATCACTTTTAACAAAGTGCAAAATGACAAGATGTATATAGGAATAAATATATCTGAGTCTTCACTCAGGTGGAACAACACACATTCCTTGCTTTGGCTCCCACCCATTGGCTTTCATTTGAAAACTCGACAAGGCGTATTCTCGAGTTGTGGGATACTCACACGTTGTGCTGGGACTCTTGTTATTAAAGATCCCTCATATGTGAACATCAAATCAATTTTAGATCGTTTTCGCTTCTCTGAAAAGATAAACGACTTCCTCTATTTTCTGACCCCTCTAGTTACGAGCTAAGATTTCATAGTTCTCAGTATTTCTTTTAGTACTATACCTCTGGTATATGGAATAAAGCAAAGATGGACCATGGCAATTCATATTGAGCGTAACTTTATCTGATGGTTTGATTCTTGAAAATTTGGATGACTCTGACATAGTAGTGTACTGGTGCCATATCCTTGCACTAAAATCTGCAACTGGAGCAGTAATGTTTCTAAACGTTTCAAAATTGATACAATATGTTGTTCATTGCCAATATCAAATGTCATTGCTGAGCGTCTTTTGTATTTTTTAGAGGAAGTCAAAAATGACATGCAAAATCATCTTAGTTCAGTAAAAGCGTCAGCAGATTCATTTGCTAACCCTTTCGTTGACATTGAAAGTGGAATGTGGTATGAACCGTCAGCAAAAAGGTAGGCCAAGCCATGAAAAGGGGGGGGGAGGGCTAGAACTGAGACTTGTTAAACGTGTACTTCAAGTGAACGGTAAAGCAACCTCAAGTGACAGCACTGCTGTGAATCAAAATGTTTTGTATAGTACGGCCGATATAGGTCTAAACGAGCATGACCACGCCGTCTGATGCCGAATGATCTTTGTCTGCCTATGCGAAAGATTCCTTTCAACTTTTTAGTATCTTTAATATGATAATTGTGATTAAAATCTAGTCGTAATCAAAGTAACGCTCTTTTGCTAGCCATTTTGTTTTCTATTTTTCCATCTCTTTTTTTTTTTCAGAAAATAACACAAGTCAGGGTCATTATACATTATTTCTCCCATAAAAGCTGCAAGAGTTACTTTTGGTATAAAAAATGGCTCTAAGGTAACCACAAACCCCGTAAGTGCACATGAAGCTAGATGCAATATTTTCAAGCTTAGTTCTCATGTCTCCAAATACCATCAACTTCTGATTTCGATCAATCGTTTTAATCAGGGTTTGTCCCGGTGATGTAGTCAAGCTTCGGTAAAGAAGGAGGGTGGGGGGGGGGGGTTCAAGAAATAAAGTTTCAAACAATTATGTCCTGGGCCCTTATGTAGACAAGGGTGTCACTACCTTTTTTTCTTTGGGGCGAGGGAAGGAATAAAAATATGCTTACAAATCAAAAACCGAACCTTGCCGAGGATTTTTTAAGCAAATAAATAATGTGCTCTCTCGAAAAGTTGAAAATTGTAGAAAAGTATCACTGCAAATTTTATTATTCTTTAAATTAATTTTTTTTTAAATATTTTAAGAAAGTAAGTTTTGTAAAAACTGGTTCTGTAGCGCAAAGCGTCTAAAATTAAAAAAGGAAAAAATAAGCATCTGGTTAGAGAATGTCGTTTTGCATATTTGCTGAGCCAGTAAAAACTTTTCAATCTAGCATTCTCGCCATTTGGAGGGTGACAAACTGTCTACTTTCTTAAAAGAAAAAAAATGTGGCGGAAGACTGGAAGTGTAGACTGGCACGTTTGTCTCTTTTTTTTTCGTTTTCAAGGCCGGTAAACCAGAGGATCCAAACATAGAAAAATTGACAAAAACGACAGTATACACAGTATTTCTGGAGAAAGCGCCGATAATGAAACAAATATTGATAAATAAACTTTTAATCTAGTTTAAAACAGAAAAGAGTAGACTATCCTGCTTCCAATTTTCTAGAGAACGGGTGGTCTGGACGAGCTATAAGTGATAAACAACGGGTGAGGGTGCCAGAAAGTCGGATAAAGATATGATTTTATCATTGGAGACTATTTTTCTCTTTTTTTTATGTGGGGTGGGTAACTGGGGGATGTCTCTTTTCATTTTTATTATACCTTTCTTGTTCAAAGTCCATGGCAGAATCCACAACTTAAAAAAAAATAATGAAGAACAGTATCCATTTGCTAGACAAGTAGCCTGGAATTAATTGCTTTTAAAAAGTAAGTTTTTTGTTGAAATTATTGACGACGTATTTGCATTACGGGTATTAAAATATACCATAAATTGTACCGTGTTTCGGTGAGAAAGGATACCGTAAAAAGACCACTTTTTTCATCGACCGGCAAAGCTTTTTGGTGTCGGTCAAGTGGCAACACCGATTGACATAGTCTTTTCAGGGAAGAAGAAAATAATACTTTAAATCTTTTCGTCTTTAAGACTTTACAATTTGGTCTGTTGTTTGTATGCTGGAGAAAAATTTTCAGCAATTTTTAACAACATACACCCTATTAAAAATCTGGACACAAATAGTAGTGTTTAATTTCGTTTCATACCTCCTCTAGTTGACCTGAAATGGAAAATTTGATACCATTCGCAAAAAAAATCTGCTTACTTTCTTTGATAGGTTGGATACACTTACGCTATTTTGACTTGGTTAAATTTTAAGAGCAGAAGTAGCCCCGAAAAGTAGAACATAATACCCTCAGTCGTTCTTGGGATACTGCTAAGATGCCTTATTGGGAATTAGCATTAACGTAGTGCATTTTGATTTAATCTTAAGACAACGCTTAGTTTTTAAACATAAAGGCAAACAGGAGGGTGGGTGTGGGAGGGGGATTAGTTGCCCTCCAATCGCTTTCCACTATTAAAAGGGGCATCAGCTCTTTCTATTTTAAATAAAATGAGCCCTTTTCGAAGTTCCTATGACAACTCCTTCGATATGAAGTGCTCTGGTCTAAATAACAACAACAACAAAAAAAATCATACATTATACCCACATCGATCTTTACTATAAAAATTTCAAGCCTTCCAATCACTTTCGACAATCAAAATTTCCATTCGAATGAGCCCTTTTTGAGTTTCTACGACAATACTTTCTATAAAAACCTTATATGCCCCCAGAGCATAAATTACAACCCTTAATCTAAGGGCTGTTAGGGAGGTTGTCATCCTATAAGACATAATTTCCAGAACTTTCAACTACGTTAAAGAAAATGGTTATCTAAAATATTTGATTGGATGTGTTTGGAAAAGGGTTAGTCGATCTCCCATCACTTTCAACTATTAAAGAAGGCACTAGCCCTTTCAATTTCCATTCAAATGAGCCCTTTTGAAGTTTCTACAACAACGCTTTCAATAAAAACCTTATGTGCCCCCAGGATATAACTTAAAAACCTTGCCTTGCGGGCTGAGGGGGGGGGGGGCGTCACCCTCAAAGACCTAATTTCCAGAACTTTCTACTACTTTGAACACAATGGCTATCTGAAAATTTTAATTGGATGTGTTTAGGGGAATGGTGCGCGTGAGAGGATGGTTAGTTACACTCTAATCACTTTCGACTATTAATAAGGGCACTAGCCCTCTCAATTCCCATTTGAATGAGCCGCTTTTGATGTTTTTACGACAACTCTAACTATAAAAACCTTATATGCCACCAGGGCATAATTTACAACCTTTGGCCTGGGGGCTGTGGGGGGTTTGTCATCCTTAAATATATAATTTCCAGAACTTTTGACTACGTTGAACAAAATGGCTATCTCTAAACTTTGATTGAATTTGTCTGGGGAAAGGGTGGGCGTGGGAGGGGGGTCAATTACTCTCCACTCACTTTCAACTATTAAAAAGGGCAATTTCAATTTCCAGACAAATGAGCCCTTTTTGAAATTTCTACAACAACTTTCTATATAAACCTTATATGCCCCCAGGGCATAACTTACAACCCTCGTACTGAGGGCTCTGAGGGGGGTTATCATCCTAAAAGACCTAATTTCCAGAGCCTTCAACTCCGTTGAATAAAATGGCTATCTAAAAATTTTGATTGGATGTGTTTGGGGAAAAGGTGGGCGTGAGAGGGGGGTTAGTTGCCCTCAAATCACTTTCGACTATTAAAAAGGGCACTAGCCCTTTGAATTTCCAATCGAAAGATCTCTCTTTCAAGTTTCTTCAACAACGATTTCAATAAAAACTTATATACCCCCAGGGCATAACTTATAACCCTTGCCCTGAAGACTGTGGGGGGAGTGTCCTGCTCAAAGGTATAATTTCCTGAACATTAAACTGTGTGAAACAAGATGGCTATCTAAAAATAATTGAGTACTAGAATTGAGTAAATAAGTAGTCCAGGGTTATCCTATCTTGCTTCTTCTGGGCATTACCTTTCCACTTTTACAGCCCAATAGACTGAACAGTATACAGTAAAAGAAGTTCTTGTAAACATGTATGAAATTCAGAGGTCAGAACAAGGTTAAGAAATAAAAAATTATTTCATTTAGAACTTAAGACTGTATTCAAATATAGGCTAAAATTCATTCCAAAATTTAGAAAATCATCTGTTTCTTCATTTTTACCTGATTTCTTAATGCATATTATTCAATTAAATCAAACGTGAATGCAAAGTTGCAGAGCTGCGGTCCAGAGGAAGCAGGCTAAAAGCCACTTATTCCATCTTGTAGCCTACGCTGTTTCATTAGTTCCATTTGGCAGCCCATCTGTAACGTCTATTGTCAGGGGTGAATGAAAATACATGGATTGCTTCGTTTTCTCAAACTCTGCCACTTGTTCATCACTTTTTCCATAAATGAAAAGGAGACCACTATTTAAGCAAGGCTTGTCTCAATTCTTGTTGAACATGATATACCCTATTCGGTTACTGACAACTTGCTGAAGTTTGTGAAAAGTAAGCCTTGGCCAAATTTGCTGAGCCATGCTAGTCTGATTAGAATAAAAGCAACCAACATTGCTCAACAGGCTCTAGCATTTCATTTTCATGAAAAGCTTCTTGTCAACCTAAAAACTAACCTTTTCTCAGTTGATATTGACTAGACAATAGATCAGTCTATAGCCAAACAACTCTGTTTGTGTCAGCTTCTGTAATGTCATAATGGATTTACCGGTAGATTTATTTCCTCTGTTAGAGTGTAATCATGGATCAGTATCTGTTATTTTCAGTCGGTTGGTTGGAGGGACGGACTATGTTCAGAAGACGGGCGTTCCCATACAGAACTTGATTGGAGATCGAGTTCTGTATGTACCAATGGAATAAATCACTCAGTCAAGCAGTTTGTTGAAGAAAAATAACCATGGGTTTCAATAAAAACTTATATGCCCCCAGGGCATAACTTATAACCCTTGCCCTGAAGACTATGGGGAGTGTCCTGCTCAAAAGTATAATTTCATGAATCTTAACATGCGTGAAACAAGATGGCTATCTAAGATGTATTGAGTACTAGAATTGAGTACTGAAGACTGTGGGGGGAGTGTCCTGATCAAAGGTATAATTTCCTGAACTTTAAACTGCGTAAAACAAGATGGCTATCTAAAAATTTTGATTGGATGTGTTTGGGGAAAAGATGGGCTTGAGAAGAGGGTTAGTTGCCCTCAAATTACTTTCGACTATTAAAAAGGACAATAGCCTTTTGAATTTTTATCGAATGAGTCCATTTTCAAGTTTCTACGACAAAGATTTCAATAAAAACCTTATATTCCCCCAGGGCATAACTTATAACCCTTGCCCTGAAGACTGTTGGGGGAATGTCCTGCTCAATTGTATAATTTCCTGAACTTTAAACTGCGTGGAACAAAATGCCTATCTCAAAATTTTGATTGGATATGTTTGGGGAAATGGAGGGCGTGGAAGGGGTGTTATTTGCCTTCCAATCACTTTCGACTATTAAAAAGGGCACTAGCCATTTCAATTTCCAATAAAATTAGCCCTTTTTGAAGTTTCTGCGACAACACGTTCTATAAAAACCTTAAATGTCCCCAGGGCATAGCTTACAACCCTTGCCTTGAGGGCTGTGGGGGAGTTCCCTCCTCAAAAACATAATTTCTATCTGGAAATCAACTACGCTGAACAAAATGGTTATCTAAAAATTTTGATTGGATGTGTTTGGGGAAAAGGTGGGCATGAGAAGGGGGTTAGTGGCCCTCAAATCACATTCGACTATTAAAAAGGGCACTAGACCTTTGAATTTTCAATCGAATGAGCCCTTTTTGAAGTTTCTACGACACAGATTTCAATAAAATCTTATATGCCCCCAGGGTATAATGTATAACCCTTGCCCTGAAGATTGTGGGGGGAGTGTCCTGCTCAATTGTATAATTTCCTGAACTTTAAACTGCGTGGAACAAAATGCCTATCTCACAATTTTGATTGGGTGTGTCTGAGGAAATGGTGGGTGTGGAAGGGGTGTTAGTTGCTTCAAATTACTTTCGACTATTAAAAAGGGCACTAGCCATTTCAATTTTCAATCAAATGAGGCCTTTTTGAAGTTTCTACGACAACGTGTTCTATAAAAACCTTATATGCCCCCAGGACATAACTTGCAACCCTTGCGCTGAGGGCTTTTGGGGGGTTGTCATCCTCAAAGACCTAATTTACAGAACTTAAAACTACCTTGAATAAAATGGCTATCTCAAAATTTTAATTGGATGTGTTTGGGGAAAAAGTGGGTTTGAGGTGGGGATTAGTTGGCCTCTTATCACTTTCAACTATTAAAAAAGGCACTAGCCCTTTCGATTTCCAATCAAATGAGCCCTTTTGAAGTTTCTACGATAAAGCTTTCAATAAAAACCTTATATGCCCCCAGGACATAACTTACCACCCTTGCCCAGAGGGCTGAGGGGGGGGGGGGTTGTCACCTTCAAAGACCTAATTTCAAGAACTTTCTACTACGTTGAACACAATGGCTATCTGAAAACTTCAGTTGGATGTGTTTAGGTTAATGGTGCGCTTGAGAGGGTGGTTAGTTACCCTCCAATCACTTTCGACAATTTAAAAGGGCACTAGCCCTCTCAATTCCCAATTTAATGAGCCCCTTTTGAAGTTTTTACGACAATTCTAACTATACAAACCTTATATGCCCTTAGGGCATAACTCACAACCTTTGCCCTGGGGGCTCTGGGGGGTTTGTCATCCTTAAATAAATAATTTCCAGAACTTTCAACTACGTTGAACAAAATGGCTATCTCTAAACTTTGATTGAATGAGTTTGGGGAAATGGTGGGCGTGGGAGGGGGGTCAATTACTCTCCACTCACTTTCGACTATTAAAAAGGGCAATTTCAATTTCCAAACAAATGAGCACTTTTTGAAATTTCTACAACAACTGTCTATATAAACCTTATATGCCCCCCCCCGGCATAACTTACAACCCTCGCACTGAGGGCTCTGAGGGGGTTATCATCCTAAAAGACCTAATTTCCAGAACTTTCGACTACGTTGAACAAAATGGATATCTCAAAATTTTGATTGGATGTGTTTGGGGAAAAGGTGGGCGTGAGAGGGGGGTTAGTTGCCCTCAAATCACTTCAACTATTGAAAAGGGCACTAGCCCTTTGAATTTCAAATCGAAAGATCTGTTTTTCAAGTTTCTATGACAAACATTTCAATAAAAACTTATATGCCCCCAGGGCATAACTTATAACCCTTGCCCTGAAGACTGTGGGGGGAGTGTCCTGCTCAAAGGTATAATTTACTGAACTTTAAGCTGTGTGAAACAAAATGGCTATCTAAAAATGTTGATTGGATGTGTTTGGGGAAAAGGTGGGCGTGAGAGGGGTTAGTTGCCCTCAAATCACTTTTGACTATTAAAAAGGGCATTAGCCCTTTGAATTTCCAACCAAATGAGCCCTTTTTCAAGTTTCTGTGACAAATATTTCAATAATAACCTTATATGCCCCCAGTGCATAACTTATAACCCATGCCCTGAAGACTCTGGGGGGGAGTATCCTGCTCAAAGGTATAATTTCCTGAGCTATAAACTGCGTGGAACCAAATGGCTATCTCAAAATTTTGATTGCATATGTTTGGGGACATGTTGCGCGTGGAAGGGGTGCTAGTTGGCTTCCAATCACGTTTGACTATTAAAAAGGGCACTAGTCCTTTGAATTTCCAATCGAATGAGCCTTTTTTGAAGTTTCTACGAGAACGCGTTCTATAAAAACCTTATATGCCCCCAGGGTATAACTTACAACCCTTGCTCTGAGGGCCATTGGGGGTTGTCATCCTCAAAGACCTAATTTCCAGAACTTAAAACTACGTTGTATACAATGGCTATCTCATAATTTTGATTGGATGTGTTTGGGGAAAAGGTGGGCGTGAGAGGGGGGTTAGTTGCCCTCCCATCCTTTTCAACTATTAAAAAAGGCTCTAGCCCTTTCAATTTCCAATAAAATCAGCCCTTTTGAAGTTTATACCACAATGCTTTCAATAGAAACCTTATATGCCCCCAGGGCATAACTTACAACCCTCGCACTGAGGGCTCTGAGGGGGTTATCATCCTAAAAGACCCAATTTTCAGAATTATTGACTACGTTGAACAAAATAGATATCTCAAAATTTTGATTGGATGTGTTTGGGGAAATTGTGGGCGTGAGAGGGGAGTTAGTTGCCCTTCAATTACTTTCGACTATTAAATGGGCACTATTCCCTTCAATTTCCAATTGAATGAGCCCTTTTTGATGTTTTTGCAACATCGCTTTCTATAAAACCTTACATGCCCCCAGGGCATACGTTACAACCCTTGCCCTGAGGATTGTGGGAGGAGGGGCTTTCATCCCTAAAGACCTAATCTCCAGAATTTTCAACTACGTTGAATAAAATGGCTATCTAAAAATTTTGATTGGATGTGTTTGGGGAAAAGGTGGACGTAAGAGGGGGGTTAGTTGCCCTGAAATCACTATCGACTATTAAACAGGGCACTAGCCCTTTGAATTTCCAATTGAAAGATCTCTTTTTCAAATTTCTACGACAAAGATCTCTATAAAAACTTATATGCCCCCAGGGCATAACTTATACCCCTTGCCCTGAAGTCTGTGGGGGGAGTTTGCTGCTCAAAGGTAAAATTTCCTGAACTTTAAACTGCGTGGAACAAAATGGCCATCTCGAAATTTTGATTGGATGTGTGTGGGGAAATGGTGGGCGTGGAAGGGGTGTTAGTTGCCTTCCAATTGCTTTCGACTATTAAAAAGGGAACTAGCCTTTTCAATTTCCAGTCAAATGAGGGGGTCCAGTCAAATGAGAGGGCTCTGGGAGGGTTATCATCCTAAAAGACCCAATTTCAAGAACTTTCGACTACGTTGAACATAATAGATATGTCAAAATTTTAATTGGATATGTTTGGGGAAATGGTTGGCGTGAAAGATGTGTTAGTTGCCTTCCAATCAATTTCGACAATTAAAAGGGGCACTAGTCATTTCAATTTCCAATCGAATTAGCTCTTTTTGAAGTTTCTACTACAACGCGCTCTATAAAAACCTTATATGTCCCCAGGGCATAACTTACAACCCTTGCCCTGAGGGCTGTGGGGGAGTTCCCTCCTCAAAACATAATTTCTATCTGGAAATCAACTACGCCGAACAAAATAGCTATCTAAAAATTTTGATTGGATGTGCTTTGGGAAAAGGTGGGGGTGAGAGGGGCTTAGTTGCCCTCAAATCACTTTCGACTATTAAAAAGGGCACTAGACTTTTGACTTCCCAATCGAATGAGCCATTTTTGAAGTTTCATTTTGAGTTTGAGTTTTGAAAATTTCAATAAAAACTTATGTGCCCCAAGGGCATAACGTATAACCCATGCCCTGAAGACCTTGGGGGGGACTGTCCTGCTCAAATGTATAATTTCCTGAACTTTAAACTGCGTGGAACAAAATGGCCATCTCAAAATTTTGATTGGATGTGTTTGGGGAAATGGTGGGCGTGGAAGGGGTGTTAGTTGCCTTCCAATTACTTTTGACTATTAAAAAGGGAACTAGCCTTTTCAATTTCCAGTAAAATGAGCCCCTTTTGAAGTTTCTACGACAACGCGTTCTATAAAAACCTTATATTCCCCCAGGGCATAGCTTACAACCCTTGCCCTGAGGGCTTTTAGGGGGTTGTCATCCTCAAAGACCTAATTTCCAGAACTTAAAACTAGGGTGAATAAAATGGCTATCTCAAAATTTTGAATGGATGTGTTTAGGGAAAAGGTGGGTGTGAGATGGGGGTTAGTTGCCCTCCAATCACTTTCGACTATTAAATAGGGCACTAGCCCTTTGAATTTTCAATCGAATTAAGCCTTTTTAGAAGTTTCTACGAAAACGCCTTCTATAGAAACTTTATAAGCCCCCAGGGCATAACTTACAACCCTTGCCCTGAAGGCAGTGGGGGAGTGTCCTCCTCAAAAAACATAATTTCCATCTGGAAATCAATTACGCTGAACAAAATGGCTATCTCAAAATTTTGATTGGATGTATTTCGGGGAAGGGTGGGCCTGGAAGGGGTGTTAGTTGCCTTCCATTCACTTCCGACTATTAAAAAGGACACAAGCCACTCCAATTTCCAATTGAATGAGCCCTTTTCAAAGCTTCTACGACAACTTTTTCGATACGGAGTGCCCTGCTCTAAAGGAAAAAATAATAAATAATACATTGTGCCAACATCGTTCTTATAATCCCTCAGGGCATAGCTTAAAACCCTTGCCCTAAGGGTTGTGGGGTGTGTCCTCCTCAAAAACATATTTTCTATCTGGAAATCAACTACCCTGAACAAAATGGCTATCTCAAAACTTTTATTGGATGTGTCTGGGGGAATGATGGGCGTGGGGAGTGGGGGCTAGCTGTCCTCCAATTACTTTCGACTATTAAAAAGGGCACTAGCCACTCCAATTTCCAATCGGATGTGCCCTTTTTGAAGATTTTCCGACAACTCCTTCGATAAGAAGTGCCCGGGTATTGAGAAAAAAAAAAAATAAATAACATGTTGTGCAAACATCGTTCTTTACTTGGGTAGCGCTATTGCGATGCCTATGATTTAACTGTGAGAAAATTGTTTAATCATACAAGACTTGTATTAAAAGTGTTTAATCATATAGGAAAGAATGCATTACTCTAGGGTTCGATTAAGACCCTTTATATATGAAATAATTACGTGAGCGCATAGAGGTCACAGTGCAATAGTTTGGTTATGATTTCGCTGGAGGTAGGAGGGAATACTGTGCGGAAGTGTGATGTCATAAAATACGCCTGGACCCAAACAAATCTCTAACCTGTAATGCCATTTAATACTTATCAAGTTAACTGAGTTTTGACGGTTAATTTAACAGTTGAATATGTGTCATACCTTTATATACGCGTTAAGACAACGATACATTGTGCAGATTATTTCCTTTCTGAATGAAATGTACGCAGTTCACAATGTGTCAAAAAAATATGTCGATGTTAAAAACAATGAGTTTAGAAGCTACTTAAAAAGTTTTTGCGTTTGAAAACAAGCCTTTTAGTTTGGGGAATGTGATGGAGTGTGTAAGGTAAATGGACGGCAAATGCATTTTCATTTATTTATGGTGATATTTTTCAGTGCCTATAGTTTTTCGTACAGTGCAAATATTCTATCAGTTATTCTTATTATTGCGAGATGACCCAAATTTAGTGAATTTTTAAATTCAAGTCACTATATGTTTACAATTGAAATAATCAAACTATATTAATCTAATCATTTCTGTTGACCGAAGATACATCGCTATGTAATGTGTCGTCCGCATGACGACGCACAATCCTGAACAAGCACCAGTAGTCTCCGGCCCATATAAAAAGTTGTCAGTTTTGGCGAGAATTAATCTTACGCTTACGTTAGAACAAAACTATTGATGAAGAGAATGAACGAATTATTCGTGCTGAAACTGAACCCTGGAAGCATGTTCTCGAACTTTTATTATACATAATACAGTATTTAGGACTTCAAGGGCTTGCGTTTCGAGGGAAAATGATACTCATAAGGATGTCATAAGGATTACTTCGAAAGAAACAAATATTCACTACTTAAGCAAAAATGGGCATAATGAATTTGTTTCTTCCTTTCGAAAAAGATCCAAGACCACATTTCGGAGCAGCAACGGCATGCAAAATATTATTCTATAATATTGAACTGCACTCCCGACGTCAGCCACATAGAGCAAATGACATTGGTGGTAAGATTCTGGTGGTAAGATATAGTTTATTTTGTAATTATTAGTAAATCAAATAAATTGTTATAACTTAAGATCTACATAGAGTCAAGATCGACTAAGTAGGCTTGAATCCATGGCCATTGAAAATGACGTGCTAAGTGAATTCAATGCGGACAGACAGCTCAATGAGTTTTCAAACATGAAAGCAGTAGTAATGTAGTAATATAAGAGAACGGACAGTGCCTCCTTTTTGTAGTATACAGAATGAGCGGGCTCATAGCCACTATATGGATGTATGCAGAATGAGCGGACAGTACCCCCTTTTTGTAGTATACAGAATGAGTGGGCCTACATCCACTATATGGATGTATGCAGAGTGAGCAGACAGTACTCCCACCATGCAAGAGGGCATTGGAGACACCAAGTGTTTCGACCATCTGGCATGACGTTCCTGAGGGATAAGCATTTTTCTGTAAGAATGCCAACATTTTAAGCGGGCCTATGTTTCGATTGCAAAGAATCTCGTTCAATATTAGAAGTGATTTTAAAGTAACATTATGCATAATAAATAAAGTTTTTACATGGATTCTAAAAAACAATCGGTAGAGATGTTTTTTTTTTTTTTTACTCTCAAAGTTTATTACTTCTGATGGTTGATGGAGCTGTGCACATCGGTTTTCCATTACTGGACTTGCATATTACTCACTACTTAAAGACCATTATGTGGCAAATAGCATGCAGTACTTAACAACTGTCCTAGCGGGGACCAGCTTGTGACTGAGAGGCACTTCAGTTCAAGGATAGGATCCCGTTCTGATCCAGAAAAAATTTTGAATAATAAGACCACACGGGCGGAGAGAGGGGTCTATGAACGATATTATATTGCTTCAGTTGGAATACAAAACAAGCTATCTAAATAGTCTCTGACAACCATTGGAATACCGTTCACATGGAGATTTTGACATGGCCAGAAATTTTCACAACTTGATTGTCTTATGAAAACACAAATATTACGTCGTCTCTCTGTCCATAATTGTAGGACACACAGAGGGGTATATACTGGCTCTAACAATAGGTTTGATTTCTACTTTGTCATAGCCATACTTCAGCAGAGACTGTTAGCAAGGAGAACAAAAACCTGATGTTCTCTCCCAATTCATTCCGAAGTCCCAAGTCATTGACATGTTGCGGAGGCTGGTAAACATCGGTAGCCTGATAAGCCAGGTCATCAGTATCTCCAAAACTAAGGACCTGTCTATAGACAGAAATTTGTCAGTCACTATGCACGGTCAATCATTTGAACAGACAGAGTAATTCAGGTGCATCAGGTCACTGAGCGATATCAGTGTGGAGCCATTTAAAAATCAAGGCTAAAAAAACTAAAGTAAGGAGCACTTCCAACAAATTATGAAACCCATAATGATCCAGAAGAGATTAGATTAAAGACCAAACTCCCAATCCGTGTTATGTACGTTCGCTCCATTAATGTATGAATTTGAAACCAAGCTGCTAAAGCCAGAAAAGAACGCTCACTTAATATATTTGATCGGATGTTCCTACGAGCTATTTGTCACTTCAAACTTAGCCACTATAAAATCAGAACCATTAACTAGCGCCTATCTTCAAGAGCACAAGGCTCAGATGGTTTGGGCATGTTATGCAGCACCCAAGCGAGTACCTGACTCACCAGTCCGTTCAATTTAAGCTCCCGTCATAGAGAAAGAACCATTAAAAAGGTCAAACTAAATCCTGGAATGTCACAGTTAAGCAAGACATCGAGCCTTTGGGAGTATCCTGTAAGCACGGAACCAAATGGGACAGATCACGGTTAGAAATCAGTTGCTCCCAAACAAGATATCGAAGACAGTGGTAGAACATGGTGCAACATATTCATGGTGGTGAGCTAAGATGAACAGTTGAAGCCTTGACTCAAGTACAAGCAGAAGAAAAAACCTTTTTTTTGTGGCAGTGTCTTTGTTACATGTGTTATTTCTAAAATACAAGTTTGTGAAACAGCAGTAATTTCGGTAGTGGGCACAATCACTAAGAATTCACTTAAAATAAAGCTTATTAGAAAAAAGAGTACTTTAGTCCAAACTAAGTCCCAGACCTACTCCCCAGAATATTTATAATTCTTTTCAGCCATAAGAATAGCCCCCCGAAGTCCCAAGCTAATCGAAAACCCGGAATCAAGCATTCTTCCTTTTCTAATGTAAAATCTGTTTTTTAAACAATACGTGACTTGAACAATTTACAACCCCTTTTCCAGTCTGTATATCCCAGTAGATATATTTGTTGAGCCTTTCTAATATTTTAAGCAAATTTTACATCTAAAATTTGTATTCAAACTTTTTGAAGTTGTAGGGGTTCGGGTAAGAAGAAAGAGCCGAGGAGAGAGTATGACTGCCCTCCAATCAGTTTTACCTCTTAAAAAAATACCTAGAACTTCCAGTCTCCAAATCTAATGTGTAATTGTCGATCTGGGATCATTAGAAATATCCGCATATACTCCCTTTCACATAGACACTAAATTTTCCCTTGGATACCCCTACCCGTTGGCAAAACATGGTATTTTGACATTTACATAGTGTTTTTTATTTAGTTCCTTTATCCTTCTCAATACTCCTGATATTTTATTGCTTCATTCCCTTTTTCGTTCTTAAAATATAACAAATACATCGTTTCGACAACTTGGATGCGCATTGTGACCTTTGACTTTGTTCAACATTCCCCTTAACTTTCTACAAAAGTGTCGAAGAGTTGCACACCCTCTTTTAGGGTGTCAGTCAATGATAGTCCTAGTAAGCAGGATTGAGCCACTTTTTTCGTACGGCCTACTATTGGAGTTACGGTAAGTCAGTCGCATAACAAAAACCATCCAAAGGCAATTTCTCTGGAAAATATCTAGCAAATCCTCCTCTTTTTTTTGGAGATCCCAGACCGCAGAACCAGGCTTGGCCACTGTCATCACTGTAGGTTATAATATTCTAATCTTGATGATGAAACAAATCGGCTTATTACGCTGACTCCAAATATATAAACTTCATTCATGATAAAATTTGCCTAATTTTCGAAAAAAAGTGAGCACTCCTTAAAAATCAAAGAATCTTAATGAAAATCATACCATCAGATTCAGCGTATCAGAAAAACCCACTGTGGATGGTTCAAGCTCCTATTTGCAAAATTGTGGAGTTTTGTATTTTTATTTTTCAAAAGAAAGATCACGGATGTGTGTTTATTTGTTTTTTTTTGTTTTGTTTTATTTTTCCCAGGGGTGATCGTATAGAGCCTATTGTCCTAGAACACCGTGAAGGGGCTCATTCGAATAGAAATTAAAAGTTTTAGTACCCTATTTAAGTGACCAAAAAGATTGGAGGGAAACTATCCCTCTCCTGATCAAAATTTTAAGATAGCCAATTTTTTCAGCATAGTTATCCCAAAAATAAGCCTTTGGAGATAATATGACACCTCCCCCGCCCCTGGGGATAGGAACTTTCCAGGGAAAATTTTACGCTGGAAAGATTTGACAGAATTCCTACCTACTCAATTGTGCTTGTCAAGATGTTCAGGGTATTTGTCCAGGGAAAATTTTCAGCGTGTTTGGATTTCCGGGAAATAATTTCTACAGTAGATGGATTTCTGGAGCGATCAGAAAAACAATTAAGACTTAGTCTTTTTCAAATAATAAATTAAAAAAAAACTTTTTCCGCAAAACAAGTTTTTCAGAGAAAAGTAAAGAGCTCCATTAAGCGAAAATGAGTGGAAATAAAGTCAGGTAATCTTCCAAGCGCAAAACTACCACAAATCACTATCAATAAATAAATGAAACTCAAAATGAACAGATATTACAATAAATAGCCGAGTCAAACTCAAAACGAGCAAAAATTAACATTAGTACGGCTGATAACCCCCATGCCTTCTCAAGACCAGAATAAAATTTGCGTTTTATTGAAAGAAAAAAAAAGAAAAGACCGTGGATTTTCAGTTTAATTGACATATATTAATATTTATTCCTTAAAGTTTTCATAATTTTTTATTTATGAAAGTAAAAAACTGAAAACATTTAGAACGTGTTTTGTTTTCAGTAAAGAGTAACTTATGTTCTGGACCTGAGAAGGCATGGGGGTAATCAGCCGTGCTAATTTTAATTTTTTCTCGTTTTGAGTTTGAATAGGCTATTTATTATAATTTCTGTTCGATTTGAGTTTCATTTATTTATTGATAGTGATTTATGGTAGTTTTACGCTTGGAAGGTTATTTGACTTTATTTCCACTCAATTTTGGCTTAATGAAGCTCTTCCCTTTTCTTTGATAAAATTTGGGCTGTGGATTTTTTTTTCAAATTTATTTCTGTTTATTTTTTATTGACCTTTTCTTTTTCATTGGAAAAAAATAATTTTTTATGTTTTTCAGTTTTGTGGTAAAAGGGTTAAAAGACTGAATGATCTTAATTGGTGATTTGAATAATAGGATGAAACAGAGGACAATAAAATTCTATTTTTTTAATTTAATTATATGTAAGTGATAAAGGGATTAAAATTGTTTATCAAATAAGGTGAGTCTAAGGGGTTGCTAAGTCTTATGCAATATGGCATAAATTTTAGAATGATATCATACGTATCAGTCTATGGAAAAGGTCAGTGATGACAAGAAGATCATGTGACTTGACTCAGCTATACTTCTTGACTGTGTTCTGTATAATACACAACTACATAATGAGGGATGAGGCAATGTATAATATTCTTTAGGAATGGAGTATACTAAAAAGTTGAAGCAAATAGAGTCGTAGGTGCCAAGATGATCTTGTGACTTGACCTAGCTCTACTTCTTGGCTGTGTTCTGTATAATACACAAGTACCAATAGAGGAGTTCTGTCAATATAAAATATGATTTAGCATTGGAGTATGCTAAAAAGCCGAAACTAATAGAGTCGTAGGCGCCAAGAGAAGATCACGTGGCTTGACCTAGCTTTCACTTCTTGACTGCGGTTGCTATAATACCCAAGTACATAATGAGGGATGTGGGCAATATATAATATTCTTTAGCAATGGAGTAAGGTAAAGAGTTGAAACTAATAAAGTTGTGAACGCCGTGAAAAGAATTTTAATGTAGAAATTCAGAACAATCCTTAGAAATCCTTAGAAATCAACTAGTGAGATGGTTATGGATCTGAAGCATCAAGGACCGCAGCCACCAATGACCCTAAATATCAAGAACCGCAACCACCAATAACCCTAACCACAAAAGACCTCCAAGGGGGGCCCTAACTCCAACTTCCCCCTCCCCCTATTTTTTATTGTTATTTTGAATTTTATTTGAAGATCAATTTTTTTTGAATTTATTTATTTTTTTATTTTTTAACATAGAACTTTTTATATGTCTTAAAATGAGATGAAATATACTAGAAAATTCATATTTAATATTTTTAAAACAGAAAATGAGAATGATATAGATATGTTAGTCGTGACGTTTACTATTAGAAAAATAACGTTTGTAGTAGCACTTTTCCTTTTTTTGGACTGAATTTTTTTGGACTTGGAAAATTATTCAACTTTCTTGTATTATTTTTTATTTATTCTGCTGCATCAATCGTACTCTATGCTTGCTAATAGACACTAGGTGGTCCTCCCGGTGATACTCAATTTTGTACATGTCTTAGAAAGTCAGGAAATATGCTTAAAATCGAAAAAATCACATTTAATATTTTCAAAATACAAAATGAGAACGATATAGATATGTTCGTCGTGACTTTTACTATTAGAAAAATAGTATTTGTAGTCGCACTTTTTTTCTGACTTGGAATTTTTTGGACTTGTACAATTATTCAACTTTTTTATATTATCTTTTTTATTGATACGGCTGTATCAGTAGTACTATTTGGGTACTCATAGACACTCTGCGGCTGTCCCAGTGTCTTAAAATGATATGAAATATGTCCCAGTGTCTTGAAGTGATATGAGATATGCTTAAAACAAAAAAGATCACATTTAATATTTTCAAAATACAAAATAAGAATGATATAGATATGTTAGTCATTGTTTTTATTATTAAAAAAATAATTTTTGTAGTAGCACTTTTCTTTTTTCTTTTTTCTGACTTGAAGTTTTTTTGGGGCATGAAAATGATTTTTATTATTATTATTTTTTTTATTTATACGGCTGTACCAATGGTACTGAATGCTTGCATATAGACACGACGCGGCTGTCCCAGTGGTACTCTACGACAGGTTATCGAGACTACCAGGTTTATTGTACGTACTAAATCAGCAATTTTTCTACATTGAAAGGATATATATCTGCATCATATTTTTTTTTAAGTGAAGATGAATTATTCGGGGAAAGTGTGTACACATGATAAAGTCATCGCTGCGTTAAATGCTGACAAAGACCAATATTTGAACTACGAAACAAGCACTAGTGGTAACACTATTGAAAATGTATGCGTGCGTTATCATGACAATGGGAGTTTAGATTTCGTTAAAGTACCCAAGAATTTCCACTATGCAAATGGGGGATATGTGAGAGTATCATTCCGAGATGATATTGCTCAAGGAGAATGCCAACATAAAAATAATAGTTGATGAAGAGGGGTATCTTCTTGATCGTGGTTCTAGTAACACGTTACCTACTGATACATCTTATTGCCGTCGTTCTGGTATTAGTATTTAAATGAATACAAAGGGGAAAAGAAAGACCTACTGCTGCACTAATGTAACAAATCATATATTATCTACGTGCAAGAACTGTTATCTGTGTAAAAATAATGTGATAATAGACTGGGGAATTACAGGCAAAATAAAAAGGACATTTTTAAACAATATCACTAATGAATATAAAGATAATTTGAAAGAAATTCAAGCGCAAATGAACATTATTACTATTATTAAAATATAGTCAATGAAACCAATAATACCAAAGACGAAATGCATATTGAACCTGTGGATGACCCCCCAGTAAAAATTGTACATGACTCAAAATGGCATAATGATTATTCTACTGGCTAGGAACTGAGAGAAGAGAGCAACTATAGTGTTAAGAGAAAAAAAAGAATTATTTAATGGAACAGATTCAAAATGCCCAAACTTGTTCAATGATGTTAATAATGTATAATAAAGCATGAAGCATATTTTTTTTATATTATTATTCTACATGGCATTATTTCATTAAAAATATATTATACATTACTTTGTTACGTGATCATTATTTTTAGGGTATTCTAGCACGTTAACCATTTAGAATATCTGTTAAAAAGTCATATATGTAAAAAAAGGAATTTTCCAAGACATAGATACTACTAGCAGGTTCATAGCAGATATATTAAAAAATGAGGTAGGTTAACAGAACTTTTACCAAAGTCTGAGAGAGATGAGCTTAATTTTTTTTCAAAAACCACAGCAGACAAGCAAACACCCGTCCAGACACAAAGGCAGAGAGATTTTTACTTTTCAGAAACAAGAACATCCACGTTTAAAATACAGTTTTATTAATAATATTTGATTTTTTAATAAAGTTGGGTTTTAGTTTTCAGAGATACAAGCATCCACGTTTAAAATACATCTGATTTTATTGATAATATTTTATTTTTAATAAAGATAAGTTTTAGCATTCAGAAATAAGAACATCCACGTTTAAAACACATCTCATTTTATTAATAATATTTGATTTTTTAATAAAGTTAGGTTTAAATTTTCAGAAATAAAAAGATCCATGTTTAAAATACATCTGATTGTGTTAATAATATTTTAATTTTTAATAAAGTTGGGTTTTAGTTTTCAGAAATAAGAACATCCAAGTTTAAAATACGTCTGATTTTATTGATAATATTTGACTTTTTAATAAAATTGGGTCTTAGGTTTCAGAAATAAGAACATTCACGTTTAAAACATACCTGGTTTTATTAATAATATTTGATTTTTTTAGAATAAAGTTGGGTTTTAGTTTTCAGAAATAAGAACATCCAGTTTAAAATACATATGATTATATTAATAATATTTGATTTTTTTTAATAAAGTTGGGTTTTAGTTTTCGGAAGTAAAAACATCCACGTTTAAAATACATCTGATTTTTATTAACAATATTTGATTTTTTAATGAAGTTGGGTTTTAGTTTTCAGAAACAAGAACATCCACATTTAAAATACATTTTATTTTATTAATAATATTTGATTTTTTAATAAAGTTGGGTTTTAGTTTTCAGAGATACAAGCATCCACGTTTAAAATACATCTGATTTTTATTAGCAATATTTGATTTTTTTTTAATAAAGTTGGGTTTTAGTTTTCAGAAACAAGAACATCCACGTTTAAAATACATCTGATTTTACTTTATTTTTTAATAAAGTTGGGTTTTAGTTTTCAGAAATAAGAACATCAACGTTTAAAATACATCTGATTTTACTAATATTGTTTGGTTTTTTAATAAAGTTGAGTTTTACTTTCAGAAATAAGAACATCCACGTTCAAAATATATCTGAATTTATTAATAATATTTGATTTTTTAATAAATTTGGGTTAAGTTTTCAGAAATAAGAACATCCACGTTTAAAATACATCTGACGTTATTAATAATATTTGATTTTTTAACAAAGTTGGGTTTTAGTTTTCAGAAATAAGAACATCCAGGTTTTAAATACATCTGATTTTATTAATAATATTTTTTAATAAAGTTGGGTTTTAGTTTTCAGAAATAAGAACATCCACGTTTAAAATACAACTGATTTTATCAATAATATTTGATTTTTTAATAAAGTTGGGTTTTAGTTTTCAGAAATAAGAACATACACGTTTAAAATACATCTGATTTTTTAAATAATATTTGAGTTTTTAATAAGGTTGGGTTTTAGTTTTCAGAAATAAGAATATCCACGTTTAAAATACATCGGAATTTATTAATAATCTTTGTTTTTTTTTTAATAAATTTGGGTTTTAGTTTTCAGATGTAACAACACACACGTTTAAAGTATATGTTATTTTATTAATGATATTTGATTTTTTTTAATAAAGTCTGGGTTTTAGTTTTCGGAAATAAAAACATCCACATCTAAAATACATCTGATTTTATTACCAATATTTGATTTGTTTTAATAAAGTTGGGTTTTATTTTTCGGAAATAAGACATCCACGTTTTAAATACATATGATTTTATTAATAATAATTTATTTTTTTCAATAAAATTGTGTTATAGTTTTCAGAAATAAGAATATTCACGTTTAAAATACATGTGATTCGATTTTCTAATAAATTTGGTTTGTAGTTCTCGGAAATAAGATCATCCATGTTTAAAATACATCTTGTTTTATTGATTAGATTTTATTTTTTAATAATGTTTAGTTTTAGTTTTCAGAAATAACAACATCCACGTTTAAAATACATTTGATTTTATTAATAATATTTGATTTCTTAATAAAGTTGGGCTTTAGTTTTCAGAAATAAGAACCTGTTTGCACACCCCAATTCTACGCAATACTTTTCAAAAGACGCTATTTTATCATTTCCCTCATAGGGCTGTCATATCATTACTAGGTTAGGTTACATTAAGTTAACTGTTTTTAAGTTAGATTTATTTAGGTCAGGCTACCACGGACAACCCGAGTACCTGCAGTCAAATAGCTTCATTTACATTTGAAAAAAAATAAAGATACTGACACCGTTTCACTACCACATGAGCTGCCCTCTTTTCACTTTTAGTTATAGATTGCAGCACACCAGCTCAAGCACAAGGGCCTAGTAAGACAGACGTGCAAAAAGTTAGGTTCATTTTGGTTCACTTATCGTGGCGCCACGATAAGTGAACCTAAATGAACTTAACGTTTTACATGTCTCTCTTACTGGGCCCTTGTGCTTGAGCTGGTGTGCTGCCATCTATAGCTAAAGGTGAAAAGAGGGCAGCAGATCTGCTACCCTCTTTTCTTAAAAAAGAGATCTTTTCTTAAAAAAAATTAATGATTTTTTTAAATAATAATTATAATAAAAATAATTTTCAAGTCCAAAAGAAATTCCAAGTCAGAAAAAAGAAAAGTGCTATTACAAATATTATTTTTCTAATAGTAAAAATCACGACTTACACATCTTTATCATTCTCATTTGTATTTCGAAAATATTAAATGTGATATTTTTTTGTTTTAAGTATATTTCATATCATTTTAAGACACTGGGACATATTTCATATCATTTTAAGGCTCTGGGACAGTCGCGTAGTGTCTACGAGTACCCACATAGTACCATTGATACATCTATATTAATAAAAAAAATAATAAAAAAAGTTGAATAATTTTTTAAGTCCAAAAAATTCCAAGTCAGAAAAAAAGAAAAGTGCTACTACAAACACTATTTTTCTAATAGTAAAAGTCACGACTAACATGCTTATATCATTCTGATTTCGTATTTCGAAAATATTAAATGTGAAGTTTTTATGTTTTAAGTATGTTTCATTCCTTTTAAGACATGTAACAAAATTCTTTGTTAAAAAAATAAAATAAATAAAATGAGTTCAAAAAAGTTAAAAAAAATTAAACTTAAAAAAAAACTTCAAAAAGTGTATAGAAAATAGGGGGGGGCAAAAAAGTTGGAGGGAGAAGGCCCCCTTGGAGGCTGGGGAGAGGGGGGCCTTGAAGGTTGAGGTCCTTGGTGGTTAGGGTCATTGGTGGTTGCGGTCCTTGATGGTTAGTGTCATTGGTGGTTGCGGTCCTTGATGGTTTAAATCCATAACCATCTCACTAGTTGATTTCTAAGGATTTCTGCGAATTGTTCTGAATTTCTATATTAAAATTCTTTTCTTGGCATCTACAACTTTATTAGTTTCAACTTTTTAGTATACTCTATTGCTAAAGAATATTATACATTGCCCCCATCTCTCATTATGTACTTGTGTATTATAGCAACCACAGTCGAGAAGTGAAATCTAGGTCAAGTCACGTGATCTTCTCTTTCCACCTATGACTCTGTTAGTTTGAATTTTCTAGCATACTCTAATAGTAAAGCATATTTTACATTGACAGCAATCCTTAGTTGGTACTTGTGTAGTATACAGAACACAGCCAAGAAGTAAAGCTAGGTCAAGTCACAAGATCATCTTGGCACCTACGACTTTATTGGCTTCAAATTTTTAGTATACTCCATTGCTAAAGAATCTTATACATTGCCCTCATCCCTCATTATATACTTGTGTATTTTACAGAACGCAGTCAAGAAGTATAGCTAAGTTAAGTCGCATGATCCTCTTCTCCTCGCTAACCGTTTCCATAGACTGATACATATGATGTCATTCTAACATTTATGTCACCCCCTAGACTCACCTTGATAAACAATTTTAATTTCTATATCACTTTCATATGATTCAATTAAAAAAAAGAATTTATTGTTCTCTGTTTCATCGTATTATTCAAATCACCAATTAAGATCATTTAGTCTTTTAACCCTTTTACCACTCTCATCCCGTCGAAATAAAATAACATTCGTATTATCCCCATCTTGGCTTCATACCTATATTCTTCGTAATGATACAAGATAAAACAGTTCTAACTGTACCCTTCCTTTCTTCGTTCTGAATTTACCCGCGACGCATTCCTAACCAAACCCGTCTTGGCTAGAGGCTAGGATATTCAACTCACCATAAATGGTGTAGGGGTCAAAGAAACATCTCTGATTGGCCGATAAATGGGTGGTTACGATCTTTATCCATATCTAGTTCCAGATATAACGTGTTTGGTCGCTTTTTACGATCTAGTTTCGGACCTTTAGAGTCATCACTGCTAATATATTTAATTATTCTGCATTTAATCTTAAAAGAAAATCAAGTTTACACCAAATTTACAGAATGATTTATTGCTTACGTAGATTATAACAAATTTATTCGTGTCTTTATGCAATTTCCTACTCCTTAGAATAGTTTACAGGAAGAGTAGAAATGCTCAAAAATCCTCCCGCCTGCATAAATACCACGTCTTGATTTTATACCGGCCATGTACAATGTACCTCTTTCATAATGGGTCAATTCTCTTTCTCTAACTTAAATCCATTATATATTCAGGCATAAGAAAAAAAAAATACAAAATAACGAAAGAAAAACAAAATTGAAACTTACTATCCAGATGTCAAATTGACCCTCCTTCTTTTTATTAGGCTATTCAACTAACTAAAATGAACGGGTTAAAAAAAAAATTCGTCAGAGGAGAATCTTATCAAATAGTTTGTGAAAAAAAAACTGAATATTGGCTTTGGCCAATATTCACCAAAACTAAAAATAGAATTCTCTTGACAATTGCTAGACCTACAGTATTGGCTTTTTATGCTGATTCTAAATTATAAAATTATTTCAGTTTATTGTTACCCACCCAAAACTAGAAATTTGAGAAAATTTGCCTGATTTTTGAAATAATGGGGAACACCCCCAGAAAAGTTGACGATCTTATTGAATCTCCCTTTATTATAGACATCATATTAGAGAACCCTACCGCAGAGGTTTCAAGCTCCAATCTTCAAAATGTGGAATTTCGTTTTTTTAGAAGAAAGATCGTCAATGCATGTTTATTTGTTTTGCTTTTTCCCAGTGGTGATTGTTTCAAAGCCAAGGTCCAAGCTAATTGGGCGGGAGCTTATTCAAACGTAAATTGAATGCTCTTTTTTAAGTGACTATACAGGTTGTGCCAGGGGAAAGTCTAGTTTTCTGCCATTTTAGGGCACCAAACTACGACTTTACCCCAAAGAGGACGAATTTGCAATCAATTTAAAATTCTGAGAAGCTAATTGATTTAAAAGTATCAATAACTATATTTTATGCTTCCCAGTTGCAAAAGAAGTAATGCCACACGGTGGCAGTTTTGGATTCAACCAAGTTGATTCGCCTTATTTGTAATGAAATTAGGCTACGTTTGGTGATCTGTAATTGCGTATCAGCTATAATGAGGGGGAGTGAGACATTGTTTAGGTGGAAATAGAGTAGATTCCAAGAAAAGCACATTTTAATGGACACACTGCTTACTCTTCATGAGGCTTCAGATAAATGTTGAAAGAGATAGGGGGAAGTCGGAATTAATTAAAATGTTTCTCTATGCAGCTAAAATATTACATTCCCATATCTACCAGCACAGAGGTGGAAAAGGCAAGGCAGGCCATCATCAGCCCTTCCAGGAAATTTCTTTGGGTGGCATATACTGCCAGGAACTTAGTTTTCAACAATGTCAAATGGCATATTTTTCTTTTGCTATTTATATGAAGTACTTCAATGTATTTAAACAAATGTATGTAATGTAATTATCGATAAGAAAA
Source organism: Artemia sinica (assembly GCA_027921565.1). Taxonomy (NCBI): domain Eukaryota; kingdom Metazoa; phylum Arthropoda; class Branchiopoda; order Anostraca; family Artemiidae; genus Artemia; species Artemia sinica. Next base: position 95,293,364 of record CM051256.1, on the reverse strand, counting down.
TCCTATTGTAGAGGTTGTGATGTCTTCAGTTATGTAGAAGATCAAAAGTCTGTCTCCTCCTTAGCTCCTTACTCTTTACTGTGAAGTTTGGCTTTTATTCAAATTACAAAAAATGTGATTGGAAAAAAAAAGATTTTCAAAGAACTAAAAAACTTTTGTTTAATGACCAAGGTGTTGAAAATTATATACAAAGTAATTTCAATTTGTTTTAAGTATTAAACTTGTGCCTTACTTTAGTTGAAAAATACTTTCTATTTGTTTCATTACATTTCATGAAACTGTAAAGAATTATGAATGCAATACTTTTGGTAACGCAGAAAAAAGATCAATATTTCAATGATCTCTGTTTGGATTTTGATGGGTAATCAAACAGTTCTTGGTAACGAACTATAAGTACGGAGAACTTATTACGTATATGAGTGGTTTTGCCCCCTCTTCAGCACCTCACTCTTTAAATTTTGTTCTAAGTCTGTAAAAATGACTCCTGAAACACAAGTGTCGTTTAATTAGAACAATACGTAACTTTTATTGAAGTGCCGAAAAACTGTAGCGTGGAAGAGGAGGTGTCGAAAACTGACCGTGGTGTCGAATAGGAGGCAACCCCACTCATATACGTAATAATTTCTGTTCGTTTTAAGCTTTAATGTTGCTCCTAATTTTCAGTTGAAAAATATTCTTTTTTATTTAATGATGCTTAGAGACAAACATTTTTTCTAGAAACAATAGTTAAAATATGTCAATTAAAGTAAAAACAAAAAAAAATGAAAAAAGTAAGTAATTACAAGAAAATACACATAATAATAGCCTACCGTACTTAAAAAAAAAAACTAAGATATAAACTCCCAGCAGTCAGTTATGTTGAACAACGCCGAAGCGTTGGACGGATATTTGTTTAAATGCCAATAGTTTTGAACTTGGTTATCAATCACCAAAATATATAATGCCTTTAGACTACTCAGTGTAACGTATTTTCAAAATAGTTTGTTCTAAAACTGATCGTGGAGGTGTCGGAGGAGGAGGTGTCGAAAACTGATCGTGGTGTCGAATAGGAGGCAACTCCACTCATATACGTAATAATTTCTGTTCGTTTTAAGCTTTAATGTTGCTCCTAATTTTCAGTTGAAAAATATTCTTTTTTATTTAATGATGCTTAGAGACAAACATTTTTTCTAGAAACAATAGTTAAAATATGTCAATTAAAGTAAAAACAAAAAAAAATGAAAAAGTAAGTAATTACAAGAAAATACACATAATAATAGCCTACCGTACTTAAAAAAAAAACTAAGATATAAACTCCCAGCAGTCAGTTATGTTGAACAACGCCGAAGCGTTGGACGAATATTTGTTTAAATGCCAATAGTTTTGAACTTGGTTATCAATCACCAAAATATATAATGCCTTTAGACTACTCAGTGTTTATAAAAAGTAACGTATTTTCAAAGTAGTTTGTTCAAAGTAAACGTTAAAACTAAGATTAAGGAAATCAAATAAAAATTTTTTATTCAATATTTTTAATTTTGAATGCCAAAAACCAATATATTTGACACCTTTATACTTCATAACTGTAAAAAATTAAATCTTTTTCAATGTGACAACTAGGTAAATACAATCACTCCTGGGAAAAACTGATAATAAAAGACAAAAAACCTATCCGTTCACGGGGAAAGAATTCCCGGCATTCCGTTCAGGGGAAACATTTCTGATTATGGTGGCTTCATATATTAGTTCGTGGGTGCTCTTGCAATGCAAGCAAAAGTTGACGGCATATTTTTACCAAAATTACCCCTTATTAAGTTGTTTTCTATAATCGCACGAACTTTCTTGTGTACTAATAACTGCATTCATTAAGAAATGCATATTTAGAATCACCATAAAAGCTGATTCTTTGATTTAATGTATCAATGATAAGGCTCTTTTACTTTTGTTATTGACAAGGATCCTTATGTACTTACCATTCGTTACTATGAAAAATTCGATTTTTTTTGTTGCTCGAACCAAATCATACAGTAAAAACGTTTCTGGAAAACTAGAAAAGGGTCATTCAGTCACAAATTAAAACTTATGTTTTCCTTATTAAGGGTCAAAATCTATTGGTAGGCAGCCAACAATGGGGAAAAACACATTTTTTCCATGATTTTTCCCTATTCTGCTCAATTTCTTTGATTTTCCTTATAATTACTTTATAGTCTCAAATTTCCAGGTGGGGGGCCAATGGCCCCCCTGCCACAACTTTCTGGTGCCCATGAATAAAATGGCATTTCATGCCTCCTATAATTTCCCAACGTGTCTGTCATGCCTTTTCCTAGTTGTCATTTGAACCGCTTGGCCATAAGAGATTTTTTCCTTTATGAATTTTATCTTTTTTAGTTTTGTTATATTTGTCTATAAATATTAGTTTAATGAGATACCACGACTTGTAAACAAAGGAGATAAAAAAAAATGAATCAAGACGAAAAAAGCACATTGGAATAAAAAGCAAGTATTAAAATTCATAACTCCAAGAGCAGCTTTTGAAGAATTTTTTCCAGAAACACTTTTTTCCAGAGGTTGATAAGAAAGGAAGTATCACGTTTTTTGTAAAATGAAAAATCCGTTTTTCAGTTGGGAAAATTATCAAAAATTTGAACGATTTCGGAATAAACCTGAGTGATTATCCACACCCACCCTCACCTAAACAAAGGTCTGGTTATATATGTCTGACTGGCACTCAAACTTTGTCTAATAATTCCATCTTGAAGTTCAAGAATTTTAATGATAAGGATCTTAGCTCATCTAGCAGGTCTTCTAATGCTAATTAATTAAAAAAAAAAACTTTGTCCACAAAATGAGTTTTAAAAAAAAGTAAATAACTCCATTAAACCAAAAATGGACAAAAATAGAATCAAATAATCTACCAAGCATACAATTACCACAAATCATTATCAATGAATAAATAAACCCAAAACAAACAGAAATTAAAATAAATAACAGAGTCAACCTCAAAACGAGCAGAAATTAATATGAGTAGGGTTCTTAAACCCTATGCTTTCTGAAAGCCAGATCATAATTTGTACTTTACTGAAAAAAATCAAATGAATTTACTGAAAAAATGTGCATTGTCAGTTTAATATACATATGCTGATAATTATTCCTTAAAATCTTAATTAATTTTTCATTTCTTTAAGTTATAAAAATAAAAACATTTAAAAGAATTTTTATAGTAAAGTACAAATTCTGTCTTTTAGAAAGCATGGGGTTTTTTAGAACCCTACTCCTATTGATTTCTGCTCGTTTGGAGTTTAAGTCTGTTATTTATTTTAATTTCTGTTTGCTTCGGGTTTCATTTATTTATGGATACTGATTTGTGATAGTTGCGTGCCTACATTTTTTGTAAAACTTATTTTGTGGAAAAAGTTTCTTTTAAATTAATTTCTGTTCGTTTTATATTGACATAGTCTTTTTCAAACAGTTCGTGGTAACGAACTTTAAGTAAGGAGCCACCCGGCTCAATGGTAACCAAATTCTAGAAAACGGGTTTTCGATGCCAATAGATACATCAAAAGAATCAGATTTCAATGCTGATTTCAAATATATAACTTTCATCAAGTTTAGTTCTAGCCATCAAAATTTACGCACCTGAGAAAATTTGGCTGATTTTCGTAAAAAGGGGGAAAGACCCCCTAAGAGTTATAGAACCTTGATGAAAATCACACCATCATATTCAGCGTATCATAGAACCCTACTGTAGAGGTTTCAAGCTCCTATCTAAAAAAATGTGGAATTTTGCATTTTTTGCCAGAAGAAAGATCACGGATGCGTGTTTATTTGTTTTTTTGTTTGTTTTTTTTTGTTTTTTTTCCCCAGGGGTGATCGTATTGACCCAGTGGTCCTAGAATATCGTGGGAGGACTCATTAGATCGGAAATTAAAAGTTCTAGTGCCCTTTTTAAGTGACCAAAAAAATTGAGGGCAACTAGGCCCCCTCCCACGCTCATTTTTTTCCCAAGTCACCTGATCAAAATTTTGAGATGGCAATTTTGTTTAGTATGGTTGAAAATATGATAAATATGTCCTTTAGGATGAATTAATCCCCCGAAGGCCCCGGGGGGAGGGCTCAAAGTTATGAACTTTGCCCAATGTTAACATATAGTAATGGTTATTAGGAAGTATACAGACGTTTTCAGGGGGATTTTTTCTGGTAGTAGGGGGGTTGGGTGGGTGGGTTGGGGGTTATGTGGGAGGATCTTTCCATGAGGGAAGTTTTCATGGGGAAGGAACATTGCTATGAAGGGAGCGCCGGATTTCCCAGCATTATTTAAAAAAAAAGATCAGAAAAATAAATATAAAAAAACAAGTTTTCAACTGAAAATAACGAGTGACATCAAACTTAAAACGAACAGAAAATATTACGTGTATGATTGGGTCACCCCCTTGTCAGTATCTCGCTCTTTAAGCCAAAATTTTTTTAATACTTTCATAAGAGCTATTTATTCTAAATAACGGCCTTTGTGATTAAGGGGTCATTTTTAAAGAATTGGAACAAAATTCGAACTTTAGCTTAAAGAGCAAGGTATTGACTAGTAGGGGAGCACCCTAATATACGTATTAAAAATATATGAATATAGAAGTTCGTTACATAAGTTAATTCGTAAGTTAAGTATATTTATTACTAATAAAAACGTTCGTAAATAAAATTAAACAAGTTTCGAGAAAGCCATTTTACCAAATAAAAGTAAAATTAATATGCAAATTTTTTTTTAATTATTCATTTACGGTGAGCCAAAATCAAAACCTGCATTAATTCAAAAAACGTTCAAAAATTAAATAAAAAAAACAAGTTTTTTTAACTGAAAGCAAGGAACGACGTTAAAACTTAAAACGAACAGAAATTATTCCGTATATGGAAGGGGCTGTCCCCTCCTCAAGGCCTCGCTCTTTACGCTAAAGTTTGACTTTCTCACAACTCTTATTTTTTAAACAATAAAAAACTTTAGCGTAAAGAGCGAGGCGTTGAGGGGGGGACAACCCCTTTCATATGCGGAATAATTTCTGTTCGTTTTAAGTTTTAACGTCGTTCCTTACTTTCAGTTAAAAAAACTTTTTTTTTATTTAATCAGGGAAAAAGACTGTGCCTCTTCTAAAGTTAAACAGCCATCCCTTCCATAAACACCTTAAATACGACCCTGGGTATAACATACAGCCCTTGTCCCTAATCTCTGGGGTTTGTTTCAATCCCAAAAGCCTTGTCATATGATATTTAGACTATTTTGAAAAGAATTGCTACCTCAAAATTTCAATTAGATGCATTTCGGGACAATAAGAGGTGTGTGTGTAGGGGGGGGGGGAGGTAGCTGCCCTTTGGTCACTTTGACTCTTAAAAAGAGCACTAGAGCGTCTGAGTACCAATCTAATGAGCCCTCTCCGAAGTTTATATGATTAAGCTTTCTAAAAATCTCATATGCCCCCAGGGCATAACTTACAACCCTTGCCCTGAGGGCTGGGGGGATTTGTTATCCACAAAGACATAATTTCCAGAACTTTCAAATACGTTGACCAAAATGGCTATCTCAAATTTTATTGGAAGTGTTGGGGGAAATGATAGGAGTGGGGGGGGGGGGTCATTCACCCTCTGATCACTTTTGACTAATAAAAAAGGCACCAGTGCTCTTAATTTCCAATCGAAAACGGCCTTTTTGAAGCTTCTACAACAAAAATTTCTATAAAAAACTTATATGTCCCAAAGGCATAACTTACGACCCTTGTCCTGAGTGCTATGGGGGAGGGTTGTCATCCTTAAAGACATAATTTCCAGACCTCTAAACTTCTTTGAACAAAATGGCCATATAAAAATGTTGATCGGAAATGTTTGGGGAATTGATGGGTGTGGGGGGATGATCCTCCATACGATTACTTTTGACTATTAAAGGGTGCAGTAGCCCTCTCAATTTCCAATTGGATGAACCATTTTTGAAGTTGTTACGAAAACGCTTTCTATAAAAACCTTATATGCCCCCAGGGCATAACTTACGACCTCAGCCCTGAGGGCTGTGGGTGGGTTGTCATACTAAAAAGACATAATTTCCAGACCCTTGAACTCTCAATTCCTAATTGAACGAGCCCTTTTTGAAGTTTCTGCGACAATACCTTCTATAAAAACCTATATGCCCCCAGGGCGTAACTTACAACCTTTGCCCTTGGGACTGAGGGGGGTATATCATCCTCAAAGATATAATTTATGAGCCTTCCAACTATGTTGAACAAATGGCTGTCTCAAAACTTTGACTGAATGTGTTAGGGGAAATGGTAGGCGTGTCCTTTTTGAAGTTTCTACAGCAATGCTTTCTACAAAAACCTTATATGACCCAAGGGCATAACTTTCAACTCTTACCCTGAGGGCTGTGGGGGGTTGTCATCCTCAAAGGCCTAATTTCCAGAACTTTCAACTACGTTGAAAAAATGGCTATCTCAAAATTTTGATTGGATGTGTTTGAGGTAATGGTGGGCGTGCTATCTTTCAAAACGGAAGCAAAAAACAAGGTACAAAGGCGAACTGTCAGACTCTACAGACCTTACATGTGGAATTCCTCAAGGAACAAAAATAGGTCCGACCCTTTTCCTGTTGCTTTGCAACACGATAGCTAAATGGCACAGAGACAGAGCGAAGTTCGCAGACGACCTAACAATGATGCTGCTACAAAGACTGTGTGAAATCCTTAACCTAGAAGAAATGGTCGTGAAGCTCGAACGGGACTACCTAGAAAGAAAACTCAGCATCAACAGGACCAAGTCGGCAATAATGAGAATTTCCTTCTTAAAGCACAGCGTACCGGCCTTGCCTGACGTCGGCATACCGGCAGTTCACAAAATGAAGATCCTGGGTGTTATCTTCAATGATAAACTGACTTGGGAGGACCACTTAAATCACTTGCTGTCCCAGGCTATGCCTCTGCTTAGGTCACTGACAAAGCTACGTCGCTTTCAACTCAGCAAAAATGCCCTGGTCACCTACTATAGGAGCCACATGCGACCGATCCTAGAATATGCCTGCCCTGTCTGGCATCCTGGTCTCGACAAAAGAGCAGAGCAATAAGCTCGAAACAATTCAAAAGAGAGCCTTGCGCATCATTCTAGGAGACAGCCAATTGCCCTATGAGGAATGTCTGGCGAAGCTAGAACTCACAACACTTGAACAAAGAAGACACGAGCTCCTCATGAGCTTTGGCCAGTCCATCTTGACTTCCCCCAACACACACGCGACCTTCTCCCACCTGATATCAGACAAGATAACCGACCAAAGACCCGCCACACAAACAACTACAACCAAGCATCCAAGTGCCACGAAACGCTACAAAAATTCATTCCGACAATACTTCACTGAAAATTACAACAAATAGTTTTCATAACTTTTTTGTAAATGCGACTATTTATCCGTTTTGTGATATTTCGTATTAAATTATCTATCTATCTATCTATCTATAATGCTATCTGTAAAAAAATCTTACATGCCCCCAGGGAATAACTTACAACCCTTGCCCTGAGGGGTATGGGGGGTTTGTCATCCTCAAAGACATAATTTCCAAAACTTTCAGCTACGTTGAACAAAATAGCTAGCTCAAAATTTTGATTGGATATATTTGGGGAAATGGTTGGCTTGAGAGGGGGTTTAGTTGTCCTCCAATCGCTTTCTACTATTAAAAAGACCACTATCCCTTTCAATTTCCAATCAAATGAGCCCTTTTGAAGTTTCTATGACAACACTTTCTATAAAAGCCTTATATGCCCCAGGACATGACTTACAACCCTTTCCCTGAGGGATGTGGGGGGTTGTCATCCTCAAAGACCTAATTCCCAGAACTTTAAACTACGTTGAACAAAATGGCTATCCTAAAATTTTCAGCTGATGTGTTTGGGGAAATGGTGGGCGTGAGAGGGGGTTTAGTTACTCTCCAATCACTTGCGACTATTAAAAAAGGCACTAGCCCTTTCAATTTACAATCGAATGAGCCCTTTTTGAAATTTCTGCAACAACGCTTTCTATAAAAAAAAATCTTATATGCCCTAGCTTACAACCCTTGCCCTGAGGGCTGTGAGGGGGGGGGGGGGGGTTGTCATCCTCAAAGACATAATTTTTATAACTTTCAACTACGCTGAAAAAAATTGCTATCTCAAAATTTTTATTGGATGTGCTTGGGGAAATGATGGGCTTGAGAAGGGGGTTAGTTGCCCTCCGATCACTTTCTACTATGAAAAACGGCACTAGCCCTTTCAATTTCCAATCGAATGAACCCTTTTTGAAGTTTCTATAACTACCCTTTCTATGAAAACCTAATATGCTCCCAGGGCATAACTTACAGCCCTTACCCTGAGGGCTATGGAGGTGGTTGTCATCCTCAACGACCATCCTCTCCTCCCTAGACGTGGGAGGGGGGCTAGTTTCCCTCCAATCCATTTCGACTATTGAAAAGAGCACTTGCCCTTTTAATTTGCAATTGAATGAGCCCTTTTTGAAGTTTCTACGACAACACTATCTATAAAAACCGTATATGACCCAGGGCATAACTTACAAGCCTAGCCCTGAGGGGTGTGGGGGCTTTGCCATCCTCAAAGGCATAATTTCCAGAACTTTCAATTACGTTGAAAAAAATGGCTATCTCAAAATTTTGATGTATTTGGGGAAATGATTGGCGTGAGAGGGGGTTGGGTGGTCTCCAATCACTTTCGACTATTAAAAAGTCCACTAACCCTTTCAATTTAAAATCAAATGAGCCCTTTTGAATTTTCTACGAGAAAGCTTTCTATAAAAACCTTATATGCCCCCAGGGTATAACTTACAACCCTTGCCCTGAGGGCTGTGGGGGGAGTGTCATCCTTTTAGATATAATTTCAGGATCTTTCAACTACGTTGAAAAAAATGGCTATCTTAAAATTTGATTTCATTTGTTTGGGGAAGGGTGGGCGTGAGAGGGGGGGGGGGTATTTGCCCTTCAATCACTTTCTACTATTAAAAAGGGCTCTAGCTCTTTCAGTTTCGAATCGAATTGGCCCTTTTTGAAGTTTCTAAGACAAACCTTTCTATAAAAACCTTAAATGCCCCCAGGGCATAACTTACAGCCCTTACCCTGAGGGCAATGGGGGGGGATGTCATCCTCAAAGACCTAAATTCCAGAACTTTCAGCTACGTTGGGCAAAATGGCTATCCCAATCTCTAATTGGATGTGTTTAGGGAAATGGTGGGCTTGATAGGGGGATGGGTTAGTTACCCTCCAATCACTTTCGACTTTTAGAAAGGAAACTAACCCTTTCAATTTCCAATTGAATGACCCCTTTTTGAAGTTTCTACTACAACGCTATCTATAAAAACCGTATAGGACCCAGGGCATAACCTACAAGCCTTGTCCTAAGGGGTTTGGGTGCTTTGTCATCCTCAAAAACATAATTTCTAGAACTTTTAACTACGTTGAACAAAACGGCTATCTCAAAATTTTGATTGGGTGTGTTTGGGGAAATGGTGGGCGTGCTATCTATAATGCTATCTCTAAAAAAATTTTACATGCCCCCAGGGAATAACTTGCAACCCTTGCCCTGAGGGGTATGGGGGGTTTGTCTTCCTCAAAGACATAATTTCCAAAACTTTCAGCTACGTTGAACAAAATAGCTATCTCAAAATTTTTATTGGATATATTTGGGGAAATGGTTGGCTTGAGAGGGGGTTTAGTTGTCCTCCAATCACTTTCTACTATTAAAAAGACCACAAGCCCTTTCAATTTCCAATCGAATGAGCTCTTTTGAAGTTTCTATGACAACTCTTTCTATAAAAGCCTTTTATGCCCCAGGACATGACTTACAACCCTTTCCCTGAGGGACGTGTGGGGGGGGGGGGTTGTCATCCTCAAAGACCTAATTCCAGAGCTTTAAACTACGTTGAACAAAATGGCTATCCTAAAATTTTGATCTGATGTGTCTGGGGAATTGGTGGGCGTGAGAGGGGGGTTAGTTACCCTCCAATCACTTGCGACTATTAAAAAAGGCACTAGCCCTTTCAATTTACAATCGAATGAGCCCTTTCTGAAATTTCTGCAACAACGGTTTCTATAAAAAAAAACTTATATGCCCTAACTTAAAACCCTTTCCCTGAGGGCTGTGAGGGGGGGGGGGTTGTCATCCTCAAAGACATAATTTTTATAACTTTCAACTACGCTGAAAAAAAAAATTGCTATCTGAAAATTTTGATTGGATGTGCTTGGGGAAATGATGGGCTTGAGAAGGGGGTTAGTTGCCCTCCGATCACTTTCTACTATGAAAAAGGGCGCTAGCCCTTTCAATTTCCAATCGAATGAGCCCTTTTTGAAGTTTCTATGACTACCCTTTCTATAAAAACCTAATATGCCCCAAGGGCATAACTTACAACCCTTACCTTGAGGGCTATGGAGGTGATTGTCATCCTCAACGACCATCCTCTCCTCCCTAGGCGTGGGAGGGGGGTTAGTTTCCCTCCAATCCGTTTCGACTATTGAAAAGGGCACTAGCCCTTTCAATTTGCAATTGAATGAGTCCTTTTTGAAGGTTCTACGACAACGCTATCTATAAAACCGCATATGACCCAGAGCATAACTTACAAGCCTAGCCCTGAGGGGTGTGGGGGCTTTGTCATCCTCAAAGGCATAATTTCCAGAACTTTCAATTACGTTGAAAAAAATGGCTATCTCAAAATTTTGATTTGATGTATTTGGGGAAATGATTAGCGTGAGAGGGGGTTGGGTGGTCTCCAATCACTTTCGACTATTAAAAAATCCACTAAACCTTTCAATTTAAAATCAAATAAGTCCTTTTTGAATTTTCTACGAGAAAAATTTCTATAAAAACCTTACATGCCCCCAGAGCATAACTTACAACCCTTGCCCTGAGGGCTGTGGGGGGAGTGTCATCCTTTTAGGTATAATTTCAGGACCTTTCAACTACGTTAAAAAAATGGCTATCTCAAAATTTTGATTTCATTGTTTGGGGAAGGGTGGGCGTGAGAGGGGGGGGGTTAGTTTGCCCTTCAATCACTATCTAATATTAAAAAGGGCACTAGCCCTTTCAGCTTCGAATCGAATTGGCCCTTTTGAAGTTTCTAAGACAAACATTTCTATAAAAACCTTAAATGCCCCCAGGGCATAACTTACAGCCCTTACCCTGAGGGCAATTGGGGGGATGTCATCCTCAAAGACCTAAATTCCAGAACTTTCAGCTACGTTGGGCAAAATAGCTATCACAATCTTTAATTGGATGCGTTTAGGGAATTGGTGGGCTTGAGAGGGGGGGATAGTTACCCTCCAATCACTTTCGACTTTTAGAAAGGAAACTAGCCCTTTCAATTTCCAATTGAATGACCCCTTTTTGAAGTTTTTACTACAACGCTATCTATAAAAACCGTATTGGACCCAGGGCATAACCTACAAGCCTTGCCCTAAGGGGTTTGGGTGCTTTGTCATCCTCAAAGAACTTAATTTCTAGAACTTTTAAATACGTTGAACAAAACGGCTATCTCAAAATTTTGATTGGATGTGTTTGGGGAAATGGTGGGCGTGCTATCTATAATCCTATCTCTAAAAAAATCTTACATGCCCCCAGGGAATAACTTACAACTCTTGTCCTGAGGGGTATGGGGGGTTTGTCATCCTCAAAGACATAATTTCCAAAACTTTCAGCCACGTTGAACAAAATAGCTATCTCAAAATTTTGATTGGATATATTTGGGGAAATGGTTGGCTTGAGAGGGGGTTTAGTTGTCCTCCAATCACTTTCTACTATTAAAAAGACCGCTAGCCCTTTCAATTTCCAATCGAATGAGCCCTTTTGAAGTTTCTATGACAACTCTTTCTATAAAAGCCTTTTATGCCCCAGGACATGACTTGACAACCCTTTCCCTGAGGGATGTGGGGGGTTGTCATCCTCAAAGACCTAATTCCCAGAACTTTAAACTACGTTGAACAAAATGGCTATCCTAAAATCTTGATCTAATGTGTTTGGGGAAAGGGTGGGCGTGAGAGGGGGGTTAGTTACCCTTTAATCACTTGCGACTATTAAAAAAGGCACTAGCCCTTTCAATTTACAATCGAATGAGCCCTTTTGAAATTTCTGCAACAACGCTTCTATAAAAAAAAAACTTATATGCCATAACTTACAACCCTTGCCCTGAGGGCTGTGAGAGGGGGGGGGGGGTTGTCATCCTCAAAGACATAATTTTCAAACTTTCAACTACGCTGAAAAAAAAAATTGCTATCTCAAAATTTTGATTGGATGTGCTTGGGGAAATGATGGGCTTGAAAAGGGGGTTAGTTGCCCTCCGATCACTTTCTACTATGAAAAACGGCACTAGCCCTTTCAATTTCCAATCGAATGAGCCCTTTTTGAAGATTCTATGACTACCCTTTCTATAAAAACCTAATATGCCCCAGGGCATAAGCTTACAACCCTTACCCTGAGGGCTATGGAGGTGATTGTCATCCTCAACAACCATCCTCTCCTCCCTAGGCGTGGGAGGGGGGTTAGTTCCCTCCAATCCATTTCGACTATTGAAAAGGGCACTAGCCCTTTCAATTTGCAATTGAATGAGTCCTTTTTGAAGGTTCTACGACAACGTTATCTATAAAAACCGCATATGACCCAGGGAATAACTTACAAGCCTAAACCTGAGGGTTGTGAGGGCTTTGTCATCCTCAAAGGCATAATTTCCAGAACTTTCAATTACGTTGAAAAAAATGGCTATCTCAAAATTTGATTTGATGTATTTGGGGAAATGATTGGCGTGAGAGGGGGTTGGGTGGTCTCCAATCACTTTCGACTATTAAAAAATCCACTAAACCTTTCAATTTAAAATCAAATGAGTCCTTTTGAATTTTCTACGAGAAAAATTTCTATAAAAACCTTATATGCCCCCAGGGCATAACTTACAGCCCTTGCCCTGAGGGATGTGGGGGGAGTGTCATCCTGTTAGATATAATTTCAGGACCTTTCAACTAAGTTGAAAAAAATGGCTATCTCAAAATTTTGATTTCATTTGTTTGGGGAATGGTGGGCGTGAGAGGGGGGGGGGTTAATTGCCCTTCAATCACTATCTAATATTAAAAAGGGCACTAGCCCTTTCAGTGTCGAATCGAATTGGCCCTTTTTGAAGTTTCTAAGACAAACATTTCTATAAAAACCTTAAATTCCCCCAGGACATAACTTACAGCCCTTACCCTGAGGGCAATGGGGGATGTCATCCTCAAAGACCTAAATTCCAGAACTTTCAGCTACGTTGGGCAAAATGGCTATCCCAATCTTTAATTGGATGCTTTTAGGGAAATGGTCGGGCTTGAGAGGGGGGTGGGGTTAGTTGCCCTCCAATCACTTTCGACTTTTAGAAAGGAAACTAGCCCTTTCAATTTCCAATTGAATGACCCGTTTTTGAAGTTTCTACTACAACGCTATCTATAAACACCGTATAGGACCCAGGGCATAACCTACAAGCCTTGCCCTAAGGGGTTTGGGGGCTTTGTCATCCTCAAAGACATAATTTCTAGAACTTTTAACTACGTTGAACAAAACGGCTATCTCAAAATTTTCATTTGATTTGTTTGGGGAAATGATTGGCGTGAGAGGGGGTGGTCTCCAATTGCTTTCGACTATTAAAAAGTCCACTAACCCTTTCAATTTAGAATCAAGTGAGCCCTTTTTGAATTTTCTACGACAAAGTCTTCAAATTTTTCTATTTTCTTTGAATTTTCTACGACAAAGCCCTGAGGGCTGTGGGTGGGTTGTCATGCTAAAAAGACATAATTTCCAGACCCTTCAACTATGTTCAACAAAATGGCTATATCAAAATTTTGATCGGAAGCGTTTTGGGAAATGATGGGCGAGGAGGGGGATACTCGCCCTCCGATAGCTTTTGACTATTAATAAGGGCACTAGCCCTCTCAATTCCCACTTGAACGAGCCCTTTTTGAAGTTTCTGCGACAACACCTTCTATAAAAACCTTATATGCCCCCAGGGCATAATTTACAACCTTTACCCTGGGGGCTGAGAGGGGTGTGTCATTCTCAAAGATACAAATTCTGAACCTTTCAACTATGTTGAACAAAATGGATATCTCAAAATCTTGATTGAATGTGTTCGGGAATATGGTAGGCGTGGGAGGGGAGTTAGTTACCCTCACATCACTTTCGGCTATTAAAAGGGCACTAGCCCTTTCAATTTCCAATCAAATGAGCCCTTTTTGAACGACAACACTATCTATAAAAACCTTATATGCCCACAGGGCATAACTTACAACCCTTACCATGAGGGTTCTGGGGGAGGGGGATGTCATCCTTAAAACCAAATTTATAGGACTTTAAACTACATTGAACATAATGACCCAGGGCATAACCTACAAGCCTTGCCCTGAGGGGTTTGGGGCTTTGTCATCCTCAAAGACATAATTTCAAGAGCTTTTAACTACGTTGAACAAAATGGCTATATCAAAATTTTGATTTGATGTGTTTGGGGAAATGATTGGCGTCAGAGGGGGTGGTCTTCAATTACTTTCGACTATTAAAACGTCCACTAGCCCATTCAATTTAGAATTAAATGAGCCCTTTTGAATTTTCTACGACAAAGTCTTCTATAAAAATCTTATGTGCCCCCAGGGCATAACTTACACCCCTTGCCCTGAGGGCTGTGGAGGGTCGTCATTCTCAAAGACATAATTTCCAGAACTTTTAACTATGTTGAAAAAAATGGCTATCTCAAAATTTTGACTTCCTTTGTTTGGGGAATGGTGGGTGTAAGAGGGGGTTAGTTGCCCTACAATCACTTTCTACTATTAAAAAGGGTACTTACCCTTTCAATTTCCAATCGAGTGAGCTCTTTTTGAAGTTTCTACGACAAAAATTTCTATAAAAACCTTATATGTCCCAGGGCATAACTTACAACCCATGCCCTGAGAGATGTAGGAGGTTGTCATCCTCAAAACCTAATTTCAAGAACTTTAAACTAGGTTTAACATAATGACTATCTCAAAATTTTTATTTCATGTGTTTTGGGAATGGTGGGCGTGAGAGGGGGGGGGGGGGTTAGTTGCCCTTCAATCACTTTCAACTATTAAAAAGGGCACTAGCCCTTTCAATTTCCAATCGAATTAGCCCTTTTTGAAGTTTCTAAGACAGACCTTTCTATAAAAACTTTAAATGCCCCCATGGCATAACTTACAACCCTTACCTTGAGGACTATAGGGGGGGGGGGGGGTTGTCATCCCCAAGACCTAATTTCCAGAACTTTCAGCTACGTTGAACAAAATGGCTATACCAATCTTTAATTGGATGTGTTTAGGGAAATGGTGGACTTGAGAGGGGGGGGGGGGTTCAGTTGCCCTCCAATCACTTTTGACTATTAAAAAGGGCACTAGCCCTTTCAATTTCCAATCGAGTGACCCCTTTTTGAAGGTTTTACGGCAACGCTTTCTATAAGAACCTTATAAGCCCCCAGGACATAACTTACAACCCTTGCCCTGAGGGATTTGGAGGGAGCGTCCTCCTCAAACACATAATTTTCAGATTTTTCAACTACGTTGAACAAAATGGCTATCTCATAATTTTGATTGAATGTGTTTGGGAAAATGATGGGCTTGGAAGGGGTGTTATATGCCTTCCAATCACTTTTGGCTATTAAAAAGGGCACAAGTCCTGCCAATTTCCAATCCAATAAGCCTTTTTCGACAACTCTGCGACAACTCCTTCGATACGAAGTGCCCTGGTCTAAAAGAAACAGACAAATCAAAAAAAAAAATAGTACATTGTGTAAACATCTTTCTTTACTTTGGCAGAGGTACTGCGCTGCCTATCAAAATGCTGATGTAGAGATTTCTGGGCCATGTTGTACTTTACGACTGAAGTTTTGTGATTTTTTGAATTTTGCTTTCCCGTTTGCAACAAAGCCATAAAAAAGCCATGTAAGTTGCCTAAGGACCAAGCCTAAAAAGCCCAACGGAAACTGCAAAGAAACTTTCACGTCACCTCTCTCTTATTATCTTCTGATTCTATATCCACATCGGCTATTAAGTTTGATGATGGCTCAAATTTTTTTCCATTCATATCTTCTTTGTGCTTCTCTAGTAGGTCTAAAGGTACAAACATATCTGTTGGATTTTCTTCACCAGTGCCATTATTATCTACAAGACAAAAACAATTAGGCATAGTACATCATGTGCCCGGTATTTTCTTTCGGACGACACCCACCTACTTATATATAGAATAGAATGGCAACACTATAGAATCACTGGTTGTAAGAATTTAGGGAAGGAATTATTATGTATAAAAAAATTGTCAGATGAAGAATAATCGTTATTTGAAGCAGATTTAGGTAAATATATATACATATATATAATATATATATATATATATATATATATATATATATATATATATTATATATATATATATATATATATATATATATATATATATATATATATATATATATATATATATATATATATATATATATATATATATATATATTATATATATATATATATATATATATATATACTATATATAATATATATATATATATATATATATATATATATATATATATATATATATATATATAATATATATATATATATATATATATATATATATATATATATATATTATATATATATATATATATATATATATATATATAATATATATATATATATATATATATATATATATATATATATATATATATATATATATATAATATATATATATATATATATATATATATATATATATATATATATATTATGTTTAAGAGGTAATTACTTGGCAAAAAAAAAAAAAAATAAAAAAAAAAAAAAAAAAAAAAAAACTGTCGTCCTAATCCAGCAATTGAGACAAATGTGCACTTGAACGAGGCTACCACCTTACACATCCATCCAACTACCTAGGACCAAACAGTATACCCAAACCATCAACCAAATAGAAAAGTCCAAATCCATGCAAAGTTGTCATCAATAAATGTAAGTCGTTGTAAAATTACCAGCAAAAGCACCTTAAATCTAGCAAAATATTTCCAAGTAAAACCTTCCATTTAGGGCTCATCAGAAGAAATACCACCGGCCTTAACGGGTTTCGAGGCTTTACATTCTTTACCCAGCACGGTGGCGCCTCTACCATAAGATCTGGGGTAGGATATAATATCTGATTTGATTGACTGCGCATCCTGATTCTCTGTGGTTCGTTCTTTACTATGTGCCGGCTAAAAAAGTAAATAAATAGTTACAGAGGGATGTCTAACTGTCTTTTTAAGCCTGGGCTGCTTTCCCCGTCTGTTGAGACCTCTATGGAACAAGAACGAAGTTACATTGAAGACAAAACTGCGGGTATTTGATGCAATGGTAGTGTCAGTGCTGCTGCAAGGCTGTGAGACCAGGCCCCTAAATACCTCAGAAGCCCATCATCTGGATATTTTCAACCATAAATGCCTTTGGTATACCTTTAAGCTGAAATGATCAACGAAAGTAAAAAAAAAGATACCATCCATAGTAAAACTGGAAGCTGGTTCCATATCAGATGTCATGAAATATAGACGCCTCCAGGGGTTTGGTCACGTACTACGACTCCCTGGAGGCGCAATATCTGTAATGTCTCCTGTTGCTGTCATGGAGGAAGCAAGCTGGCGTTCAAAAGAGAACCTGGATATCCAACATCATATCTGACATTCAACCGCTTGGTGGGTAAGGAAATACAGCAGATAATGGGACCAAGAGCGGTTGTATATCGTCAAGCCATCAGTTGCGGACAGACCTTGCTGAAGCCAAACTTGTCACCGAATCTCAAATACCATGATTTGCCAAGGGCTTAGAACGTCAAACAAGTAAAAGTCATGCCATCTTAGCTTACGTGGCATATCTAAAAATTAGATATAAAAACTAGATAGCGGTATAAATGTTATAAATCTCAAAAGAGGTTGAAGAAACATATGAGCCTCAGTTAAATGTATTAGGGATGATGGTGATAAGGGTACTATTACTATTTTTAAATTTTGGTTGCAAAGAAAAAGATAAATCATTGGAGGTAAAAAAAAAAAGAATTAAAAAGGCACGTTTAGCTGTCTTAGTTTCCGTAGTATATTTAGCTATTCAAAAATATTAGAGGTAATACATAAAAATTACTGGAGGAATTGAAAAGATATAGGGATTTCGGTTGAGTATGGTCTACCATACTCAACCGAAATCCCTACATCTTTTCAATTCCTCCAATAATTTTGGAAGGATAAGGTGTCATTACTATTATAGAATTAGAGTTGAAATGAAAGATGTAAATAATTGGAGGTGATTATAGATATGTATAGTTTATATTAGCTTTCGTGGTATATTTTGCCATTATCAGAGCCAATACTCTAGCGTTGCCTGTTGTAAAAGACCACAGGCCTTTAGTTTATTATTTCTTTCCCAGAGCTACTTTTTATGGAAGATGTGGTAGTAAAAACTTCAGAGGTGGCTCATTCACACGAAAATCGATAGTTCTAGTCCTTTTTTAAGAGGCAAAAGGGATTAGCGGGTAGTCATCCCCCTCCAACGCCTTTTTCAGATGCCCAACAGATAAAGTAACTTATTTCATCTAAGTTACCCAGGTCATTCTAGGTTCATCTATACACAATATTAGAGGCAACGTTTAAACGTTGCATATTAAGGAGGATAAGCCTTCAGTATATTGTTAATTGTTTTTTTTTCCCAGAAAAAGGATGAGGCTTTTCCAGGAAGAGGCGGTGATAAAAATTGAAACTTTGTGGGGCTTATTTTGATTGGAAATTGAGAGTACGAATGAAAATTCTAGTGCCTTGTTCGGGAGTAAAAGGCGCTTGGAAGACAGTGAGCCTCCTTCCATGCCATTTCTCTCCCAGTAACCTTTTATGACGTCTTACCAAAAATTTGCCTTTTTTATCACAATAGTTAAAAAAATTCAACAATATACCACAGATGACATGAATTCCACATGCCCTGGGACAATGGCCGCATATAATGCAAATTAACAATTGCTTAAATATTTGTTTTAACAAGGAAAAAGGAACATTGGGCAATGTTTCATTAGCAATTCAGGGTGTTAAGTTGAAACTTTCATGAAACCTAAATGGGGATTAATTTAAATCACAAGACAATGAGTCCATCCATATTGTTAAAAGGACGTATGATTTGATACTTTAAGCCGTTTTGGAGATATTTCTGATACGTCCTAATGATAACCTGCTTGCACGTTATGTGTTTTGACTTCGCCCAACATCCCCCTCAACAGTCCCTGAAAGTTCCTCATTAATACTCATAAGCCATAGTAATATTAGTACTAACAGTAGTGCTACTGCTACTACTGCTAGTAATGATCACATATGATTTTTCTTATTAAATCAAAAACCCCACAGAATGCTCAGAAGGTTTCAACCTAATACTCTGAGCTGTTTTTGACATGCTGCTTATGTGTCCATTTGACAGCATACATGCAACATGTTTCAGTTTAATTTAATATACCCCCCCCCCCCACATTATCCGAAACTGCCTCCTTAATACTCTTAGCCCTAATAATAGTATTAGCAGCCGTAGTAGAAGGGAGAGTATACATATAGTACGTTTTGAGCGGTTTGTTAAGTTGAAACTGAAAGTTTCAACTTAATGCTCTAAGGCGTGCTCGAGATATAACTGTTACGTGCCTTTTGATTAGTTCAATATTTCCCTCAACATACCTCTGGTCAATTGATCATTCCTCTCATAATTCCTCAAAGTTCCAACGGAACAGGAGCGGATCCAGGATTTTTTTTGTTTTTTTTTTTTTTGGGGGGGGGGGGGGGGGTAAAATAAGCTGATCCAATAAACTTGCGTTAAGATCAAGTTTAATTGACGCAATCTTGCGTTAATTAAGTAAATTACACTACTTTAGACTACGTTAGGTTGGTGGCGGCCACCCTCCCAGAGTCTCGGGCAAGTGGCCCAAATATTTGAAAAAATTTTGAAAAATTTAAATTTTCTCAGAATGCAAGGCGGAGCTTAGGCAATGAATAAGTACTATTTGGAAGATGAAGATGGCTTTAAACGATTGTTTGCCTGTTATTTCAAGCCAATTAATGGTCCTATGTCAATTCTAAATTCTTGGTCAACCTTCTTAAGACCATAGGCGGGCGTGCCTTGTTTGCCTCTCATTCCAAGCTATCTAATGGTCCTGTGTTAATTTTAAATTCTTGGTCAACCTGCCTGAGACTCTAGTTAGGCGTGCCTTTCCAAAAACTAACAAACAAGTATTTTTCTGTTAAGAGAGTCATACTTACTCCCGACATTTACCCGTGCAGCCGTTTGAACATTTTCCTCTCAATTACTTGGACTATCTGTCTTGGCTTTTCTCTTTCTACAAATAGCCATGTCTTGATACACACTACTGCAAAATACTTGTTTTTCAATTCAAAATGCCCCCTGGATCCACCGCTGCAACTGAATACCCTAAGTCATTCTTGAGTCTCCCCCATTTGACAATCTGTATGCCCATAACATGTTTTGATTTAGTTCAACACAACCCTCAACATTCTTGGAAGGCTTCATTATTTGGATGCACTTGGTTTTTCTGAACACCAAAAGCCCTTGCTATGAGGGCTGTGGGGGCTTGAACATTCCCTGAGACATAGTTACTGAAGCCATTCAAACGATATTGTTGATACGCTCTTTTAATATCTGTATGCACATTGTATGTTTTGATTTAGTTCACCTTTCCCCTCAACATTTGCTTAAATTTTTACTTCAATACGCTCAGCCTTGGTAATACTCACTATAGAAGCAGAAGTTGTAGTGGTATTGGTGGTAGTAGTAGTGGTGGGTAGTAGTAGTAGCAGTAGTAACGCGCAAACATTGCCCTTTTTTTGTCAATTGACATAAAAATCATTTCCTGAAAGTTCTAAATTATTACACTCATTCACTTATTGGTTACGCCTTTTGGCAACCCGTATACACATAACATGTTTTGATTTAGTTCACCTGAATCCCCTTCGTCTTTTTCGACACTAAAGGTCAAACATGTTTGACCTTATCCCATATTCTCCTAACTTAGTCAAACGTATTCATGAAAAGAGTCTCCACTCAAACTAATGAGTGTATCAAGATTTAACATGGAAAGGAATTAACTCACTTAGTAGGTTAAGGCAAGTAGAATTTTTTGGATGAGACGATGCTTCCATCTGGAATAAGAAGATTTACGCTAGCTGCCTAATAAATAATTTGTTTCAAAGTATGTACCTGATCTTACAATTTGAGACATTTACCTTCATATCTGTTCCCTATAGACTCTTTTCTATGACCTGTAAGTTTCACTTCTCTTAGTAGAGAATCGTTTCTAGATTGTTCACTCGAATTGTTTGAATGAGCAATAGTAGTAGATGACCGAAGAGCTGGGTTCTTGTAATGCTTATTTCCTCCACTGGAATAAGAAGAGCTGGCTTTGTTTAGATTTGCATTTCGATTCTCATTTCTGTTGATAATCTTGATTTTGAATGTATAATCCGTTTTTGATTTAGCGATTTCTTCATCATCTGCACAGTAAACACCCAGCATTGAGATCTAAAAACAGAAAAGCACCAGTCATTTAACGAGGAAAAAAACCCTTGAAGAGCAATTCAAGTGGAAGAAAGAAGTTCTCTCGTTAGTATGAGTTCTCATGTTAGTAACCGTTACTAATATAAATGAATAAATAAATCTTAAACAAGGAAAACTTAAATTGTATGTGCAAACAAAGCTCTAAACGAACAAAAATCCCTACAAACAAATGTTTAGCTATTGTCCCCTTCACTAACTGTAAAATCCTAAGGCCTAAAGCGCATTGGTGCTTTACTGAAAACGAGTTGTATTACAAATGTTTTCTTTTGTACTTACCTCAACATTGAAAATAAAAATTACTCTGAAATAAAATCTTGAACTGACGAGCTTTCAGCAATTAATATCGTTACATATCAAATATTTAGTTTAATTTCATTAGTTCTTTCCAAAACTGTTAAAGCAACATAAAGTTTCTCCACGACAAGAGTTTGGCTGCTGTCCCCTCTCCTTACTGTAAAGGTCTAAAGCCTACTGCGCCATTCGCGCTTTACTGAAAACGAATTATGTTACAAATATTTTCTTTTGTACTTATTACAACATTGAAAATAAAAGCAAAATTCCTAGTGAAATACATCTTGAAGTGACGAGCTCTCAGTAATTAATATCTTTATACATCAAATATTCAGTTGCTTGTTGAATTATCATAAGTTTATATTTCTACTGATCTTAAGTTTAATCTGGTCTTTACTTTTCTTTGAAAAACTTCTTTTTCGGAAAGTTTATTTTAATTAATTCCTGTTCGTTTTTGATTGCCAAAGTTTGACTAGTATAAAAAGTAACAATATCAAAGTAACAAGAAACTGAAGCAAAGAAAATATTAAACCATACGACTACCCCTTCCATATATATAACTTATATGCCCCGGGGCTTAGTTTAAAACCCTTCCCCCGAATTACGACAACCATGGAGGCATTGTTATATTATATTTTGACTATTTCGAACACATTGGATGTCTCAAAATTTCAGTCAGAAGTATTTGTGAAAGAGAGGGTGTGGGGGGGGGACTGATTGCTCTCCGATCACTTTGAATATTAAAAAAGGAACTACAACCTTGTATTTCTAGTCAATCGAGCCTCCTACAAAGTTTATGCAGCCACACTTTCCTAAGAATCCTACATGCCCCGGGGCATAGCTTAACAACCTTGCCCCTGGGCTCTGGGGGGTTGTGTCGACTCTGGATGCATTTTATCTGATCTTTGGACTAATTGGAACAAAATGGATGTCTGAAAACTTTGCTCGAATGCATTTGTAGAAAAAAGGAACAGGGGGGGGGGGGTGCTAGTTGCCCTCCAATCACTTAACATTAAAAAAGGACATTTGAAATTTTTATTTCAGAGGCAACGCTAAAGCGTTTCCTAAAGTAAAGGCCATACGGCTCCAATGTTTTATTAATTTTTTTTTTCATAGAGCCGCTTCATATGGAAGGGATCGTCACATAAACTTTGAAGAGGGCTCATTCAATTGAAAATCAGAAGATCTAGTGCAATTTTTAAGAGTCAAAAGTGATCAAAGGGCAACACCCCCCCCCCACGCCCTTTTTCCAAAATGTATCTGAAATAAATTTTGAGATAACCATTCTGTTAAAAATAGTTCAAAGATCGTATAACAAAAATTCCAGTGTTGACACAACCCCCCAGGACCCGGGGGCAGGCGTTCTAAGTTATGCCCTGGGAGAATGTAAGGTTCTTATGGAAGGGATACTTGTATAAACATCAGAGAGGGCTCATTTGATTGGAAATCGAAACTTCTAGTTCACTCTTTAAGAGTAAAAAAAAAATCGGAGGGCAACACCCCCAAGGCCTTTTTTTCCAAACTCATCCGATACAAATTTTGAGATGGCCATTATTAAAAAATAGTTTAAAAGTTAGATATTAAAAACTCTGGTATCGACTCAACCCCCCAGGACCGGGGAGTCAGGCGCTGTAAATTATGTCCTGGGGGTATATATGGTTCTTATGAAAGGGATGCTCGTATAAACTTCAGAGGGGGCTCATTTGATTGGAAATTGAAAGTTCCAGTTCACTTTTTAAGAGTCAAAAGAGATCCGAGGGAAACTAGTCCCATCCCCCACGCCCTTTTTCCCCAAACCCTTCCGATAAAAACTTTTAGATAGCTATTTTCTTAAAAATAGTTCAAAGGTCAAATAAGAAGACCTTCGGTACCGACACAACTCCCAGGGCCTGCAGGCAGGCGTTGTAAGTTATGCCCTGGGGGCATATATGGTTCTTATGGAAAGGATGCTTGTATAAACAGAGAGGGCTCATTTGAATGGAAATTGAAATTTCTAGTTCAGTTTTTAAGAGTCAAAAGAGATCGGAGGTCAACTAGTCCCCCCCCTCCACCATTTTTCCCAAACCTATCCGATACAAATATTGAGATAGTTATTTTTTAAATAGTTCAAAGGTCAGATAACAAAAACTCCGGTGTCGACACAACCCCCTAGGGCCCGGGGCAGGCGTTGTAAGTTATGTTAATGGGGCATATATGGTTCTCATAAAAGGGATGCTGGTATGAACTTCAGAGAGAACTCATTTGATTGGAAACTGAAACTTCTAGTTCACTTTTTAAGAGTCAAAAGAGATCCGAGGGAAACTAGCCCCCCCCCCACGCCCTTTTTCCCCAAACCCATCCGATAAAAATTTTTAGATAGCTATTTTCTTAAAAATAATTCAAAGGTCAGATAAGAAGAACTTCGGTGTCGATACAACCCCCAGGGCCTGCGGGCAGGCGTTGTAAGTTATGCCCTGGGGACAGATGGTTCTTATGGAAAGGATGCTTGTATAAACAGAGAGGGCTCATTTGAATGGAAATTAAAGTTTCTAGTTCACTTTTTAAGAGTCAAAAGAGATCGGAGGTCAACTAGTCCCCCTCTATCCTTTTACCCCAAACCTATCCAATACAAATTTTGAGATGGTCATTTTTTTTTAAATAGTTCAAGTTATCCGATACAAATCATGAGATAGTCATTTTTTTCAATAGTTCAAAGGTCAGATAACAAAAACTCCGGTGTCGACACAACCCCATATGGCCCGGGGGCAGGCGTTTTAAGTTATGTTAATGGGTCATATATGGTTCTCATAAAAGGGAAGCTCGTATGAACTTCAGAGAGAACTCTTTTGATTGGAAACTGAAACTTCTAGTTCTCTTTTTAAGAGTCAAATGAAATCCCAGGGCAACTAGCCCCTACACGCCCTTTTTTCCACCAAACCCATCCGATACAAATTTTGAGATAGCCATTTTGTTTAAAATTTGAAGATTAGACAAGAAAAATTCCAGTGTCGACACAACCCCCCAGGGCAGGCATTGTAAGTTAGGCTCTGGGGACATACGTGGTTCTTATGGTAGGGATACTCGTAAAGACTTCGGAGAGGGCTCATTTGATTGGAAATTGAAAGTTCTAGTTCACTTTTTAAGACTCAAAAAAGATTTGAGGGCAACTAGCCCCCCCCCACCCAAGCCCTTTTTTCCCAAACCCATCCGATACACATTTTGAGATAGCTGTTTTTTTCAAAATAGGTCAAACATTGATAAAAAAAAATCCGGGGACGAAGCAACCCCTCAGAGCCGAGGTACAAGTGTTTTAAGTTATGCCTCGGAGGTGTATAAGGTTTAAATATAAGGGGTGGTCGTATAAACTTCGAAGGTGGCTCATTTGATTAGAAATTGAAAGTTCTAGTTCACTTTTTAAGAGTCAAAAGAGATCCGAGCACAACTAGACCCCCTCCTAGCCTTTTTCCCCCAAATTTATCCGATACAAATTTGAGATAGCCATTCTATTAAAATAGTTCAAACACCAGATAACAAAAACTCCAGGGTCGACAAAACCCCCCCAGAGCCCGGTGGCAAGTGTTTTAAGTTATACCCCGGAGGCATATAAGGCTTTTATGTAAGGGGTGGTCGTATAAGCTTCGAAGGTGGTTCACTTGATTGGAAATTGAAAGTTCTAAATACTTTTTGATGAGTCAAGAGTTAGCGGAGGGCATCTACCCTACTTTTGGCACAAACACCCTTTTTTCCCCAAAAGTATAAAATGAAAATTTTGGGACAGTCAGTTTGTTTGAAATAGTCCAACGATAAGATAACTAAAAATTTGTTGTCAACATACCCTACCCTCCCTTCCCCCCACAGAGCCAGGGGAAGGGTTGTAAATTATTCATTGGGGGCATATAAGGTTTTTATGGAATAGGTGGTCGTATAAACTTTGGAGGGGACTCAAAGGATTAGAAATTAAAAGTTTTATTTCACCTTTTAAGAGTCAAAAGTGGTCCGATGGCGCCTAGGCCCCCCTCTATCCCAGCCCTCTTTTCCTCAAATGCGCCCAATCAAATTCTTTATATAGCCATTTTGCTTAAAATAGACCAGAGATAATATAACAAAAACTCCAGGGATAAAACGCCCCTCCCCCTTGAAACCGGGGGTAAGTGTTGTAAAATGTGCCCTTTGGGCATATAAGGGTTTTATGGAAGGGATGGTCATATAAACTTCGGAGGGGGCTTGTTCAATTGTAAATCAAAATTTCTAGTGCCCTTTTCAAGAGTCAAAAGTGATTGGAGGGCAACTAGCCCCCATCCCCATCCCCATTTTTCGCCAAATTCATCCAATCAAAATTTTAGAGATAACCATTTTGTTCAAAATAGTTTAAAGATCAAATACAAAAACTCCGGGGTCGACACATCCCCCCAAAGCCTGGAGGCAAGTGTTCTAAGCTATGCCCCAATGGCATATAAGGTTTTATATACGGGGTGGTCGTATAAAATTCAGAGATGGCTCGTTTTATTGGAAACTGTAAGTTCTAGTTACCTTTTTAAATGTCATCAAAAGTGATCGGAGGGAATCTACCCCCCCATGCCTTTTTCCGCAAATAAATCTGATTTAATTTTCAGATAGCCATTTTGTCCAAAATTCAAATTAATATAAATTAGGGATTGAGAAATCCTCAATAGCACTCTGGACAAGAATTATAACTTATGTAAGTTGTAAGTTCTTAAGAATCAAAAGTGATAAAAGAGTAAAAGACCCCCCCCCTTGTGCCTTTTTTCTACAAATGTATCTTATCAAAATTTAAAATTTGAAATAGCCATTTTGATCAAAATAGTCCAAAATTCAAATTATTATAACTTAGGGGTTGTTAAATGTTCCCTAGCTCCCGGGCAAGGATTGTAACTTATGTAATGTGCCTATTATTAGAATATAAGGTTCTGTGGAAGGGTTGGTGGTCGTATTAACTTTGGAGGGGGCTCGTTCGATCGGAAATTGAAACTTTTAGCTCTTTTTCAAGAGTCAAAAGTGATCAATGGCCAATTAGCCCACGCCAAACTTTCCGAAAAGGTATCTGGTCAAGTTTTTGAGATAGCCATTTTTGTTCAAATAGTTGAAAGGCCGAATAACTATGCTTCCGGGGTTGAAACCCCCTCAGCCCCGGGGAAATGGCTCTGAGTTACGGAACTTAATTATTATTGCTTTGTTTACTTTGATACTTGGATTTAGTTATTTACTTTGTAACTTCGACTGACGGTGCAAGGACTGTAAGTTGTGCAAGCTGATTATTGTTACTTTGATACTTTGTTTACTTTGATACCTTTTAACTTTGATCCTTTCTTTACTTTGATACTTTGGTACTTTGATATTGTTACTTTGATACTAGTTTTGATACTTTGATGAAAATTTGACGTTGAAAAAAATCTTGTTTTGAAATAAGGAGTTTTTTAAAAACTTTTTTGTAATCAAAACACGAACAAAAATTAATTAAAAAAACTTTCCGAAGGTTTTTTCCCAAATTCTTTCCGAAAGAATTAGGGTCATGTACTTCTAATGAATGGTGTCTTCACTACAAACAAGACTATGGCAACTGCCCGTTTCCCAAACGGTAAAAGTATCACTCTCTTGCTTAAATTAATTAAAAAAATCAATTTCGACAAAATAAGTTTTTCAAAGAAAAGTAAAGAACTCCATTAAACAAAAAATTGGCGAAAATAAAATCAAATAATCTACCAAGCGTGAAACTACCGCAAATCAGCATCGATAAATAAATGAAACCCAAAACGAAAAGAAATTACAATAAATAACGGAGTCAAACTCAAAACGAGCAGAAATTAACATAAGTTGGGCGCAAAACCCCTATGCCTTCCCAAGGCCAGAACAAAATTTGCACTGTACTGAAAAAATACAAATGAATGTGCATTGTCAGTTTAATATACATATACTGATATTTAGTAATCAAAATGTTAATATTATTTGATTTATTAAATTTATAAAAGTAAAAACATCTATATTTTTTTCAGTAAAATGCAAATTTTGTTCTGGCCTTGGGAAGGCATAGGGGTTTTGCGCCCAACTTCTGTTAATTTCTGCTCGTTTTGAGTTTGACTCGGTTATTTATTGTAATTTCTGTTCGTTTTGGTTTTCATTTATTTATCGATGCTGATTTGCGGTAGTTCTTTACTTTTCTTTGAAAAACTTATTTTGTCGAAAAAGTTTTTTTAATAAATTTCTGTTCGTTTTATATTGACATAGTCTTTTCAGGGAAAAAGAAAATAACACTTTAAATCTTTTCGTTTTTTAAGACTTTATAGTTTGGTCTTCTATTTGTATGGCGGAGAAAAGTTTTCAGTAGTTTTTAACAACATACAACCTTTACAAATAGTACTGTTTAATTTAGTTTCATACCTCCTCTAGTTGACTTGAAATGGAAAACTTGATACCATTCGCAAAAAAAATCTGTTTACTTTCTTTGATAGCTTGGATACACTTACGCTATTTTGATTTGGTTAAATTTTAAGAGCAGAAGTAGCCCCGAAAGATTGAACATAATACCCTCAGTCGTTCTTGGGATACTGCTGAGATGCCTTATTGGGAATTAGCATTAACATAGTGCATAGTAACATAGTGCATTGGGCATGGGAGGGTGGGAGTGGAAGGGGGATTAGTTGCCCTCCAATCACTTTCGATTATTACAAAGGGCATCATCCCTTTCTATTTTCAATCGATTGAGCCCCTTTCAAAGTTCCCACGACAGCTCCTTCGATACGAAGTGCCCTGGTCTAAACAACAACAACAACAAAAATATCACTAATCACTTTCGACTATTAAAAATGGTACTAGCCCTTTGAATTTCAAATCGAATGGGCCTATTTTCAAGTTTCTACGACAAAAATTATCTATAAAAACCTTATATGCCCCCAGGGCATAACTTATAACCCTTACCCTGAGGGTTGTGGGGGGAGTGTCCTCCTCAAAAACATATTTTCTATCTGGAAATCAACTACGCTGACCAAAATGGCTATCTCAAAATTTTTATTGGAAGTGGATGGGGGAATGATTGGCGTGGGGGGATAATTGCCCTCCAATCACTTTCGACTATTGAAAAGGGCACTAGCCCTTTGAATCTCCACTCGAATGAGCCTTTTTTAAAGTTTATAAAACAACGCCTTCTATAAGAACCTTATATGCCCCCAGGGCATATCTTAAAACCCTTGCCCTGAGGGTTGTGGGGGAGTGTCCTCCTCAAAAACATATTTTCTATCTGGAAATCAACTACGATGAACAAAATGGCTATCTCAAAATTTTGATTGGATGTGTTTGGGGGAATGATGGGCGTGGGGGGGGGCTAGTTGCCCTCCAATCACTTTGACTATTAAAAATTGTACTAGCCCTTTGAATTTCCAATCGAATGAGCCTGTTTTTAAGTTTCTGTGACAACGCCTACTATAAAAACCTTATATGCCCCACGGCATAACTTAAAACCCTTGCCCTGAGGGTTGTAGGGGAGTGTCCTCAGAGGCGTCAAAGCTTTAAATCCGGCCCGGGTGAAACAAAATCTTGAGCTGTTAAATTTCAGCAGTTAATATCATTATATATCCAATATTCAGTTTAATTTATTAGTTCTTACCAAAACTGTTAATTTATTTTGGAAAAAAAATTGAAATAGTATATTTTGAAAAAATTGAAACTTTGGCAATTAAAAACAACAAAAATTAATTAAAAAAAAAAATTTCTGAAAAAGAAGTTTTCTAAAGAAAAGTAAAGGCCATATTAAACTTAAGATCAGAAGAAACAGAAACCTACAATAACTCAAAGTCAAGACAGCCAGAAATCACTATTAAAGAAGAAATGAAACCAAAAACGAACCGAAATAAAAAAAAAATAGAATACCATTCCTTTAACTTCTCTAAAGTTAAGTATATCAACTGAATATTTTATATTACTTTCAAAACATCTCTATCAGGAGGTAATGCTATAGCGTCGCCTATAGTAAAGGCCATAAGGCTTCAATGTATTATTATTTTTTTTTTCTGAGGCACTTCATACGGAAAGGGTGGTCGTATAAACTTCGGAGGTGGCTCGTTCAACTTAAAATCGGAAGTCCTAGTACCTTTTTACGAGCAAAAAGTGATTGGAGGGCAGCTGGCCCCCCGTGCCCTCCTACCTCCAAATGGATCCGATCGAAATTTTGAGATAGCCATTTTGTTCCAAATATTACAGAGATCAAACAATAGAAACTGCAGGTCTGGCAAAAAAACCCCAGAACCCAGGAGTAAGTGTTTTAAGTTAAGCCGCGGTTTTATGGAAAGGCTGGTTGTATAAATTTTGTAGGAGGTTCATTTGATTGGAAATTGAAGAGTCAAAAGTCAAAGTGGCCCTTTTCTAAGAGTCAAAAGTGATCGAGGGGGGGGGGGAAACTAACCTCACCCACGCCCTCTTTTTCCCAAGCTCATCCGATCAAAATTTCGATATAGCTGTTTTGTTTGGAATAGTCCAAAGATCATATAGCAATGCCTCCGAAGTTGAAATAGCCCCCCAGAGCTCGGGGGTAGGAGTTGTAAGTTATGTCCTGTAGACATATAAGGCTTTTATGGAAGGGATGGTCATATAACGTTTAACAATTACATGTAGGCTCACACTCACTCGCCTACTCCCACTTACTCACTCTCTCACACTTGCACTCAGGCTCGCGCTTGCACCCAATCACTTACTTGCACTTGTTCTCACCGTCACTCACTCACACTCACTGGTTCATTTGCACTCCAACTCACTCACACTCATTCACTCACTAACTCACTCAATCACTCACTCACTCGCACCTTAAATGCCTCGAAGGCAGATAAGGCCCGATTTTCTTCAAATTATTCCAAATATCATATGGCAATTCCTCCAGGGTTGACACACCCTCCTAGAGGCCGGGGAAAGGGTCTCAAATTATGCACCGGGGACATACAAGGTTCTCATGGAAGGGGTGATCTTATAGACTTCGAAAAGGATTCATTAGATTAAATCATTAAAAAAAAAAACTTTCCGAAAAAGAAGTTTTTCTAAAGAAAAGTAAAGGCCGTATTAAACTTCAGATCAGACAAAATAGAAACCTACAATAACTCAAACTCAAAACAACTAGAAATTACTATTAAAGAATAAATGAAACCCAAAACGAAGAGAAATTAAATAAACAGCCATAGCAAACAAATGAACAAAAGTTACTAATATAAATGAGTAAATAAATCTTAAAACACGTGAAACTTAAATTGAATATGCAAATCCAGCTTGAAACGAACAGAAATCACTACAAAGAAGAGTTTGGTTTTGCCTCCTTCTTTCACTGTAAAAGTCTAAAACCTACTGCGCCAGTGGCGCTTTATTGAAAACGAATTGGCGCTTTACTGTGCTTACTTCAACATTGAAAATAAAATTACAGTGAAATAAAATCTTGAACTGACGAGTTTTCAGTTATTAATATCGTTACATATCAATTCTTTAGTTTAATTTCATTAGTTCTTTCCAAAAACAGTTCAAGCAGCATAAGGTTTTCTCTACAACATGAGTTTGGCTGCTGTCCCCTTACCTAACTGCAAAAGTCTAAAGCCTACTGCGCCAGTGGTGCTTCACTGAAAACCAATTATATTACAAATATTTTTTTCCATTTATTGCAGAATTGAAAATGAAAATAAAATTACAGTGAAATAAAACCTTGAACTGATGATCTTTCAACAATTTTAGCATCATATATCAAACATTCAGTTTGATTTTATTTGTACTTTTTAAGACTGTTCTAGAAATATATAGTTTTCAGTAAAGCGCCAATGACGCAGAAGGTTTTAGACTTTTACAATGAAAGAAGGAGATTTGTATTCGTTTCAAGCTGGGTTTGCATATTCAATTTTAGTAACACTCATTTTAAGATTTATTTACTCATTTATATTAGTAACTATTGTTTGTTTGTTTGCTATAATTGTTTATTTAATTTCTGTTCGTTTTGGGTCTCATTTATGCCTCAACAGCAAAATATTTTTCTTCGTTTTAGGCTTGATATGCATATTCAACTTTAACTTTACTTGTTTTGTGAATTATTTATTCATTTATGCTAATACCTGTTGTATATTTTTTGTTATGTTTTTTTTTTTAATTTCTCTTCGTCTCGGCTTTCATTTATTCTTTAATAGTGATTTCTGGTTGTTTTGAGTTTGAGCTATTGTAGGTTTCTATTTCTTTTGATCTTAAGTTCAATATGGCTTTTACTTTTCTTTAGGAAACTTCTTTTTCGGAATGCATTTTTTTAATTATTTAATAAAATGAACCCTTTTCGAAGTCTGTAAGATCACCCTTTCCATGAAAACCTTGTATGCCCCTGGGGCATAACTTGATATCCTTGCCCCCCCCAACTCTGTGAGGGTGTGTCAACCCTGGAGGAATTTTCATATGATACTTGGACTAATTTGAAAAAAAATCGGGCCTTATCTGCCCTCGGGGCATATAAGGTGTGAGTGAGTGAGTGATTGGGTTAGTGAGTGAATGAGTGTGAGTGCGAATGAACTATTGAGTGTGAGTGAGAGACTCTGAGAACAACTGGAAGTAAGTGATTGGGTGTCAGCGCCAGTCTGAGGACGAGCGTGATTGAGTGAGTAAGTGGGAGTAAGCGAGTGAGTGTGAATTCACATGTGAATGTGAAACTTTATATGACCATCACTTCCATTAAAATCTTATATGTCTACAGGACGTAACTTACAGTTCTTACTCCCGAGTTCGAGGGGGTTATATTCACACCGGAGGCATTGTTATATGATCTTTGGACTATTCCAAACAAAATAGCAATCTCAGAATTTCGATCGGATACATTTGGGAAAAAGAGGGCGTAGAGGTGAGGTTAGTTGCCCGCGATAACTTTTGACTCTTAAAAGGGTCACTTTGACTTTTGACTCTTTTGACTATTCAATTTCCAATCAAATGAGCCTTCTACAAAATTTATATGACCACCTACAAAATTAATCCTACAAATTATCCGACAAAATTTATACGACCACCATTTCCATAAAAACCTTATATGCTCCCGCCGCTTAACTTAAAACACTTACTCCAGGGCTCTTGGGGGTTGTGCCTGGAGCTTTTATTATTATACCTCTGTACTATTTGGAACAAAATGGCTATCTCAAAATTCCGAACAGATCCACTTGGAGGCAGGAGGGCATGTGGGCTAGTTGCCCTCCAATCACTTTTTACTAGTAAAAAGGCACTAGACTTCCGATTTCAAGTTGAACGAGCCCCTTCTGAAGTTAATACGGCCACCCTTTCCATATGAAGTGCCTCTGGGAAAAAACAATAACAACACATTGAAGCCTTATGGCCTTTACTACAGGCAACGCTATAGCGTTACGTCTGATAGAAATGTTTTGAAAGTAATGTAAAATATTCAGTTGACATACTTAACTTTAGAGAAGTTAAAGGAATGGTATTCTACAAGAGAGAAAAGGAGAAGAAGGAGAAGATGGAAAAATACACAGCAATAATTTTGAAATAAAACCGAATATAGGAAGAAAGACAAAACTTCAGATTTTTTTATTCGACAGGAGCCCGAAGTCTCCCTCCCAAATTTAATAAATACATCACGTGACCCAAGATAAACAAAAAAATCATTGCTCGAAAAGATTATTATCTGCATTTTAGCCAACAGTATCTCATATCTGTTTCAAATTCTAGAAGAAGAAGAAGATAAGTAAAAAAAAAGAAGAAAAAGGACTCTTACCTGAGAAAGCAAGATAGAACAATGTCAACAGTAATATGTGAGGCATCTGGGCATCAAGTCTAAAAGAAAGACGGAATTTTTTCCATAGTGAATATTATAATATACAAAATATTTACATTCGTGCATTTTAATTTTATTTGAAACATGAAAATACTCTCATAACAGTTAATTCTAACACTGATATTTCACAGTATATTCATGAATTATTGTCCAACTGTGACTATAATATGTATTAATATATTGGTAGTATTTTCTATATCAAAGAGTTCGTGGTAACGAACTATAAGTAAGGAGCGACCCGGCTCAATGGTGACCGAAACTCTAGAAAGCGGGTTCTAGATACCAATAGATACATCAAAAGAATCAGATTTCAATGCTGATTTCAAATATATAAGTTTCATCAAATCCTACCCATCAAAAGTTCAGCGCCTGAGAAAATTTGACTGATTTTCGAAAAAAAGCGGGAAAGACCCCTAAAGTAATAGAATCTTAATGAAAATCACACCATCATATTCAGCGTATCAGAGAACCCTACTGTAGAGGTTTCAAGCTCCTATCTATAAAAATGTGGAATTTTGCTTTTTTTGCCAGAAGAAAGATCACTGATGTGTGTTTACTTGTTTTTTTTTTTGTTTTTTTTTTTCCCAGGGGTGATCGTATCGACCCAGTGGTCCTAGAATATCGTAGAAGGGCTCATTGAAATGGGAATCACTGAAGGCCTCGCTCTTTATGCTAAAGTTTGACTTCCTCACAACTCTATTATTTTAAACAATAAAAAACTTTAGCGTAAAGAGCGAGGCGTTGAGGAGGGGACAGCCCCTTTCATATACGGAATAATTTCTGCTCGTTTTAAGTTTTAACGTCATTCCTTGCTTTCAGTTAAAAAAAACTTGTTTCTTTTTATTTAATTCATTACAAGATAAAGGTTGTGTAGTCTACCCTGTTGCATATCAGTTCACACAAACAGCAAAGTTGCATCCTCTTTTTGACCTTTGTATTCCTGTATGTTGGACAAGAAATTAATTTATATCTTTTTTGACTAGTGGTTCTCAAACCTTTTATTTTTGTGTCACTCTTAAGGATTTGTGTGAATATCGTTACACACCAACAAAAAAAAAAAAAAAAAAAATTAAAGGTTAGAACCAAAAATTGAGGCACATGATAGTTTATCATTTATCTTTTAGTTAGTTTATCAACAGGTGGTACAAAGAAATGGATGAAAATACAATTACTTTCGCTTATATCTATTGAAATTTCAAGTGGCATCATTTTATTATGAAGAATGATGGAGTAGCGGTGGCCACTGTGTCTGAAGAAATTTGAGTATTTTACTCCTTTGTCACATTCTTAAGACAAAGTTAAGGCAAATTATCATAGGCAGCGCAAAAGCGCCGCCTAAGTAAAGAACGATGTTGGTACAATGTATTTTTTTTTTTTTGGGGGGGGGGGGTTCTTGGTTTCTTGGTCTTAGACCGGGGCACTTCGTATCGAAAGAGTTGTCGTAAAAACTTTGAAAAGGGCTCATTAGATTGGAAATTGGAGTGGCTTGTGCCCTTTTAGTAATCGAAAGTGATTGAAAGGTAACTATCACCCCTTCCACGCCCACCATTTCCCCAAACACATCCAATCAAAATTTTGAGATAGCTATTTTTTTCAGCGTAGTTGATTTCCAGATAAAAACTATGTTTGAGAGGAGGACACTCCCCCACAGCCCTGAGGGCAAGGGTTGTAAGTTATGCTCTGGGGGCATATAAGGTTTTTATAGAAAGCGTTGTCGTAGAAACTTCAAAAAGGCTCGTTCGATTGGAAATTCAAAGGGCTAGTGCCCTTTTTAATAGTCAAAAATGATTGGAGGGCAACTAACCCCCTCCCCAAATACATCCAATCAAAATGTTGTTCAACGTAGTTGAAAGTTCTGGAAATTATGTCTTTAAGGGTGACAACCCCCCAGGGCAAGGGTTGTAAGTTATGCCCTGGGCACATTATAAGGTTTTTTTTATAGAAACCTAGGTTTTTTTTATGGAAATTGAAATGGCTCATTCGATTGAAAATAGAAAGAGCTGATGTCCTTTTTAATAGTTGAAAGTGATTGCAGCTAGTCCCCCTCCCACGCCCAACCTTCCATTTGCTCATTATGTTTCAGAACTAAATTTTGCCTAAAGATTAAATCAAAATGCATTGTGTTAATGCTAATTCCCAATAAGGTATCCCAGCAGTATCCCAAGAACAACTGA
The DNA here is from genome assembly GCA_027921565.1 of Artemia sinica. NCBI lineage: Eukaryota > Metazoa > Arthropoda > Branchiopoda > Anostraca > Artemiidae > Artemia > Artemia sinica. Next base: position 95,257,522 of record CM051256.1, on the reverse strand, counting down.
GGGTATTATGTTCAAACTTTCGGGGCTACTGCTGCTCTTAAAATTTAACCAAATCAAAATAGCGTAAGTGTATCCAAGGTATCAAAGAAAGTAAACAGATTTTTTTTTGGAATGGTATCATGTTTTCTATTTCAGGTCAACTAGAGGAGGTATGAAACTAAATTAAACACTACTATTTGTGTCCAGATTTTTAAAAGGGTGTATGTTGTTAAAAATTACTGAAAATTTTTCTCCAGCATACAAATAGCAGGCCAAACTATAAAGCCTCAAAAAAAACGAAAAGATTTAAAGAATTATTTTCTTTTTCCTGAAAAGACTATGTCAATATAAAAAAGAACAGAAATTAATTAAAAAAAAACTTTTTCCACAAAATAAGTTTTTCAAAGAAAAGTAAATATTTACATTAAACCAAAAATTCAAAAAATAAAATCAAATAATCTACCAAGCGTGAAACTACCAGAAATCAACATCGATAAATAAATAAAACCCAAAACGAACAGAAATTACAATAAATAACCGTGTCAAACTCAAAACGAGTAGAAATAAACACGAGCAGGGCTCAGAATCCCTATGCCTTCCCAAGACCAGAATATAATTTGCACTTTACTGAAAAAAATACAAATGATTTTGCATTGTCAGTTTAATATACATATACTGATATTTATTAATCAAAATGTTGATATTATTTGATTTATTAAAGTTATAAAAGAAAAACATTTATATTTTTTTAGTAAAGTGCAAATTATGTTCTGTTCTTGGGAAGGCATAGGCATTTTGAGCCCTACTCATGTCAATTTCTGCTCCTTTTGAGTTTTATTCGGTTATTTATTGTAATTTTTGTTCGTTTTGGGTTTCACTTATTTATCGATGCTGATTAGTGGTTGTTTCACGCTTGGTAGATTATTTGATTTGATTTTTCTCATTTTGGGTTTAATGGAGTTCTTTACTTTTCTTTGAAAAACTTAATTTGTGGAAAAAGTTTTTTTTTATAATTAATCTATACAAAAGAAGATAGGATACGCTTTCACTGCTGATTCTTTTAACTGATGACTAATTTTGCTTGTCAAATTTTTTGATAAGCATGTCTACGGAAATTTTGAAGCTCTTTCCTGGGACTCACCATAAAAGAAAACAACAGTAATATAAGACAACCTATTTTATCTTTTTTTCTAAAAAAGTGAAGCTAGCTTATAAAGCTATATGGCATAAAAAAATATCATAATTACCAATTAAAAGGCAAATTAATATAAAATTTCAGTAAAAGAGTATAATTTTCAAGTTTGAGAAACTAAATAAATAGAAATATAGTTTCTGAAGAATGGCTCAAGAATTTCTTATAATATTTCAAATAATTAATTCATCAACAAAAAAATCTGATATAGGAATTATAAGATTACAATTCATAAAATATTTAACAAATACCAATCTTATGTAGGATGGCCGGCGATTTGCACATTAGAGGGGGAGGGGGGGTAAAGTATAGCGAGTCTGTATGCAAAATGTGTTTGGTACAATTATTCTGCATATTAGATAGGTACATAGATAAGTGTATTTTAAATCCAAATATACGGCCAAGAACATAGTAAAATAACATAATGAAAGGCAAAAAGTAACATAAACTTTGATCAGCGATCATTATAAAACACTTATGAAACACCACATTAACCTAATAATAGTACTTAATACTTGGAAAAACGGTCATTGAAAAAAAAACACATATCACTTGGAAAAAACACTTAAATGAAATATTACATTTACTTTATACTTGTTTTTTTTTTTTTTTTTTTTTTTTTTTTTTTTTTTTTTTTTTTTTTTTTTTATATATATACCAAATTTTCAGATACCTCGCTATTCTTCTGTAATTGTTTAGTGGCCATATACCTATATACCTAGAAAGAATTGTTTATTGACTTCAAACTGTCCAAATACTTTACCCCCCCCCCCTCTTATGTGCAAATATATAGCTCAAATTATATATTTCCCATATATTCCGTCACTTGTCTTTGTCTTTTCTCGCGCTAAGCTGAAAAAAAAAAACTAACGAAGAAACCGGTCTGTTCTCGAGTTTTACACAGCGTAAGCTTGAGTGAGTGGCGCATAATACACAAGTACCAAAATTCCTTCCCCCTACAGAAATGAAAAAATAAAACTAAAATAAAATTCTCATATTTGTAAAGCCTTATTTTCCACGGGGGGGGGGGTATTTTCCGGAGGGGGTGGGGTATTTACAGGGGGTTATTTTCCGCGGGGGGCATTTTCCAGGGGATATTTTCCAGGGGTATTTTCCAAGGTGTATATTCCGGGGGGGGGGGTATTTTCAGCGGCGGGGGGGTATTTTCTCGGGGGGATATTTTCTGCGGGGGGTATTTTCAGGGAGGGGTCTTTTCCGGGTGGGGTATTTTCCATGAGGGGTGTTTTTCGGGGGGGGGGGGGGTAATCGCCAGGGAGTAAACGCCTAGAACCCTTATGTAGGCAGACATGTTTAAATGTACCTTAATTTCTTGACAGGCAATGCAGTTTTTTTACGAGTATATGACATTTATAGGGACTGTCTGTTTTGACAGTAGAAGTATTCAACATTTTACTACTAGCTATTCGCAGCTAATGGGTTTGCATTGATTAAGTAAAGAGTGATTCGATCTTTTTCCTTTGCCCACTTTGTAAAGGATAGTGGTTGGAGACCATCCTTTGTTTATTAAATTAATTTTTAAAAACTTCTTCAAAAAAGAAGTTTTACAAAGATTAGAACTTGCTTTGAACTTTACCTCATTTTTTTAGAGCATTTTTCTTATTTTGAGCTATGAATTATTATTAGCCATAACATCAATGAAAAAAGAATGAAAATAATCATACTAATCAAGATTACTGAAAAGATCTAATGACATGCAGTTTGACAGTTTAATTTATATTGATGTTAGTTCCTGAGAGTCTCTGCATGTTTCTATTTATTAATGTTATAAAAGAGAAAACATTAAAAATGTGTTTGCTTTAAGTCGAATGAAAATGATGTTCATGTGTATAGAAGGTATAAGGGGAGTCAGCCCTACTCTTTTTTGTGGTAGTCTTTGTTTCAAGATTAACTTGATCATTTATTGTTATATCTGTTCATTTTGGGTTTCACTTTTTTATTGATTAAAGGTTAGGCTCGTTGTAAGTTAGAATCATGTTTTCAATTGTTCCTCTTGTGTTAGATTTTACATAGCTCTTTACTTTTCGTTGAAAAAATGTATTGGTATAAAAGGTATTTTGAAAATTAATTTCGGTTCGTTCTTAAAGACATACTTTTATGGGGGTTAACAAAAGGAATATTGATAAAACGTTTTTCAGTTCGTTTCCTTAAGAATCAAGTTTTTTGGCTTGCTATTTGTATATTGAACAAAATTTCGCAACTAAGTTCGGTCATATTTGCACTATAGAGCATTGGATGGATGGGAACATGGAATATTATTTAGCTAAATGGACTTAAAGTCTGTATAATCTTTATGCTTCTATAGGATCCAAGCTACTCTGACGCCCATCACGTTATAGCCCTAAGTATAGAGAAATGTTAATCAACAATCCCCTTCAACAGGCTCTAAGAGTTTCAGCTTAATTCCATTTGACGTTCTTGAGGTATTGCAGATAAACCCTTTCAATGACATTTAATGACCACAGTGTCTTTTGATATACCTCAAAATACCTCTCCATATTCCCTGACAGTTTTGACTTAATACCACTATGGGTTCTTTAGGTCTTAGGTATAAGCTATTTTGACTATCTAGATGCACAAATAGTCTTATGATTTTGCTCAATAGTACCCTCAACATGAACTTAAATTTTAAACCCTTAGACACTCCCAAGATATGGCAGATAAGACCTCTTGAAAACCTTGATACACATGATTCCTTTTAGTTAGGAACCTCCAACAACATGCCCGGAAATTACCGTGGCTGTTCTTTAGATATACCCGTAGCTCTTGCTGGGATGTTGTATAGACATCCTTTTGACAGTCTGGAGGGATAAATTACCTTGTGATGTAGTTTTCCTCCCTCATTAGTTTTCCCGAAAAATTTTGACTTAATATCCTGTTCTATTGCTGGAATATTGCATCTATTATCTGTTTTTACAACCTGGATATTCACCTAAACTCTTTTGATTCAGTTCAGTATTTCTAGTAGTAGTAACAGAAGTTGTATCTGCAAAAGTGCCAGTTTTCTTTTGAGACAGCAGCACCAGTCACATTCGCAATCGCTGTAGCAATAGTAAAAGTTGCAACAGCACTTGCAATTATTCAGATTCACAAGTAGTCACAAGGGATCACAATCGTAATTATGAGCAATCATAGTTGCAAGTAGCTGCAGTCACAGCTAGCTACAGTCATAAGTAGTCACAGTCATAGCCGCAATTAGTTGTAGACACAACTGTAAGTAGTCGCAATCGCAATTACAAGCAGTCACAGTAACTTGTAGTCACAGTTGCAAGTAGTCAAAATTGCAAGTAATAAAAGTTTCAATTGCAAGTAGTTTCGGTCTCAGCAAGCAGTTGCAGTCACAGTTACAAATAATTGTTGTCAAGGGCAAGTAGTCACGGTCACAAGTAGTTTAATTTAGTCACGGTTAAAAGTACTCAAAGTCACAGACAGTTACAAACAGTCCCTTGCCCAAGTTGTCGCAAGTGCTCACTGTCACAGGTAGTCACAGTCTTAGTCCCCAAGGATTTAAGAAAAATTATAGGTTATGAGCCGATCAGAAAATATTGTCCTTTTGTGGCCAAATTTTTTGTGAGGCCATGTTCCTAAATTAATTGCTCTTCTCATTCTAGGTTCCTCTTCTCTTGGTGAAGTGTAGTTTCTAATATCATCGGATAAGTACACAAAGTCTTGGATTTATTTTTAGCCTCCACCTCTATCTTAGGACAAAATGTATAATCCCCTTTGTCCAGGCAATAATTTCCAAGACTTTTAAGCCAATCAAAAAATCGGTCCATTTTTTATTGGAGATTTGAGAGGACCCGAGCCTTCAAAGTCAAATTTTCTTGAGCATAAAAGAAAACTCGGCCAGGAGCTTGCAGTTTTAACTTCTAAGGATTTTGGAGAAAATTGAAGTTTGATCCATCTTTTTTTTGGGGGGGGGCATTACTTTTTTAATCCTTTGAATTCCTTGGCCTAGGGACTGTTGACTGTAGCTTCAGAACAGATCAGAAACACCAGTTTTTTGGCCCATTTCAGGACCCAACTCATTTTTTTCCCATTTCATTTGATTCAGCATTGTTGAAAGGTCTAATAACTGTGCCTCGGATGATGACATGTTGCCCAGTAGTCTCCGGGGATAGGACGGTAGGCTAAGCAATTTCCCCATTGTTCACACATTGTGTTTGTTACGAGAAATACTCGGAAACTTTTTGAGGGAATCTTCAGCATTGGGCAATTTCAGCGCAGGGAGAATTGTCTGTGACGAGGAAAGATTCTGGGTGGTAAGGGATTTTTCAGGGAAAATATTACACGAGGGGAGGAGGACCACCGAATGTTCGGCAATTTTTCAAAGCGGTCAGAAATAAATAAAAAAGATATATCAGCTAAAAGGAAGGAGTAACGTAAAATCTTCAAATGATCAGAAATTATTTAGTTAATGAGGAGGGCTTCCTCTTTATCAGCCCCGGAATCTTACGTTAAAGATTTAACTTTTATCACAATTCATTAAGAAAGACTGCTCAACTTCAGGGGCCGTATAATTTGATTGAAAAGTCTTTTTAAAGAACTTTAAAACTTTAGCAACAAGAGGCAGGGTCGAGGAGGACAGCCCACCCCTTCTGCGGAATAATTGCTATTCTTTTAAGTTTCCATGTTTCTCCTTATCTTTAGTGAAAAAAAATGTTTTATTTAATCTGTCTTTGAAGGACATGCCCCCTAAACTTTTCTTCATTGTGTATAAGTTTCCAATCGTCCCATTGACTTACGTCTCTAAGTATCAAACTGATCAGTGACAAAGGATTTTTTGCACCCTGTCTGGGCCCCTTCCCTCTCACTCTTCCCTCTCCCTCTTCCCTCCCTCTTCCTTCTCCAAGAGCAAAAGTGTGCTATTGGCTTTACCAAGAGAACAAGCCGTCATTTTTTTTTTAGCCAACCAAGACCTGAAACCTAAGATCCCGTGCTTTTAGCACTATAAAACCAACGTTTTCCTTCTTTTTTACCTTTTCTACTTTTTCTTTCGATTCAGTTCCATCTGAATTGAAGTTGATCTGGGCAAGCCAATCCCTCCTGTCAAAATTTTTCTAAGTGCCTCTCGTAACAAATGAAAAAAAAAGTAAAAGTATCTGAAATTTTTAGACCCCTTCATAGAGTTTTTCGTGCCCTAATCTATTTTGAAACTCTTACAGGAAAATGAGCCTTTTGGACTACTTCTGACGCCCTTTGACTCCTTTACCCAAAGCTGGAGAGCAGATTTGATAGGGCTATATAACTGATGTGCCCGAAAGTGATAGGGTTATGCCGCCGAGGAGGTTGGAAGGAGGGAGAAATATGGCATTTTGTCCTTGGAAGTATTGAGGAATGTAGCAGCTCGATATTAAGTCCTATTGAGCTAATCTTCCACATTTTTTTGTTATGTTAAATAAAGTAAAAATACAAAAAATAATAATGAAACGCAGGTTTAAATCCAAAGTCACATTACTACTTCTAGGTTGAGAACATCTTATTCTTTTACAACCTCCTATATAACTGCAGCACATTCTTTTTTCCTCTTGCTGTCTCTTGTCTATTTAGTTATTTTTGCAGGTAAAATTTCTTTTAAAGGTCAGGTCATCGAAAAGTATTTGGAAATAAGCCCAAATTAAGGTTTCCCAACTCATCAAGGCAGCACACTCTTAGTGCCTTACACCTTATATGCAACAACTTCAAAATGAACGGTGTAATTTTTTGCTGAAGGATTTTTTTGTGATAGAGCGGAGTTGAGAGATTATGCATAGATAGTAACATCATATATGTTTAATAAATAAATCGAGTACACAAAATTAATTACCTTGACTTTTTCTATCCTATTAGAAAAGATGGGGAATTTAGTATAATATTTTGCACTTCATTCAGGTAATTTGCGTTTTTTTTTAATTTTTCTTCACAGGTGGGAACTCCTTAATGCTGACCCAAAAAAAGGATTTATGGCAAACAATTTACGGTTTCTTAACAGATAAATAAACTTAAAAATAAATTTGTTGAACATCTGTGGGAAAAAATGATCCCAGATGAAATATTTAGTATAGTTATGTCTTTATTTACTATTCAAAGAAGAGAAGATATGTTTTACGACGTTCCTAAAAAAGGCACTAGGTAATAACTCTGTTGACACTGAAGTTACTATCTTTACCACAAGTTCATGTTTTCGTAGTAGCAGTAGACTGAGCAGGCTGAGCACTGAGCAAGTAGTAATTGACAGACTGCGTTGAATAGTAATTGAGCTAGATAATAAGGATTTTATAAACCAGAATATATAACATCAACAAACCTTCTCAAAGATGAGAATCCTTTTACAGTAACCAGAACTACTTTTATTTTGATATGACATACATCCCCCCCAAATATTCACAACCCTCCCCCTTGCCCCTCCCCTAAAAAAACAAAAACAGAAAAGCTTGCAGATATTGAGGTATTTTTAATTTATCTAAAGCAAAAGGGTTGCAAGCTTTCCTAAAATCAATGAGCTATTCAACATTCCAACAATAAGTTGTGAATTTTATGGATCAAAACGTCCTTCCCTTTCCCCCAGCCACTTTTATACAAGAGGTGTTCCTAGAAACTTGGGAGAGGGCTCAGCCTATTGAGTATCTAAGGTCCTATCATCCTTTTTTAAAGAATTACCCCCTGTTTTTCTAGTCCCCCCATGAAGCAAGATCAAAACTAGCAGACGATTTTTTTCCAAAATAGATACAATTTCCAATCAGTATGTCCTAGGGGATTGATTGACTGACCCCAACAGAAGCAAGATCAAAACTAGCAGACGATTTTTTTCCAAAATAGATACAATTTCCAATCAGTATGTCTTAGGGGATTGATTGACTGACCCCAACAGCCCCATGCGCAAGGATCATAGATTATACAAATTAATAACTGTTCACAATTAGGTTATCTGGTGAAAACAGAGGGATATTTTTGACCTTGGGTTTCCAATTGTATAAAAACTTTTCAAGGGCAGTCTCCGCCTCAAAAGGATCATTTTATTTAGTTTTTGAAAACGGAGGTTAAGGGACAAAGAAGTGGCCCAAAAGACTCAATATCCTTGATTAGTTTCAAAGCTGCTTAGGGCCCGAGAAATTCTATAAAGGGGTCTAAAAACTGCTAAACACTGTTTCATTTTTCTTATTTGTTACGAACGACACATAGAAAAAAATTTTCAGGACGGGTTGGTTACCCCAAATCCATTTAGATTCCGCGAACTGAATCGAAGATTAAATTAAAAAAACAAGTTTTTTCAACTGGAAGTAAGGATCAACATTAAAACTTAAAACGAAAATAAATTATTACGTATATGAGGGGTTCACCCCTTGTCAATACCTTGGTCTTTACTCTAGTTCGAATTTTGTTTCAATTCTTTAAGAATGACCCCCGAATCACAAAGGCTGTTTAATTAGAATACATAGCTCTTTTGAAATTACTCAAAACTTTAGCGTAAAGAGCAAGTAATTGATGAGGGGGCGAACCCCCTCATATACGTAATAATTTCTTTTCGTTTTAAGTTTTAATGTTGGTCCTTACTTTCAGTTGAAAAAAGTGGTTTTTTTATTTAGTTTCTGACGGTTTTTAAATAATGTTGGGAAATCCGGCGCGCCCTTCGTCGAAATTACCTTCCCCCATGAAAAGTCCCTCCATGGAAATATCCTCCCATGTATCCCGTGCCCTGACACTTTCACCAAAAAAATCCACCCTGAAAACGTCTGTATACTTCCCAATAACCAATACTATATATAAACTACGGGCAAAGTTCATAACTTGCTGCCCTTCCCCGGGGAAATTTGGGAAATTAAGTCATCCGTAAAGACATAGTTATTAGAATTTTTGACTATGCTGAACAAAATGGCTGTCTTAAAATTTTGATCGGGTGACTTTATGAAAAATTAGCTTGGGACGGGACCTAGTTGCCTTCCAATTTTTTTGTCACCTAAAAATGGCACTAGAACTTTTATTTTCCGTTTGAATGAGCCCCCTCGATATATTCTAGGACCGCTGAGTCGATACGGTCACCCCTGGGAAGAAAAAGAAAAGAAAAAAAACAAATAAACACGCATACGTGATCTTTCTTTTGGCAAAAAAATACAAAATTCCACATTTTTGTTGATAGGATATTGAAACCTCAACAGTTGGGTTCTCTGATACGCTGAATCTGACGGTGCGAGTTTCATTGAGATTCTGTGACTTTTAGGGGGTAATTCCTCCTTCTTTCGAAAACAAGGCAAATTTTCTCATGCTCATAACTTTGGATGGGTAGGATTAAACTTAAAGAAACTTATATATTTGAAATCAGCTTAAAAAACTAATTCTTTTGATGTATCTGTTGGTATCAAAATTCCGTTTTTTAGAGAAACGGTTACTATTGAGTCGGATTGCTCCTTACTTACAGTTCGTTACCAAGAACTGTTTGATAAAAGTAAAAAGTATATATTTTATAGCACTAAAAGCATGTGATCCTGAGTGTTAGGTCTTGGTTAGCTCAGAAATTTTAGGGCTCATTCCTGGATAAAGCGAATAGCACGCTTCTGCTCTTGGGGAGGGGAAAGGGTACTAAAGGGCCCAGAAGGGGTGCAAAAAATCCTTTTTCTCAGATCAGTTTGATACTTAGAGACTTAAGTTATTGAGACTTCAGTTATAAAGCGTGCCCTAAACGATAGAGCCTAAAAGTGCTAATGTTTATTACTAACTCGAAACTTGCATTTATAAGTTCCTGGGCTAAGAGGACGCTTTAAAAACTTCATTTTCTTGGACAGCTTGAAGCTTAATTAAATAAAAAAGAACATTTCAACCAAAAGTAAGGAGCAACACTAAAACTTAGGAGAACAGAAATTGCCCCGTAAATAAGGAGGGCTGCTCCTTTCTCAGCCCTCACTCTTTGCTCTGAATTTTTATAGCTCTTTAAAAAGACTTCTAATTCAAATTCGAAAGCCCCTGTAGTTGAGAAGTCTTTCTCAAAGAATTGTGACTGTTGGGGTTCCACACCTGTTTCATTTCTTTTCATACAAATGGCCTGTTTTTGTTCCGTAATTACATTTGCTTAGATTTGCCCACAGTATAATTTTCAATGACAATTTAAAAGTCTCGTTGCTAAGCTATAGTTGTGTTGCAATAAGTAAGCTTTGAAGTAAATTCTATTTTGTACTTCCTAGTTTAAGTCATTAAAAGATAAAGCTATTAAAAAGCAGAATGGGTTTTGAACGGGGATTGAGAGGATTGGCTGGGCCAAGCGAAGGTCCACCCCTATGAACAGTTGTGTACAGAATAATATATTTGAGTTAGTCTGCATTTAGACCCCATTCGGGGAAGCATATTTTTTTTTTGTTATTATAAGTGACCGTTGGAAGAATATAAGTAAGGTATTTTCTACAAACTGTCTACCTCCAAGGAGAGAGTTAGAGATTTCTAGTGGTAACCCAAGGGCGGGTACATTTGGCTTTAGAAAGTGGCCATTTGACCACTTGATCGCGTTATCATACCCTGGGACAGGGTATACTGTAAATAGGGTAGTACCAAACCCGGCATTTGCAGAACCTGTGTGGTAGGCGCGGGCATCACATTATAATTTGGGGCCGGGGCTTTCCCTTCCAATAAGTGGTGACCCCAATACATTACACACCCCAATAAGTGGTGGAAGCAAGAAAAGGTCCTGTCAGTAAACCTGATAGTAAAAGAATTCCATGTTTTCGAAGAGACAAGTTAATTTAGCCTACAGAGTAGCCTATTAAAAAAAATAGGGAATCAATTGATAGAATTATGAAGATCTATTATGGGCTGTGCCTTGTTAGATCATAATTGAAAAATTTATGAATCAATATATCGCGCAACTAATTAGTGTGTAAAAATATAAGGCTAATTGACAAGTAGAATCGGCAAATTAAAAGGAAACAATTTTTCACGAAAGGATAAAAACAGAACATTGGTAAAAGGATTTTCATTTGGATAAAAGACGTTAAGTAAACCTTGAAATAATGGCGGACAAACGGAGAATTAAGACAAGATCTACCGCGGTAAAAAAAACAATCGAATGCAGACATACAATTGTATGCGACTCCCGCTGGAAATACCCTAAGAAAAACAGACCTTATATCACTCAGGAGGTAAAATAGACATTTCTGATACGTGTGAAGGGGAAATCTTTAAACCAAAATCAGTAATAAGGCGATCTCCGGTACAAACCATGGAAGAAGAAAAGAGTTTAAGGCAGATTCAGAAAGAATTATTCACAGATAGAGAAACCCAGACAAAAGAAACAGTGGCAGTAATGCATGAAGGAAACTCACTATATGAAAGTACGAATAAAACAAAACCATTTCACCCTTAAGATGAAGTACAAAATGTAGGGGAGTTGAGGGTAAAAGAAAATATAATTATAGAACGAACAGAATCAGAAAATGAATTAAGAGGATATAAAACAGAGAGAATCATAGTAGGCCAAGTGGCACCAGTAGTAGAAGCTCAATTTCCAGCAGGGGCTCGCGAAAGATTACTCAAATAGATACAACACAACAAATATTAAATTTCATGAAGTAAGAGAGAATAGCCAGAGAACGAAAAGAGGAGGAAGATAGAAAAGAAAAAAGAGAGAGAGATAGACAAGAAAGAGAGAAAGAGAGGATAGCTAGAGAGCATAGAGAAGAAAATATTAGAATAGATAGAGAACGAAAGGAAGAGACTGATAGAGTAGCCAAAGAAAAAAAGGAGGAGGCAGACAGAGAGGAAAGAAAACACATAATGGAAGTGATTGCAGGGAGAAATTCCCAAGAGCCTCAGAAATCGTCTACAATAGAGGTAATGCAGGCAGTAAACCTTCAACCAATGAAAGAAAATGAAGATGTACATTTATACATATACAATTTTGAAAAAACGGCGGAATTAAGTGGATTGCGGAGAGAAAATTGGGTGACAAGAATACAGCCCCTCCTTAACTACAAATCACAAATTGCATATTAAGCATTACCAATGCACTACTCAAAAGATTTTGAAAGACTAAAGCAAGCCATTTTTGAAAAGTTTCAACTCTCCCCCGAGCACTTGCAAAGGAGGTTTAGAAGCGAAAGAAAATGAGACAACGAAACTTATAAAGAATACGGGTACAAATTGAAAGATATGGCTTTTAAATGGCTAGAGTTGGAAAATTATAGAATGTTAAAAGACCCGGAAAAAATAAAAGATAAGATAACGGAAATAATAGATAAAACAGTAATGGAACAATTTTTAGAAAATACCCATAGAGAATTGGAAATATATTTGAAAGAAACGAACCCAAAAACAAGTGAAGAAATGGCGGAAATAGCAAATAGGTGGACCGAAATAAGAGAGGAAGTTGAGGAGACAGACATTTTTCAATATAGAGAGTATAACAAAAATAGGCACTATAACACAGCGCAAGGAGAGCTAACTTGCTATAACTGTGGTACCACGGGGCATTTTGCAAGAAACTGCCCCTGCAAACATGACCAAAAACCACACAAAACGACAGCCTGGGCCAAGACCCATAATAAGGAAAAAAATTACGCATTTGTAGAGTCGCATAAAATATACGGAAAATTTAACGGGGAATTAGTCGAAATGGCAATTGATTCCTGCAGTGACCAAACCTATGTGCAAGCTGACCTAATTAATAGAACGGAGATAGACCATAAAAATAAGATTACAACATTATGTTATTATGTAGACAAGCACCCATGCCCGTCTGCTTGGGTAAGAATAGAAATTGCAAAGAAGGACGGTACGTTCCAGAGAAAAACGATAAAAGTAGGCTTAGTACCTACGCTACCAGTGGATGTTTTAGTAGGAGGAGACTTTGGGGATATCGGAAATCTCCTATCGTTAAAACGACTTCTTTAACAGTGGGAAAATTACAAAAACACACTACGACGGAAAAATATACAACTCCGTTGACTATGGGGGAAGGTGGATCGGCCCATAAAACAAAGGGGAGGCTCTGCCACCTTATCGGAAAAGCGAAATACTTGATTCGCGTGTTCGAAATATGGATAATCCACAGAAATGGGATGCAGAAGTAAACAGACAACATAATATTGAAAATAAGACGCGCGAAAATGATTTTTCAGGAAAATTTGCAGATAATAGAAAACTTGAGAACACTTTTAATGAATATGAGACGCTAACAAGTACAGGCCAGAATGAAACACTGATTGTACCAAAGAAAAATGAGACGAAATTTATTGTACGCGCTTTTCCTCGCGAAGTTTGGGAAATTTTAGTACAATGTGAAAAACCAAATGTTGGAGTTCAATTCCCATTTGATGACGAAATATTTGTTTCTGCGGTAAGAGTAAAGAGAACTAAAAGAGAGAAAAGAGATATTACACGGGGCTACAATGAAGAAATGCAGTCAAAGATGGTGGGCACTGGAGTCCAAATCAGATTTAACGATGATTTATTATTTTCGCGAATGACAAAATGGATAAAAGTAGAGATGAAAAGAGGAGTGTATAAAAGAGACAAAATTTGGAGATTCAGCCTGCAGTGTCAAAAAATAGAAATTGTTGGATGGGCTGTGCCTTGATACCACAAATAATAGGGAGAAAAATAAATGTTGGATGGGCCGTGCCTTGATAACATAAATAATAGGTAGAAAAATAAAATGTTGGATGGGCTGTGCCTTGATAACTTAAATAATAGGGGGGAAAGAGGTCAAAGACCCATTGGGAATAAAACAAGATGGTTACAAAATAGAGATGAATGACTTACAACGGGTTGGGGGAAAGTTGGGAGATATTGAATGTCAAGTCGGTTTGGAAAAACTTCTAAGGAATCTGAGATTAGTATTATCAATTCAAAAGACATGTCGATCCCTTATCAGGGGGAGGAATCCCTTGGGGAAGGTCCCCTGCGGGAAGTTGCAAAAGATAGCCCTTTTCCTCAATGTACAACTGGTGGACAAGTTCTGATCCCTTTACCGAGGTTTTGCCTCTGTAATCTGGATTCCTTGGGGGATACTCTCTCCCAGTCACTTCACATTTCACCCAAACCTTTATTCAGTAACCCTATTCATAGTTGGTATTCTTCATGGGAATCGACAATTATTTCCGGCAAACCATATTCAGTATCTAAGTTTCATTTTCAATTAGCATCAACGCATATTCTTCGTGTAATTATCCCAGGGGAGGGAACCCAGAAAAAAGGCGATTCATGGTTCGCTCAAAATTTTACTTTATTCCCAGTACCCATATCGTTTTCACAGGCCTTTGCATTTTCGGCCTTAGATTATTTGAAGTTATGCCAAGGGGCAATTTACTTTTTTATCCTCCTGAGACCTGACCATAGAAATACTTTTCTGATTATGTTCATTTCTTTGTAGTTGATTAAAAAAAATCATTTTGACCATTGATCAACTAAAAAAAAAGTTGAACCCCCCTCCCTCCCTCTGGAGGATGTCCACAGGTGTGGACATTGGGTCCCTATCGAGCTAAGAGTATAGTAAAAATCTGTTTCGTCTATTAAAAGAGATATGTCAAAACGTTGAAAACAAAACATTACTCTTCATGAAATTTCTTGAAGCAGTTGTTGTCTCGTGTCAAGCAGAGAATGATTTTACACTGCGAGCACATCCATCTTGACCTTTTACAGCATCCAGGCCTTCTGCACCGGGCTGCATTCGCCAAGTCACAAAATTCTGGTAGATGCAGTGCAGCTCTGGCATATGGTGGAGGGGTTTCCTCTTTTTCACACTCAAAACACGGTGTTGAGTTTCACCCAATGGCTCTTCGTTGCTATTTTTTTGACCTCGTGACTCTGAGCTTCCAGAATTGAGCAAAAACTCGGCCACGTTGAAACGAAGATCAATGAGCTGTTTGAGGTCACCAGAAACTTCTGGGCCATGGCCCTTCAGCTCATGAAATGCATTGGCTAGTGCAGCATCCACAAAATGATGAAACAGACGCACAGTCCATTTTTAGTACGCGTCTCAAATCGGTAATAGCTGACCATGCGGTCCACAAGGTCGACCCCACCCATGTAGGTGTTGTAGTCGGAGACTACTTGTGGACATTTGACCTGCACGTAAGACCCCTGGCGCTTGTCATACCGTTTGACCTCTGTCTCCTCTTCTATACCTTTGCAGTTTGAAGACAGGAGAACCACTTTGTTATCATACCACTGGGTCACGGCTACTTTTCTATCTGAGCGCACAGACATGACAGAGGTTCCTCTGCCCTTTCTTTTCATTTCTGTTTCGGTAAAAAGCGTTGGGCCGTTGGCACCCAAACGGTTCTTCATGATAGTTCCGGTCGCATTTATTTTTCTTTCAGCCAGCATGTCGAGGAGCTTAACAGACGAGAAGAATCGGTCAAAATAGAGGTATGCACCTTCTGATAGGGTCTCAGACAAGCGCAGTACGATCCCAGCTGACAAGCCATGTGCTACCAGCTGTTCTCCCAGGGTGGAGGCTCCCTGGTAGATTTGGAAGTCAAGTATCAGCCCTGAGGAGCTGGTAAGGACAAAATTCTTTAATCCAACCGGATTGGGCTTGTTAGGGACATATTGCTTGAGAGTCGACATACCCTGGAAGGGTATCATCTTTTCGTCAATTGAACAGTTCCTGTCACGTGGCAACTGGAGACGGATATTCCTGGAGTTGTCAAGGATCGGCTGCACTTTCCAAAGCCTATATTTCGTTTTTTTTCGTCTGAGATTTCTGAATCAACAACGAACTTCAGGTTTGACCGGATTGTGAAGAATCTGTCTCGAGCCATCTTTTGTGATATGGCTTCCACCCTAAACTTCCCAGACCAGTACATGCGGATCCAAGGAAACTTGAGGTTCCCCATCAGGATGACAATGCAAACAAAAATTTTCAGCTCGTCTGGAGTTACATTCAAGCTTTTGTGGTGGGTCAACTGATAGTTGTAGTTCATGCAAAAAGCTATACGTTCAAAGAAGCACTCCGGGTAATATTGCAAAAAGAATTTTTCTGTACTCCAATCGTCGTGGTCCTGGAAATGAGCGGGGCCCACGTCCGGGCCACGATGATTATTGAACCGCCGAGACTTCCTCCAGGACAAGGTTGCTGCTACTTTGTCAGCCTTCAAGCGTTTGGCACGGGTTGCTAAGGTTACGTCATCATCAGATTCTTCATTTTCAACATCTGGAAGAACAGTTAACTGCTTGATGACGGAATGGCTGCAACAGCTAGTTCACCATCACAGTCTAAAGACGACAAGGAGTGGTTTTTTATCCATTCCTCATCATCATCTAAATCAGAGAGGTCCAGGTCACTCTCATCGAGCATTCCAAGGGCGTCATCAAGGGAAACTACAATAAAGGAACAGGTTCAGTAAGCTTGAAACTATTAGCTAGATAGATAGATAGGTAGATAGATAGATAGAGATTGGCAAAAGAACTATCACAAACCCTAGTGGACCAAATTTGCATTTCTTAGTAAACAAAAAATACAATAACAAAATAATACAATAACAACACATAGTTACCACTGTAACGAAAACACGACAGGTAACAGTCAGAAAATACAAAAGTCATAAATATAGGTCATAACTATAAAATATTTTTAAGGTCATAATATAAAAAGATAAAAAGTTTAACAAATAAAATAACCAAATATTCAACATAGAAAAAATAATATATACAAAATAGTTTAATTTTTAGCAGACTTACGGGAGGTGATTTTGGTTGATTTTATTTGCAAAAAAGGGACTAAAAGTTGTTTATAAAGTAAGGAAGAAAAGGGTATGGGAAACAGAATGGGGGTGGGTGGGGACACTTTACGGGGATGGCGATTTCTTATGGGTGAGTGGTGGCTAGGTTGTTGCCAATTTAGTAAATAAAACAATCATTGGCTTCTGCTATCCCCATTAGAATCAAGATTTGAACTACGAAAAATCAACCCTAGCTTTTTACTCGATTGGAACCTCCATGTCCACAGACGTGGACATGGAGGTTTTCCAAGTTCCAAAAGATGGCACTTATCAAACTAACTGCTTTTAAAACTATCTAAGCACTGTCTACAATCAAGAGAGTACACCTGATTTTTCTCAGAACTCGTTCTTACCACTTTCTTTTTTTCTTTTTTCTCACCTTTGCTTTTTTTCATCTCCTTATTTTAGCCTTTTCTAGTTTGTAAAAACACCACTAAAAGTCGCAGAAAATTTCTGAAAAAAATCGTAGATGGCTTTCCAGGTCCAAAAAGCACGTTGAAACAACGAAATCTTTGCTAGATGGCGAGGCCTTTGCACAAAAAATATTTTATAGGGGTGTCCACAGACGTGGACACCAGGTCCCAGGAGGTTATTGAGATGTGGGATTGTTTCCACAGATAAAAATTAAGAGGCTAGTGCAGCCAATTTTTCATGAGGGCTGGCATCATCATATGTGCCAGAAACTGATTCTCTGCTCCTCTCAAATGTAAATTCGTGAGAGCGGGAAATTTTTTGTTTTTGATTGTGCTGCGCATAATCATTGTCTACGAATCTTGAAGACTTCAACTTTCAAAACCTAATGCGGATGCTATACGATTTAGACCATGGTGGTCCTACAGTAGACACGTGTTGATGACGACCGATCTAGAGCCAAGCAGTGGAAGTAGTAGCACAGACACTGTTGGAAGAGAGAAGGCAAATGGATTTTGTAAAGTTGAAGTTTTGTGTTCATGTTTCTAAGGGTGGACCAAGGTAGCGCGTGGACGGTCATTTATCTTACGGGGGGAAGTGTTGGGGTTTCACCCCTGTTTTTTTCAGATAAATGACCTGTTTTTGTTCCGTAATTACATTTGCTTAGATTTGCCTATAGTATAATTTTCAATAACAAATTAAAAGTTTCGTTGCCAAGCTATAGTTGTGTTGCAATAAGTAAGCTTTGAAGTAAATTCTATTTTGTGCTTCCTGGTTTAAGCCACTGAAAGATAAAGCAAAGAAAAAGCAGAATGGGTTTTGAATGGGGATTGAGAAGATTGGCTGGGCCAAGTGAAGGTCTGCCCCTATGAACAGTTGTGTACAGAATAATATATTTGAGTTAGTCTGCATTTAGACCCCGTTCGGGGAATCATATTTTTTTTTGTTATTATAAGCGACCGTTGGAAGAATACAAGTAAGGTATTTTCTACAAACTGTCTACTAATTTTCCTGGAACCCAGGCAGGGTAGGAATAGAGTTACGAGATACCGTCATTATTATATTGACGGGGGTGGGGTTGTTACCTCCAAGGAGAGACTTAGAGATTTCTAGTGGTAACCCAAGGGCGGGTACATTTGGCTTTAGAAAGTGGTTATTTGACCAATTGATCGAGTTATCATACCCTGGGACAGGGCATACTGTAAATAGTGTAGTACCAAACCCGATATTTGCAGAACCGTTGTGGTTTACGGTGGCATTTCATTATAATTTGAGGCAGGGGCTTTCTCCTCCAATAAGTGGTGACCCCCTTATATTACACACCCCAATAGTGACAAAAAGTAAAACTTGAGCATTAATTTTTATGGTTGAGGATTAATTAGTCCTCCCCATAAACAAAATAAGTCCCGATCTTTTTAAGTTTTAACATTGCTCCTTCCTTAAAGTTGACTTTTTTTATTCAATATCGGAACGTTTTTCAAATTATGCCTGAAAACTCGCTTTACTTCCCCCTCTACTTGTAAAATTTCTTCTGAAACCCCTTTTCTAAAATTTTCCTCTCCATGGGAATTCTCCCCATAGAAAACCTCCCATAGAAAAAGTCCTCTAAATAACTGCCGGGTATCTCCGGAGCGTTTTTCAAATTTTGCCTGAAAACTCGCTTTACTCCCCCCTCTAGTCGTAAAAATTTTTCTGAAATCCCTTTTCAAAAATTTTCCTCTCCATGGGAAATTCTCCTCGTGGAAAGCCTCCCATGCAGAAGATTCCTCTAAATAATTTCCGGGTATCTCCCATATCAAACACTTTAGTAAAGGATGGAGAAATTGCGTGTCTTACAGCCCTATCTCCTGGGACTATGGGGCGTCATGTTATCCCCATAGGCATTGTTGTTAGATTTTTCAACAATATTGAATGGAATGGCTCTACAAAATTTTGGTCAATTGAAATTTTGGAGAAATGGACTTGGAAGGAGGGGCTAGATGCCCTCCAGCATTTCTGGTCACTTACAAATTGCCCTTGAACTTCTGATTTCTGTTCAAAAAAGTACCTTCCCAATCTTATAGGACCACTGGTTCCACACAATCATCCCTGAAAAAAACAAGTACTCATTCGTAATCTTTCTTCTGGCAGCAAATACAAAATTTCAAATACAATACAAGTTTTGTAGATATGAGCTCGAAACATCATAATCAGTAGTGTCCTCTGATATGCTGAATCTGGTAGTGTGATTTTCATTAAAACTCTTGAATTTTTGAGGTTGTCCCCCCCTCTTCTCTTGGAAAGTCAGGTAAATTTTCTCAGGCTCCTAGTTCTTGATGGGTAACATTATACTTCATGAATTCTATATACTTAAAGTCAACATTAAAACTAAATCTTTTGATGTATAAACTGTTATCAAAATTACTTTTTAGAGTTCTTCTTACTATTGGCCCGAGTTGCTACGAATTGTTTGAGACTGTAAGCTCCTTGGCCAAAAGAATACCCATTTGCAAAATCAACATTGGTCTCGAGTTATGTGTCCCCTAAAGAGCGTTAAACATTGGGCAAATTTTGATTGGGTTAAAACATTGATCCTAAAGTTCTTGTGCCACGAGACCCCAGACCGCCAAGTTAGGACATAGGTCCCACAAATATTACGTCAACGAAAAGTCCAAAAAACTTTTACTCTGATTAGCTTGAAACTTTTAAGATTTACGTCTTGACGCACAGAAACAAACATAGTGTTGACAGGTATACTGGTGCTGGGAGGTCCTGAAATAGGCAAAAAATAGTGTTTTTGATCTGTTTGAAAGCTACAACCAAGAGTGTCTGGGTCAAGGAATTGCTATTGTAAAAGTAAATTGATTTCTGAGCATGGTCCTCCCAAAAATGGGTCTTTAAACGGGCAATAGCTTTTTTCAGGTTAATTTCCAACTTGAATTTTTAAAATATTTTGATCAAGACAAACCCAATACAGAGAAAAAAGATTAAAAAATGGTGGATCCCCCATAAAGAGGCAACAAACTTCAGTTTTCTTCGAAATACCAAGTAGTTAAACTGCAAGCTCCTGGCCAAGTTTTCTTTTATGTCCAAGAAAATCTGACTTTGAAAGCACTTTCCCCTCAGAATTTTGGACAAACAATAGACAAATTTTCTGATTGGCTTAAATGTCTCAGAAATAATTGCTGGAAATAAAGAGACTATATATTATATCAAGAGGTAGGAGGAGGGGGTGGGTGAAAATGAAATGAAAATTTGGTCGACCTGGTCAGTAAAAATTAGCAAATGCAACCCTGCAAGACAAGGGGAACCTAAAACAAGAAGAGCCGTTTGCTAGGAACATGTTCACATAAAAATTAGGCCGAAAAAACCCTACATTTTCTGAACAGATGTAAACCTTCCAAGTTAAAAGTTACCCATGTAAAATAGAATCACTTAAAATATGAACCTAAAAATTCAAGTAACCCACAGATTGAATAAGGGTTGATCGTGCAATTTAAATAATAGCAAACAAATGTATCTTAACCAGATAAACTTTGTATAAATTTTCCTACAACAATAACCACGAGAAATAAAAAGTGTTTTCGTGTAATCAAGCTGTATTATTCTGAAACTAAGTTTAGAGCAAGCATTTCAATGTAGTCAGGTTGTATTGTCACAAAACAATAGCCATAAGAATTGCAAAGTAATTTCGTGTAATCAAGCTATATTATTCTAAAACTAAGTTTAGAGTAGGAATTTCAATGTAATCAAGTCGTATTGTCACACAGCAATAGCCACAAGTAATAGAAAGTTATTTCGTGTAATCTAGTTACATTGTTCCTAAACTAAGTTTAGAGTCTGGAATTCCAATGAAACCAAGTCGTATTGTCCCAAAAATTCCAAAGTGACATTTCATAGCTCTAAATTGTATGAAAGTTGAAGCAGCCAATTGGTGTATTCCCTGTCCAATAAGAACATAGGACATAGAACATAGGACAATAAGAACATAGAAACATAGGACAAAGGGATAGTATAGTTAGTTAGAACTTGGCAATTTCGCGCCTTTCGAGAGCAGTCTAGAGGAGTTTTCTGATAGTTCTTGACAAAACATATGTAAGTTTAGAGTAAATCTATTTTCAATCCATTAACAATTTTATGACAATGTTATGTGAATCCCTTATCTTATTTAAACCTAACTCTGAACTTGAATGTTAAATAAACCTGTGTTAGAATTTATTTCTGAGTGCAAGATTTAATATAGTGCCATATCAGGAAATTGAAGGGCAGATTATCCGATATTCCTGATCCAGTTTTGTATTGCAAATGTGAGTAAAAATAAATACATAACTTTCTTATTTTTGATTCTTCATGTTAGTATTTCTCAAGATAATTAGTCCTTGTGTTTCCAACCGCTCTCTTTGGAACTTGAATCCTTTTAATCTGAATCGACTCAGTATGGCCATTAAAATACACTCACCGCTTGACCCGCTGTTTTAATCCCCTGCCACACGAAGCTCCCCCTCAAACTATGGTATAAGATTCATATAACCTCACCAAAAAGAATTATACAAAACCCCCCAGTAGAATTGGCGCGGCCTGTAGGATTCGAACCAACGCTCCCATAGGGAATCTGATTTCGAGTCAGACATGTTAATCCGAGGTAGTAACTTTACGCCCGTAACTTTCAATCGCGTTCGAGAAACCACAAAAAAATTTATGGCAAATTAGTTGGATCACTTACCCGATTTTTCCTGAAATAATAAGAAAAAAACTTTCCCTTTTTATTTTTTGCAGTATTAGCAATTAGATTAATTGACCTGCGTACCATTGCATGTTCTGAACTATTTTAATATCCTTATTAATAACTAATCTATTCGCCTAAAATCAAAGATAATATGAACGATCAACTTTCTATGCTACCGGCAATTTTCACAAAGCGAAGAAAGAAAGAAGCGAAGAAAAGATTTTGCTTTTCGTTGTAATTTGTGTGGTATGATCCAAAATAAGTTCACACACCTCAAGTAAAGTGTGACACACACCTTAAATAAAATTTTTCGATAACTAACCCTTGGATTCTAGCAACCAATTGTATATGGCCCCTACAAAAATAGTCAGTCCAAAAATACATAAAATAGTGTGCTATTCTGTTTCGAAACCTCAATAAACAAAAAGGAATAATCGCCAAGGAATTGACGCAAAAAAATTGATACCCTGGGCATAAAAATAAGTCAAAAATTATAGCGTTTAAAATACTACTTTTGACCCGTAAATTTCGACCTAAAGAAATGCAATATAACCCTTGACCAAAGATAAGGCTGTAGATATAAACAAAACCTCAAAAGCAGCATAACTCTTAAACCATAAAAGTAAGCCCCATAAATACACAAAACCTAAGAAAACCTGAAAGGAAAAGTTATTACTGTAAATATAAACAAAAAAAATCGCTAGCAAAAAGTATATATGATAAGTAAATATAAATACAAACAAAGAAATTCAAACTCCAAGGCGTATATGACAGATACGATGGTCAAATTATGACTAACAATAGCTAAACCAAATTCCACAAGAGTAAGGAGAAACCGTTTACCCTTGACGGAAACCTCTAAAAACTAAATTCGCGCTAATTTTTCACGATTGTGGAATAACATTGTAGAATTGGCCTAACCCTAGAACAATCATGATAAAATAATACGCAAGCAGGCAATAATACGTAATCCAAATTCTGTATATTTTTGCAGAAAAATACGGGTTCTGCAACATGTATTGTCAAGGCGGGAAGGTCAAGATTGAACAAGTACATGCCTACAAATACGCAGACCAATAACCGAGAACAATTTCAAAAGAACGGGTTAAAATACAAATTATCAATTCTTCCAAATATTACCGTTGATTCGCGAACGTTAAATGAAAATCACAATAGTTAATAATTTGTACTAACCTTTTAAGCTGATCACGGCGCCCGATTTGGCCAAGTCCTGCTCCGTCAAAACAGGAGCGTAACATAAACAACCGTATGCTAGCCATGAGAGTTTAGTTTTACAAAAACTAGGCTATTTAAAAAGCCCACAACACCATGTTCTTTAAGAAACATATTAGTTTGAACTAAGACTAAGAAAAATGCAATAGCATTTATAGCAAGGTGAAAGCAACCCAAAAATATATCTAAAATATAATCAAACAATGGGAGAAGCTATAAATCAATCAAAACCTATTGCAAATTATGACTATGGTAGACATCAGATGAATGATAACTGTCTCTTGAAAAGACAAAAGGGTAGAAAGTACTACAAATGACCTGAGTATCGCAAGAGATTTCTCTTTAAGACAAACCCCTGTAAAATACCAAGCTAGGAGACAATATATATTAAATTTAGGATGACTAACATTTTGTACCTTAAGGATTGAATCGATTCAAAACTCAGGGCGAGTCTGTCTCAAGACTATTTCAACGCTCTGATAACGTCAAACTTGCAAAATATCCCGACAAACTCAAAAAAAGCAAATAAAGAATATAGGTGATATTGTACTCAGATGTATGACCCCCCCCCCCTTTATTGCGTGGCACCTTTTCCGCCAAGAAATCAGAGTAGGCAAATCGGACGGATTCCTTTCCGAAACATGATAAGTCGAGACATTGAACTAATTAACTTCAATTATTTACAAAAAAGAGAAAAGAAATGTTAGAATTAGAATTTGTGGAATTCTTAGTTTTGTATAAGCATGATTAGCCAACACTAAACAAGATACAAACTCTCGCCACCCAGGCAAATTCTATCGTTAAAATAATATAAGATAATTAAGTTTTTTTGCTTGGCGCCACGCGCGAAAATAGGCTAAAAGTAATTATTAAAATTGAAAATAATAAGAAATATGAGTATTCTAGAGACTTTACCTGATGCCCTAAAAAACCTGAATCTGACCCAAAGGAAGGAACGGAACTTATTCATAAACACTTGAATATTCCACAAAATATATGAACCTAATAAATAACATAGTAAAATTCAATATAAAAATTTAGGTAACATAGCGTTAAAAATATGTACCTCTGCCGCATGGCATTATCTCTTCCACAGAAGCAGAATGGTTGTAAATAATAGATATTAACTATACAAAGGGATAAATCCCAGACTAAATGCAGCTGTTTGCGCATTTGAAGGCGAAAACCGGGCCAACGCCCGAATTTTTGTCTGTTCGCCCCCAGTATAGGGATACGATGTGCCCTACATAGCCCAGTAGTGTTAAGATTAAAATATTGTATCTTTACAATATTTTAATACCGTCACTTGGATAAGTTTCTTGTACGCCATGATTTTATCTTCACAATAATATAAAACGATTAAATTTTATATATCGCGTTTTGCACAGTCAGATTTCCATGTCTTTACGACCAAAATGCTAAATTTTATTGTAGCTTAGTACATTTAAATTGGAATTAAACTAGCTTTAATTCATCAATTAGGTCACTACAAAACATAAATACATTTTAATTTCCTTTGGAAAATGTTGACACCAATACCGCAGAATAGCGTGAAATTTAGACTACAATTATGAGTAAGATTCTCAATTTGCCCTTAATTTCGACTTTAACTGCGATCGCTCCAGGCTTAATGCTAACATATGCTACACTTAAGCTGTTACTGACAACCAAAAAGCCTTATAAATTGTTAAATCAAAAAAAAGAGATTAATTACGTCTCCCGTGCAAAGTACTCTAATTCTGTTTTGACGATTTACGCTCGAGTACTCATTCGAAACTAAGTAAAAAATGCAATTTATACTAAAACTGAGTAGAGAGACTCCTTACAATCCGGGGAATAATAATAATTTTTTTTTTCTCTCGATAAGTAGTAAGGGCCCAACACTTCCGGCGGAACTCTTCTGCAAACAATTATAAGCAAATAATCGGTAAAAACCCCATGAAATACTTGGAAATTGAAGCAGGATGACTTATTCAAAATAGCCATTGGAATTAAAGTGAGATTTGTGAAAACAGATGGACCCCCAATCATGGGAAGTTGTGGCCAAGGGTTGGCGTGGTATATATTATCCCGCCACGCTAGCACTTGGTCATCATCTTCCCTTGAGAAACAGCTATACAAATACTAGACATGATTAAATAATAAGGAATCGTTTAGCAAGGGATTAGAACTCTACTTCGACAAGATTTTTTAAACAGAAGGATCCTCCGTCATGGGAAGCCATGGCAGATGGGAATGGTAATGGTGTCATTATCCCGTTTCCGTCCCCGTTTGACCTTAGCTATCTATGAGAAACAACTATACAGTTAGGAGACGTGGTTGTTGAATAATAAAGAGTTATAAACTACAGTTAAATGAATGAACCTTAAGCCATAGGGAGCCATTGGGTGGCTGTAGTAACCCATGGTACTTGTTATCCCGTTTGTGATTACCATTTGTCCTGGGAACTCTCATGAGAAAATCAACTTGCCCCTCTATGAAAAATGACTCGCAAAAATTACCCTACATTGCTCCTACTATTAGGAAAATTACTTTAACAAGAGTAACTAGTCGAAGGGATCTGCAAAAGAAGTAGGCAGAGAAGCCTCACACATGAGGAAGTTGTGTCCAGAGAACGGATGTGAAGTCTTATTACTCTTTGGATAAATTTTTGGGACAAAAATTTTCTTTACAAAGAACAACTTGTACCAGAAAAAGAACGTAAAATACTAATAAAAAATTAAATACCATAAAATTGATAAGGCTAAATACACAGCTATAACTCATGATAAACATCATTAAATTGAAAGTGCATAGCTATTACGTAACCATTACTATACCCTAGACTACTATAACTTAACATAATTATTTTTAAATTGAAAATATATTACTATTATGTAATCAATTACTACCGCTTAACTACAGTAACCTAACGCAAACCTTATTAAATGGAGGGTACTCAGCTATTACGTAAGTACTTTTATCCCGCAAAATACTGTAACTCAGCATAATTGTTATTAAACTAAGTGTCTATAGCTGTAAGCGATCATCTCAGATCATGACAAATCCCAAGTCTATAGAGTTCATTCATAATACATAATAAGGTGTACCAACGGAAAACAAACCTTCATATGAAAAAAAAAATTAATCTTTCCCCTTTCATCTCAAATAACTTAATCAATAGCAATTCCTCTTAATTGATGAATGTTATATAATAGCACATTTGCAGATACCGGTACGCGAGTAACAGTCGACCACTGGCTCGGTGAGACGTCGAAACAGGCGACTAGATGGTAAGTTGCTAATATTAACTCAAAATCTAAAATAATAAATCCGAAAAAAAGCAATTATGATAAAATTCCTGAGCCAGCCACAATTAAGTAATTCTAGCATGGAAACTCAAGAAAAGCCATAGCATGGATAATATTAAAGATTCCTTAAAAGAATGGGTCCTTATCAGAACAGTGGAAAATCTCGACTGTCCCACACTACGTTTTCTTTTAAAACCTTCAAGGAAAGTCCTGGAAGACAGAATAATCCTAAGATTAATGGCAAGCTTATTTCATTATAATTTTAGTGCACGTATAATGACGAGAACACTCGAATACACTAGGCTAAGTGCCAACCTAGCATTCCAAATTTTGATACAAAGGGTCCCAATAAAAAAGTATGTCTTAATATCTGAGTACATCGTAAACAACATTTGGTATGACCAGGACGACAATAACATCACTACGATTTGGCCCATTAAATTCCTCTTCATTCTAATAGACCGAGGACATATGCTAAAAGGAGAAAGCTTCCTTAGGGCCCTATAAGTCAACTGCAAAAATTATACATATCTAAACCCAATAAACCCTTCAACAGGATGTGCTATTTTTCAAATCACCCCGAGGGATTATAAAGACTAAAGAAAATAACCCCGAATTTCTTCCAACAAGACGAAAATTTTGGAATCAAAATATTCCCCGGCTTCGACGTAATTGTGCGCGAGCAAATATGTTGCTGCCAGTCGCACATAAACTTAAGTTTTTCCGTAGTACGAATAATAAATGACCCGTTTTCATTATCTGAATGGTGCTAAAAAGTCATTCGACAAAATATGCGAAGGAATGACATAACTGCCACATTGGAAGGTCTGTACCTCCCAAACCAATTATTTGTATATTTAATGCATTTGAATATAACTGAGAGTGGTAAAAATAACGTAGTATATGAGCTCAAATTTCTCAGTCCCCACGTATCATCATGGGAAACTTATCGACTTACCAATATGTTGTCATCCTCAAGCTCAAAGGCTGCACTGTCAGACGATGGACCTCTATTAAAATTAAAAGCCGATATCCGTGGAAGAAACTGTGTATATAAATAATCCCGTCAAAATAAATAATAGAAGGGCTCACCAATATTATCTAAAGTGTTATATCTAGATTGATCGGTTATTATTGAAAAGTGCATTATATGAATAGGCTAGTAGTGCATTGATATGTTATAAAAATATGAGTCAGGAAGTCAAAATCCGAAGTTATATATATATATATATATATATATATATATATATATATATATATATATATATATATTATATATATATATATATATATATATATATATATATATATATATATATATATATATATATATATATATATATATATATAATATATATATATATATATATATATATATATATATATATATATATATATATATATATATATATATATATAGATATATATATATATGTATATATATATATATATATATATATATATATATATATATATATATATAGATATATATATATATATATATATATATATATATATATATATATATATATATATTATATATATATATATATATATATATATATATATATATATATATATATATATATATATATATATATATACTCTTTAAATTGACAAAAAGGCGAAGGAAAAGGTAGTTTCTTGGAAAATTGAATACTTTTAAGCCTGTATAAAACATCAGAGAATCGAATTACGTTCGAACAAACAAATAGCCAAGTACAAGGTGGCACTGGTGAACAAGTAGTTCAACCCCGACCTGAATTTGCCTTACATTCCATTCAAAAGTAAATATTCATTATTGGTTAATATGGAGCTTTAGAAGTATCGAATTATGTCAAACGAAAAAATACCCGAGTATGAGGAAGTACTGGCGAAAAAGTAGCTTAATCTTGACCTAGGGTAACCATGATTGTAACTAATCTTGAATAAAAATAACTAGACAAAATCCAATAGAAACTACCTTTCATTTCAGAGCAATGGCCAAGGCAATTATTGATACAGAGTTTATAACTATCAAGTATGCAAAAGAAAACGTGATATACTCTGCAGCAATCCTCATTGTGAATAAGTCAGGGGAAGAAGTTTTCGCGAAAAAATGGGACTTTAAATATGATTTAAGGGAACATAACATAGGATCGTATCGTTTTGGACTACGATTGGCAAATACACCCAAATATCGACCCGCAAGAGAAAAATTGGGAATAAAATATAACGGGAGAAAGGGCAAGTACCTTCAATATATACAACATGAGATAAGAAAATTGCAAAAACAATATAAAATTTGGTACTGGTTTGTTAAAGGTCCGTGTCAGACAGATTTATTGCTTCTAAACAAATGTCGAAAACAAAAAATATGTTATAAGATTGAAGGAAGTCCCAACTGTGTAAAATATCAAGGTCAACATGACCCACTCCAAGAGATAAGATATTATAAACAATATTTCTACAAGCCAAAAAGCGTAAGATATAGTGCGAAAAGAAAAGAAATCATCTATAAAAGTATAAAAACCAATGAATCAAAATTAAATGCAACCAAAAATTAGTAATACTTTCTCCGTTGAAATAATTTTTTACTGGATAAAGTCAGTCCACACACCCCTAAAATGAAATGTGACATTCATTTTGAATGAAACCATCCAAAATAAATACCCCTCCAACTTAACAATTATTCATACGTGGCCCATGCGTAATTAATTAATTCAGACACCAGAAAATTTAATTTCAACTTGTCGATTTCCCCAATCGAATCAGATAACCAATGAAATAATAATATAAATTATCGTTCGATTACCCGGCATAAAATTACAAAATTGTATCCAAGTTATATCTAATGATGAACTAATTAGAACTAACAAAGAGATGTGGTTAAAAAATTGCATGACAATCTTCATCGTTCATGCCGTAGCCCAAGATATTGTAAAACATGGAATAATTAACAAACACGAGAATTCATTACTCGCAAGTCATAACGCCTGGAAAATATTTATGAAAATGGATCCCAAACCGTTCGAAACCTTGTTCCAACAAGTAATGAGACTAGAGAAAAATTCCAATGAACTTAAGGACTCCATATTCCATTTCTTAATATCAGACAAGAGCCTGCAATCAACAAAAGACATGCACAACAAGGAAAATAAAGGAGATCTACTCCCCATTATTCCCAAACCAAAATCATAATTCATAATAGATGATTTTGACAAGAAAATGGCAGAAATTGATAAGGCTCTAGGAACTAACAACAGAGAAAGCCGAAGAAGAAGAGCATTAAGTAAAGTGGATGGTTCCATAAGTGAACATACTACGATAAAATCCACCACGAGTTCTTCCATGACTACTTCCAGGATAAACAAACTCTATGATGGGAATTACGCCATGTTGAATGAATTACCAAGTATATGGACATACCTTAAGCAATTATGGCAAGATCATACCGCGAGCAACGTTACTAAGGAAATATCGCCAAAAGGAAAAAAGGAAAATATTGACAAGCCATGAAGAAGGAAAGATACCACGACAACCACACCCATACCTAGGGCACGAGCCGAAGAAGTTCATTCCTCTCTATCGACAATCACAACAAATACGGTTCCAGAACTAATCAAGCTCGATGGTGATTCACAAACAAAATTAGTCGCTCTGACTCATCTGAAACCAACGGCATTCACCAAATGGACATGGCCTACCGGAAAAAAGCTACGGATACCCATTCCTTCGGCAAAATTTTTATACAAGCAAGAGCAAGAACACCAATAATGCATACCGAGACGCAAACTATAGTAGTTCAAGGTTACGATACTAATAGCAAAAAGAAAAGCTCAGAGAATAAGAAAAAAGAAGAATACGTACCCAAGAAATGTGGGACAATTGACGGTAAATATACCTGTGCCGGACTGGCCATTGCCGATGAGCCAGCCAAAGACCATATCGAATCTTTACCTGAACTAAATGAGAAAAAGCCCCTAAGAGTATCAATTCGCCAATCCTTCTTAATATCTTATAGGCAGAGACTACAAGCATTATTCAAATTTTTAAATACAGAAATACAAAATTTCAAGCAAAGTACCACGAGAATATTCGAGGTATTTTTTCGAAAAAACAAATACCGCAGGTCTACTAGTTTAATTCCAATTGTAGGAGAACTGGCTTCTCAATTATTTGGATTATCAAGAGAAGAAGATCTGGATATCCTAAGGGAAAAGGTAAGAAAACTAAATAACGCAATGAACGTGCCCTTACATGTCCAAAAAATACAAGCCAGCATAGCCAACTATCAGAGGGATAAAATTGAGGCAATTTAAAAAAAATCTCAAAGACAGTGAATATAATGAATTACTTAAAAAACGAGGTGGATCGTGTGATATCAGATTCGAGCGTCACCATGGTGTCACTCGACATAGTGACAATGTCATTACTTAACCTAGCAACCGACGTTAGAAAATTTGAGTTTTCGTTTTTTGCCCTTATTGAAGGAACCTTATCCTACGACCTGGTAGATCCTTCCAACCTAAAAAGTATCCTGGACGAAATAAAAATACATCTAACATTCGGTCTACATCTACCCACAGAACCAGAAGTAGCAAACCTTTTCCACTATTACACCAAGCTAAAGGTTCATATCATGGAGATAAACGAACAATATTTGTGGTGGTAACAATTCAATTAAAAAATCAGCAATCCATATATGACTTGTATAAAATCTCTATGTTTCCAGCCAATAAAGGCAAAACCAATTCATTTATGACTATTAAACCCGAAGCGGAGTACTTGCTAGTCGATCAAGATAGAAGGAAATATGCCTTAGCTAACCCACGGGACCTTAAGGAATGTGTAGCATTCAAAAACGTAGTATGTTGGCCAACCCTGCCTATTTACAATGTGAAATCTGGATCCTGAATGTTAGATATATTCTTAAAAGAAACCCAACAGGAAGAAATTCCCAATTCGTTTGAAGCACTAGTAGGAAGTACAAAACGAGAGATATTTATCAATCTTAGAAATGATCTGTGGCTATTTTGTGTTCCAAAGGAAACAGTCGGGACCATATCATGCTATTATAACACAGAAAGAATTGATCCAAGCTACAGAACTGAATTACTACTACAAGACGTGGGAACAATAACCATAAAACAAGGGTGTTGACTAGTAACCAAAGAAGCCACGGTACAAACACCATTAATAACTACGAGCACGAATATAATAAGCCCTAAGGTAACCAATTTCAAACCGGTCAATTTATCGTACACCATTCCAAATATTAATAACGAGGAAGTGAAAACCTCAATATGGTCAAAAATAGAGAATTTCGAGGGAACTTTACCACTTAAAGAAATAAGTGAAGCTTTAGAGTCCCAAATTCGGCTATTCACTAACGAAGACCAAAGATTGGCATACGTAGAAAGTAGATACAGACTATTTTCAACAAATTTTTGGTGAAACATACTCTTAACAATAGGCTTCGTGTTCATGATTTCTCTGACTATTAGGATTTTATTAACCCTGAATTATGGAAAGATTATGAGAACACGTAGAAAAAGAGTAAAGAAAGATCACATCGAGTCGAGTGCGATGCGAAACCTAAGCCCGGAACTCCCTGATAATCCTTAAGCCAAAAAATGGAGGACATGATCGAGCGAATGGGAGTAGAGGTCCTCATTCGTGTCATGTCCAGTCCCACCTCTCTAATTATTGTCTGCGTGAGCCATGCAGCTGTAAAGATAAATATGTATTTCATAGGCGGCATGGACACGCGTAAACAGTAAAAAGGCTTAAAAATTTATGGTAAACCAAGACCTCTATCAGCATAGCCAACTATCAGAGGGATAAAATTGAGGCAATTTCAAAAAATCTCAAAGACAGTGAATATAATGAATTACTTAAAAAACGAGGTGGATCGTGTCATATCAGATTCGAGCATCACCATGGTGTCACTCGACATAGTGACAATGTCGTTACTTAACCTAGCAACCGACGTTAGCAAGTTTGAGTTTTCGTTATTTGCCCTTGCTGGAGGAACCTTATCCTACGACCTGGTAGATCCTTCCAACCTAAAAAGTATCCTGGACGAAATAAAAACACATCTAATATTCGGTCTACATCTACCCACAGAATCAGAAGTAGCCAACCTATTCCACTATTACGCCAAGCTAAAGGTTCACATCACGGAGATAAACGAACAACTATTTGCAGTGGTAACAGTTCAATTAAAAAATCAGCAATCCATATATGACTTGTATAAAATCTCTAGGTTTCCAGCCAATATAGGCAAAACCAATTCATTTATGACTATCAACCCCGAAGCGGAATACTTGCTAGTCGATCAAGATAGAAGGAAATATGCCTTAGCTAACTCAAAGGACCTTAAGGAATGTGTAGCATTCAAAAACCTAGTATGTCAGCTAACCCTGCCTATTTACAATGTGAAATCTGGATCCTGTATGTTAGATATATTCTTAAAAGAAACCCAACAGGAAGAAATTCCCAATTCGTATAAAGCACTAGTAGGAAGCACAAAACGAGAGATATTTATCCATCTTAGAAATGATCTGTGGCTATTTTCTGTTCCAAAGGAAACAGTCGGGACCATATCGTGCTATAATAACACAGAAAGAATTGATCCAAGTTACAGAACTGAATTACTACTACAAGAAGTGGGAACAATAACCATAAAACAAGGGTGTTGACTAGTAACCAAAGAAGCCACGGTACAAACACCATTAATAACTACGAGCACGAATATAATAAGCCCTAAGGTAACCAATTTCAAACCGGTCAATTTATCGTACACAATTCCAAATATTAATAACGAGGAAATGAAAACCTCAATATGGTCAAAAATAGAGAATGTCGAGGGAACTTTGCCGCTTACAAAAATAAGAGAAGCTTTAGAGTCCCAAATTCCGCTATTCACTAACGAAGACCAAAGATTGGCATACGTAGAAAGTAGATATGGACTATTTTCAACAAACTTTTGGTGGAACTCACTCTTAACAATAGGCTTCGTGTTCATGATTTCTCTGACTATAAGGATATTATTAACCCTGAATTATGTAAAAGTTATGAGAACACGTAGAAAAAGAGTAAAGACAGATCACATCGAGTCGAGTGCGATGCAAAACCTAAGCCCGGAACTCCCTGATAATCCTTAAGCCAAAAAATAAGGGAGGACATGATCGAGCGATTGGGAGTAGAGGTCCTCATTCGTGCCATGTCCAGTCCAACCTCTCTATTTATATTTTGCGTGAGCCATGCAGCTGTAATGATAAATATGCATTTCATAGGCGGCATGGACACGCGTAAACAGTAAAAAGGCTTGAAAATTTATGGTAAACCAAGACCTCTCATAAAACCATGTAACCTACCTCATGTTTAGTTAGATATTTGAAAATTAAATACAAAATTAGTTGAGTGTTGAGGAACATGTGCTAAATATATATATATAAGTATTATAATTGAAATTTTCGTATTGTATTGTTTTTCTTATACTCATCATTTTCTTATGATTACTGAGCTTGTCTCACACTAATCCAGTGTCACTGCAATATGCAAAAAAAGATGAAAATGGCTTTTATTTGCTATCTAAAAATTCAACATTGCTCTAATTAATTTGTTATAGCTAGTATAGTTAATCACGACTATTGCTTCAAATAATAGTCCCTGTATTATATTCTATAAATTATGTACTATTGCCTATGTGTTTTAACCTACGTGATTGTAAAGAGCATATGATTCTGCCTAGATATTTATATTCTAGGAAGTGGAGTAATCAGTGGAAATTCAATCATGGTATACCAGCACGCAACACAGATACAACTTAGTAACATCTATTCTCATCATTCGTCAACCACCGATAAGTACTCACCAAGCAAATCCCTGAAGACGATAACCTGATGGCAATCCCAGTTACCAAAACCTACTGTCAACAATATCGTTAAACAGAAAACCCCCATGTGTATATAATAATCGACGACTATCTAGAAAAACACTCCGACCAGTCATCTCGTAACACTGAATAAAAATCTGTCGAAAAACCATCTTTAGACGGCAAGGTCCCAAACACTAAATACTAAGGACCAAGAATAATCCCCATTATTAATCCCTCAATGATTATGTATCTTAAAGCCCGAGTCAAAGACAATATGTTGTTACAAGATTCCAAGTTTAAGTCTTAACCCTACCCAATCATTATTAGATGCCGCAAAAACAAACAATCGTCCATGAAAAGAAGAGCTAAACATGAGCAATTTTGTGGGAAACATAAACTGTACGGGTTAAATTTTCCCAAACTCTAGAAAAGAGACCCAACCCAGTTATTATAATTATAATCCAAATGATTAATCCCTCAATGATTGTGTATCATTGAACAAGAAATCAGAGACAATGCGTCGAACCAAGACCCTAAGAGCAAGTTTTGATCCAATCGTAATTACCTTTACATGTCGTAACGCAGCCCTTTGTTCAAATAAAGGAAGGGCTGAACTGGAACAATTTACGGGAAACATAAATTGTACGCGTATTAAATTTGCCCGAGGATTGAAGTGGACAGAAGAGACGCATTGCCCAGTTATCAAGATACCCATCCCCTGTAATTAAATCCCCAAGGGATATGTACCTAGTAAACATATCAACGACTCTATAACACCAACCCCTCGTATATGATCGGAAAAAACCATGCACGGACAATTTTGCGCAAGAAGTCATGCTTATGAACATTTTAAAATGCTTATCCCAAACAATAAGTGCCAAAAAGTGAAACACCATGAAGACAAACCATAAACAATTAGCCGACTCAGTAATTAATTCAATGGAAGCCCAAAATAAAGTGACAACGTATGTGAGTATTATAGACACGTAGAATGATGAAGTAAGTGTGATTTCTTATGTATCTAACATGTAACTTTAATGAATATTGAGAAAATTTTCATAAAACAGATGAAACAAGTGCAAGCTACATTATTCCAGTGTTGTAATCAGATATTAAGTTAAAGTCTGTCAATGTAATAAATTTGTCTCCTTGCAAGTTATTTTAATTCATATATATCGGTGTGTTAAAATTTAGATGTAATAAGATGCTCTTAGAAGTCAGTTGCTTACAGTATCTGTAAAGCGTCGGGCGGAAGCAATATGTAGAACAAGAAATAATGAACGCTTAACTTCATTGTCAGTATTATATCAGGTAGTAGAATAGTAAAGCGGCAGGTGGAAATATTCTATAGAATTAGAAATAGTGAACGTGTAATTTCATTCTAATATCCTATCAGGTAGTAGAGTAATTGTCTTATCAGAAACAAGACAATTGAATCATATAGAAATATTTGCATATCAGGTGGATGTATTTTCAGTATTAGGGGGAGGAAAGTAATATTTACATACTTAATCATATAATCAAATGCGTTAGTCAGTAGAAACTCTTTGGCCCTTTCGCCAAATACAGTGAATAGGTGATGGACCTTTAAGAAATGTTTTCATATGTGTAGTCACATAAAGCAATCAGGAATATGAAAAGAATATACGTCTTAATAAATGTGAGTTAATTCAAATAATAAGTGCCAAATTTTAAAAATTAACAATGATAAAACGGAATCAAAATTCAAAAAAGAAAAAGAGAAGTAGCAAACACAACGATGAGGACATCGTTAACAATGGGAAGGGTAATATGTAACGGGATCAAAATTCGAAAACCTTAAACCTTCCAAGTTAAAATTTACCCATGTAAAATAGAATCACTTAAAATATGAGCCTAAAAATTCAAGTAACCAACAGATTGAATAAGGCTTGATCGTGCAATTTAAATAGTAGCAAACAAATGTATCTTAACCAGATAAACTTTGTATAAATTTTCCTACAACAATAACCACGAGAAATACAAAGTATTTTCGTGTAATCAAGCTGTATTATTCTGAAACTAAGTTTAGAGCAAGCATTTCAATGTAATCAGGTTGTATGGTCACAAAACAATAGCCATAAGAAATGCAAAGTAATTTCGTTTAATCAAGCTATATTATTCTAAAACTAAGTTTAGAGTAGGCATTTCAATGTAATCAAGTCGTATTGTCACACAACAATAGCCACAAGTAATACAAAGTTATTTCGTGTAATCTAGTTATGTACCGTGAGTAAAATGTGATATATTTAAAATAAAAAAAATAAAGTTCCTTCTTTCTAAAGATAATTCCGACTCGTGAGTAAAATGTGATATATTTAAAATAAAAAAAATAAAGTTCCTTCTTTCTAAAGATAATTCCGACTTCCTCTAATTAAGTTTAAATCTAGTTTCAAAAAAAAGAAAAGTTCTTAATCAGCAAAAAGAGAAATTGCATTTTAGCCTCAGACAAAGAACGGCGCTATCCAGTTTTGGATTTCGCTAAGATAGTGGGCAATCAAAAAGATGCTACATACAATGTTTCTCAGGAAGTTTAAATTATAAGAAGTGTGTGAACGTTTGAATCAACAGAAATATTTAAAAGAAATTATTGGATGAGGTGTTTGG
Organism: Artemia sinica; assembly: GCA_027921565.1. Classification (NCBI taxonomy): domain Eukaryota; kingdom Metazoa; phylum Arthropoda; class Branchiopoda; order Anostraca; family Artemiidae; genus Artemia; species Artemia sinica. The sequence continues at coordinate 95,220,519 of CM051256.1, read as the reverse complement.
CCCGCTTCAGGACTTGGGCCAATTGTGAGTCGTCAATTAGAGCGCAGGACAAAAACTAAGTTTTATAATGTTGTAAAAGTGCTTTTTTGGAGGATTCGTAAATCAGATTCAGGATCATTAAGATCATAATTATTTCGGCGTTCAAGCATTGCAATTCAGTAATTGTTATTATCTCTGCTCCTATTTGTCGTCAATTGAAGTGAGCATTGCTGTACACCTAAATATGTAAGTCATAATAAAACTATTGCCTTTCTATTTGCGTTTATTATATTTTATATGTCTGTATCTAGTCGCACGACAGGTAGCTAGTTCGCATACTTCCAAGGTAGTGCTCCCCAGGGATCTGATTTCTACATACTATAACAGGTAATTGATTTCGAGATAACCCAAGGAAAGTAGGTTACATTTATATAATTACATATTTTATTTTCTCTCAATGATTGAGGGTGGCGCGGTCATAAATTTACATTACTCCCCATTGCTGTGGTGCGATCATAAACTTAATTTTCTCATTATTTTTATAGCTTGCCTAGCCTATTAAGTAGCCTAAGAAAAATCACCCCGGAAGAACTGGCGCGATCGGTACACCACTTTAAATCATAATATTACATATGGCACAGTCCTTAGCGCTATAATTGGCGCTATCGGTGAATTTATAAGGTGTAAGTTCACAGCTTCAAAGTACCATTTTAGACTTGAAGCGGTCAATCTTCGTTACCACAATTGTCTCAGTCATTTCTTTTTATCGCTACAAATGGCGCGATCGGTAGCTTCAAAGTACAATTTTAGACTTGACGCGGTCAATCTTCATTAGCACAATTGTCTCAGTCATTTCTTTTTATCGCTACAAATGGCACGGTCAGAAGTTGGAGGAAAACTTGCGAACTAGTTAGGCTATAAACCTTGTAATTTAAATTTAACCATTATAAAGATACAGACATATAAGAAAAGTGATTAGACCTATAACCGCTAAGCTATTACAGGGAAACCCTTTAGAATATCTCATAGGAGATAATAGCCTCCCCCAAAATAGGTTAAGTGAAATAACAAACTTATTTTGAGTTATTCGAACGCAAAAAAAATGTCAGAAGAATTAAGCGATTTATTAATGGCGCAAAAGTTGGTCACAAAAAATATAGAAATAGCAAAGTCTATCCCGCAGTACAACGGACAATCAGATACCGACGAATTTAATATCCAATTGGCCCAGTTTGTAGAATTAACAAAAAAGAGCTAGAAATGTTAGTCGACATGCATCTATAACGATTAAAAGGCCAGGCCTTAACCTTTCTAAAGCAGATTGAACATACTATAGGTGACGACGCCAGCTTGCCATTAAATACGGTGGACAAATTGTTAACGGCATTTAAAGATAGATTTATCGAAACCAGTTCCATAAATAAATTAAAACACGGAATGGTGTGCTTTGACCATTCACAAAATATAAGAGAATATCTTGATAATATACGCATTTCAGTAGAGGCAAAATACGGAAGAGGTTCAGGACAACTGTATGAAAAATTCATACTAAATACCTTTTTGCAAGGGCTACCCCCAAAACTATATAGAATGGTAATATCAAAAATATTCAGACGTTGGATCTTGCAGTTCAGGAGGTAGATCGATTGATCGAAGTTGATACGATGGTCGCAAATCACAGTAAAGTAAAAATAAATAGCCTAGGCGAATCAGACCTTCAAAGGCGAGCATGACCTTCAAAGGCGATCAGGCGTCTCCCAACTGCTTTTCAAGGGATAACTCCCCAGGGCCACAAAGAAATAAAACGCAAGAACCCGCTAGGCAGAAAACAGTACGTTTTCAGCCTGTCAAACAATTTAATTATGAAAATAACCCTACAAGAATAAGATGCTATATTTGTAATCGACCTGGGCACATCGCGAGGGAGTGCCGTTATGTCCCCAATAACAAACCAAGAATTGCTGTCGGCAGTAGGCAAGATTATGGCAACCATTTGTTCGGAGGAACAAATTTTAGCGCCGGTGGTGCACTAGGCTATAGCCAGGGAAGATTGCGGCAATCAGTACCTTACAACGTGTACCAACCAAATTTGTACAATCTTCCCCCCAATAGACAAATTAATTACCAATTTGAAAACCCAAATACTCGCCAAAGCCAATATAATGCGAGAATACTATATAGAAATCACGAAAATTTGCCGACGGGAAATGAAAATTTTTCAAGCCAACGACATTGGCAGTCAGCGCCAGCTGCCGCTACTGACGCAAGAAATCCAAACTATCGTAATAATACCTGGCAAAATCGACAAACAAATGTAAATCAACTAGATATGCCTACGGAATCTTACGTGTCTGAATCTATACTGCAGACACCGACGTATGAAACAAATCCACAGGGAAACGTTTCAGGCCCCTCAGAAATATAAATTGGACCCAGAGGGTGCCCAGAATATTTTATAGGTCCCAAAAAATAGCAGTGCCGTCCTGTAGTGATAGTAATAACAAGTTACCTATATTTAATGATTTTTGTATAGCAAATATTTACTTTAAAACCTTAATTATTATTATTATTATTATTATTATTATTATTATTATTATTCATTTATTGCCCGTCAAAAAAAGGTACAAAAGGTACAGTAGACGGGGAAATCACTAAAGAAAACAAAAAAGAAAAAAAAAGAAGAAAAAGAAGGACACAAACACACATTGAAAATTCAAAATTATATTTTATATATTAAATTATACGCCCCAGTATAAGTCCGTATTCTGCACCAGTAATCTTGGTACAAAAAAGAATGGTGATCTTAGACTTGTAGTAGATTATAGAGCCCTTAACAAACAAGTAGTTAGTGATAAATTTCCTTTACCAAGAATAGATGAAATTTGTGACTCAATTTCAAGCAAAAACAAAATTTTTACTTCTTTGGACCTCAAACGAGGCTACCACCAAGTGAAAACAGCCGAAAAAGATGTCCATAAAACTGCATTTTCAGCAGCTGAATGTGGTTCATATGAATACCTAAGAGTACCTTTTGGACTTAAAACAAGTTCAAGCGCGCTATGTAGACCCCTATTACACCTGTTAAGAGGATTAAATAATATCATTCATTTTGTTGATGATGTCAAATGCGTGGGAGAAAACACTGAACAACACTTGGCAACATTAGCTAAGGTGTTCGAGAAATTCAGACAGGGCAATTTAAAATACCGGCCCGAAAAAGTAAATTTATTTCAACCTAAGATTACATTTTTAGGAGTAGTAGTAACACAAGGAGAGATATCCCCAGACTCTGATAAAATAAAATGTGTTGAAAACCTCAAACCCCCTAGAACTATGAAAGAATTAAGAGGAATTTTAGGTCGTACTGGCTACTTTAGAAAATTCGTGCGCAATTATGCCCAAATTGCGAAACCCCTCACGGAGTTAACTAAAGAAAACTCCCAAAATGTTACCTGGTCCCAGGAAGCTCAAACTTCCCTAGACCGTCTCAAAAAGACACTCACTTCTGAACCAATATTATCGCTATCTAATTTCGAAAACGGGCAATTTGTGGTCACAACCGATGCTAGTTCAACAGGCATTGGGGCTATTCTTTCGCAAATAATTCCCATAGGAAACCCTGATCCTTTACAAGGACCTTCTAATAAAAAAAAAATAAAAAAAAGTTATATGCTATTCGAGTAGAACCTTATCAAAGGACGAAAGTAGTTATTCCGCCACAAACTTAGAATTATTATCTATATTCCACCACTTGGACAAATTTAGACACTATTTAATTGGCAGAAAATTTATACTACGATCAGACCATAAAAGCTTGCAGTACCTGCGCACATTTAAAAACCCCACGGGAATTCTAGCTAGATGGATTTTTAAAATCCAAGACCTAGATTACGAATTTGAACATTTAAAAGGTAAACAAAACGCAGCTTGTGACTTTTTGAGTAGATACCCAGAAAATATTCCGTCGGAAACTGAGGAAAATGAAGTTAATACTATCAATGCTAAGAGTAAACATAAGTGTAAGAAAAACAAAGTCAAAGGCACAGTAAAAGAAAATAAGGCTAACTATTGTACCCTGTCCTTAGAAAATATAAAAAGAAAGCAAAAAAGGACGAAATGTGTTCAGCACTTATTAATTATTTTGTGAATGACGATGCGTTACCGGATAAATTCAAAACTCTTAGAAAAGAGATAGATAATTTTTACTATGATCTTTATGAAGAAATACTATGTAGAATCGTGGCTGCTGAGACAAATAGAAACCAAACCTCAATAATACCTGTATTACCACAAAATTTAATAATACCTGCCTTCAAATATTTTCATTCAGATATAGGTGGACACTTAGGAGTAACGAAAACTTTCCATAAATTAACACAATATTTTTACGTGCCTTCGGCAATAACAAAACTTAAAGAATTTGTAAGTACATGCGAAGCGCGTAACTTAAGAAAAAAACCCCAAGCTTATCCTAATCCTCCAATGGGAAGGGTCCCGGTTGCAAAGTACCCGTTCGATATTGTCTCATTTGACTTATATGGAACCAGCGGAGGCTTGCCTGTTTCCAACAGAGGCCATACTTGTATTCTTTCAGTTATAGATCATTTTTCTGGTTTTACTTTTGCAAAATAATTAAAAAATCAAAGTGTTTACGCCACAAGTAAGGCGTTAGCGAAATTATTTTTAAAATTTGGAATTCCAAATAAGGTTCTAAGCGACAATGGAAGCAATTTTGTTTCAAAAGTAACAAAAGACTTAATGAGTTTTCTTAATATAGAAAAATTGGTGACATCCCCATATCACCCACAAGCTAATGGTAAAATAGAAAATAGGCATAAAATATTTTCGAATGTATTAAGCATTTATACAAAAGACAACAGGAACGATTGGGATCAATTCTTACCTTATTTAACTAACGTAATCAATACTGCTTATTCAGAAACAACAAAAGACAATCCATTTTATTTACTTTTTGGTCATGATTTTAGAATCCCCTATGATGAGATTATTGAATCTCGGCAGTATTATAATAACTCGGAGGATTACAAACAAGAATTCATAAATAGGATGAGGAAAACTTATAAAATAGTTAGGCAAGAGTTGGAAAAATGTAAAATAAACCAAGAGCTAAGAAACCAACCCAAAGTCAAGGGGAGCATAGATTTTAAAATAGGAGATTGCGTTTACCTAAAGAACGAGGCAAAAACGGAAGGCAAAAAACTTTCCAACAAATATTCTGGACCATACAGAATAGTCAAAAGTACGATAACGATTATACTTTTAAAATGGTGAACCCCGATAGTGGAAGAACTTACAAGGCGCATGTTACCCGAGTAAAAAGAGCCAAATATCCAGAGAGATCGGTATCACGTCCCTCCTCTACTGATTCGTCAGATGCAGAAAATGAGCCCCCTAAATAAAGATTGGCATAGCTAAAACCCTTTAATTTCAAGCAAGACTATTTCAAGGATGAGAGCGATGAGGAAAACTTTGAAGAATTTTTAGCTATGAAAAATCTAGTTATTCCCAAGAAAAAATCCCTAATACCAGTAAGAATAAAAACGCCAAAAGATGCAAAAAGTTCATTATCGGAGAGTGCAGGAGAACTAGATTATACGATAACTCCGAAAAACCAATTTTTCCCTGATAGAATTTCAACCCCTTGTCCCCCCAAAAGATTTCCAGACGATATGGTTTCCCCTGCAACACCAATAGAAAGGCCCTTGTCATTGCAGGAAAAATTGAACAGATCTGTAGAAACCCCCGGTATTACTGTAAAGAAAACTCCTCCCAAAGATTCAACTAAAACAAATCTGCGAGAAGCTATGGATTTAATAAATTTCCCCATAAAAACGAGTCAAAGTACATTACCCGAGAATAAAAATCCCAAGGATGACCAGCAAGGACAATTTCATGATATAACTGTATCCAAGGTCAAGCCTGAACAATGGACTTCATGGAGGGAAACACTAGTGCAAAAAATGCCCCACCCCCCTGAAGACATGGCATTTAAACAGTGGAGGAACCTCGCAAAAACTCTTGATTCCTCTCAATGCTCTCATGAATCTTTCAAATCTCCCGAGTTGAATACTCAAAGCGAGGACTTAGAGAATAGACCTTCTAGTTCCAGAGGAGAAGAAATTTACGAAGGAAGGGGAGGCGATAACTCAAAAATGCGAGGTGCAACCTCTAAAGGCTCTAATGTGGAATCATCAAAAACCAGTTCCGAAGAGTCTGACGGCGAATCAGACCATATAGTAGTTAAAGAAATAGGGAAATCAAAACCGACTTCAGCAGCTGCGCACGCAAAAGAAACAGTATTAAAAGGGCAAGAATTTTTGAAAAAAGAATACAAAAATTTGATCTCATTTCGCTAGCAAAACCTAAAAAGTAAAAACCGCAAGAAACAGAAGAAACAGTAACGACACAGTCAGGTAGAACGGCTAAGAAACCGGACGGATTAAAATACCCATAAAAATACAAAAAAAAGATTTTAATGGATAGGCATCATAAAGGAATAATAATTTAAAAACTTTTGACTTACGAGTAAAAATCATACAATTATAAAAACGCTATAGAGAAGTTTTTTTTCAATATATATCAATTCCTGAAAACGAATTCTAATTAAAAAGTCACATTGCGTATAGTTAATTCGAATAATTTCCTTTAATATAAAAAGTCTACCCGTGCCATTCCAGTACGATGTATCCAGTCCAGCTGAAACAAGCCGCGATAGGAAGTACCAAGCGAGAAATATTCATACACCTTAGAAATGATCTTTGGTTATTTTCTGTTCCAAGAGAAACTGTTGGAACTTTGTCTTGTTACAATAATACAGAAAGAATAGACCCAAGTTACAAAATAGAATTACTGTTACAAGATGTGGGTACGATAACCATAAAACAAGGGTGTCGACTTGTAACTAAAGAGTCAACTGTTCGAACGCCGTTAATTACCACGAGCACAAAGATAAGAAGTCCCAAAATAATCAATTTCAAGGCAATTAACCTGTCATTTACTATTCCCAATATAGAAAACGAGGAAATAAAAACCTCGATATGATCCAAAATAGAAAAGAATAAAGGGACACTAAAACTTACAAAAATAAGAGAAGCATTAGACTCCCAGATCCCCCTATTTACAAATGAAGACCAGAGATTAACGTATGTGGATAATAGATACGGATTGTTCTCAACCAATTTCTGGTGGAACATACTACTGGACGTATGTTTCGTATTCGCGACTTCCCTGACCATAAGAACCCTATTAACTTTTAATTATGGAAAAATCCTGAGACTGAAAAGACGAAAACCAAGAGATGAACACGGGGAAACAGCTGAAATGCAGAGGTTAAACCCGGAACCCCATGAGAACGTCTAAGCCAAAAAAAGGGAAGACATTAGAAAACGATTAGGTATAGAGGTCTTCACTCGTCCTTGCTTTGTCTTGTTCCCTCATTGTAAGTGTCGTTTACGTAAAACCATGCGGTTACGACGCTCCAACATGCGTTTCTTAAACAGCACGGATGTGCGTGAACAATGCAGGCATGAAATATGTTGTAAAATTAGGCCTCAAACTTAATAATGTAGAGTAACTTATGTTTAAAGGATTGTTTTAAATCTAAGGGAGAATTAAATAAGTGTTGAAGAATTAAATAAGCCTTTTATCGTTGTTTCCTTTCTCAAAACAAATTTGAAGACATCTCTGTTTTAGATTTCCCAATGGGAATTGTATATATATGAAACCAACATGATAATAATGTCGTTTTATGTAGTAATATCAGTGTATCTTTTTATATTGTCTTGTAGGGTAATTTTCACCCTAAAATGCACCTAATTGTATTGTTTATTATATATTATGACTATTTTTTTTAAAGAATGTGTGATTCTGCCTCGTTGTTTTTATTACAGGATGTGGATTGACATATTGGATATTGATCATTACAATGAGTTGTCCAGTGCAGATACAACCTAGTAGCATCTATTTTCATCATACCTCAACCAACGAAGAGTACTCAACATACACTCCAGGCAATTTTCATCCCAGCTTCGTCTACGAAAACAATAGTTACCTTTGATCGTTGTTTCCTCGACCACGAACCATATTACGTATCAGGTAACATTATATTTGAATCTCAGTATCCAGTGTATTATCGAACTATATAATCACATAAATTCTGAAAACCCCATCGACCAGTACAAGATATAAGTACATAAATATAGCCTTTGATAATCATTATGGACCCATATACCATATGACCGTATAGTTATGATATTTGATGACCCCAAAAACTATTTATGTGTCACAGACTCACGCGTTGAATCCCTTTCGACCATCTCTCGGAATCCATCCTATCCCCTCTGTGTGGAAAGTTCATATATCTGTTATCCCATAAATGTTACGAGATAATTTCTGAAAAATGGACCTGGAAACCAACCATTGAATTGCAGAAACCAAAATTAACCCCAGTGACCAACCCCTCAGTGACAATATACCCCTCCAACAAGTTAAAGACAATATGTTGAAGGAGTAAATATAGTTTGGTGTCAACCTTTTCCAAATCCAAACTTCAATTCCCCCGTGATTAACCTAGGAATCACCGCAAAGGTTAATAGACGCAAGCCATGAACTACCAATTTTATAAGAGAACTGTGATCCCTACGTGCATGAATGAACACTTTTATACAAGAATAAATTCTCTATATGCCTCAAAATATCCCAAAAATGATATGCTGAGAAGAAAATAAACGCACTCCCAGTGTTCGACCCCTTAATGATAAGGCACCCTATGAACTTTCAAAAAGCAGGTGAGAATGAACTCTGATAGCATATTCCCACACCTGTAGTTGGAAGCATCATTTCCCAGTTGACAATTAGAGAAAGCTTGTCGTGTGAACACAATCATACTCGAACTGTTCCATGAAGAAACTATATCGTAAGTGCTTTAAAAATTTTGCCAAGACGAAAAGAGTGAAGGACCATAATTTACAACAGGAGAATGGAGTACGCTAAAGAGACTCGAAGGTGATGAAATAGGTGTGAATTTACATTTATGTTGCTTCTTAATAACTTTGATAACTAAAAAAATCCAATATTCTATCATTAATATTACATAGCAAACATCCCCAGTGAAAGTGTCCCAATGCTTACCAGTGAACGTGGTAAACATAAAATTGTGTATTTTAAATCGTTCTTGTATGTAGTGTTAGATGTTCAGATAGATTTATGTGTAGCGTTGTTGTACTATACATTTAATGTAGCGTAGATAGAAAGCAGTGTGCCCTATAAACAGCAAAACCAAAAAACTTGTAAAAGGTGAATTCTGAAAAAAAATCTTATGTAAAGGTAGAATAGCCCCAATCTTGTTGGAAATGTAAAAGTAATCAGTGATACACGTAGAAAAAAAATCTTTAGTATAGTAGCTAGGCTAGAACCATGAATAATCTTAGTCCGGTAGATGAATTTTAGATAGGGATGTAGAATAAAATAAGAAAAGTAATAGAGAAAATTTTTAGCACTCCTGATTAAGCCGAAATATAAATATGAAATAATACAATGCCAATCAAAATTATGTAGAATAAATAGTTAATAAATTACGAACATTTCAAAAGCCAAAAGGCAAGCAAGTCCTAATGACGGGACGTCATTAAATAATGGGAAGGGTAATATGTACCGTGAGTAAAATGTGATATATTTAAAATACAAAAAATAACCCAAAGAAAGGAGGCTACATTTATATAATTACATATTTTATTTTCTCTCAATGATTGAGGGTGGCGCGGTCATAAATTTACTTTACTCCCCATTGCTCTGGCGCGATCATAAACTTAATTTTCTCATTATTTTTATAGCTTGCCTAGCCTATTAAGTAGCCTAAGAAAAATCACCCCGGAAGAACTGGCGCGATCGGTACACCGCTTCAAATCATAATATTACATATGGCACAGTCCTTAGCGCTGTAATTGGCGCTATCGGAGAACTTATAAGGTGTAAGTTCACAGCTTCAAAGTACAATTTTAGACTTGACGCGGTCAATTTTCATTACAAAAATTGTCTCAGTCATTTCTTTTTATCGCTACAGTTACATTGTTCCGAAACTAAGTTTAGAGTCAGGAATTCCAATGAAACCAAGTTGTATTGTCCCAAAAATTCCAAAGTGAAATTTCATAGCTATAAATCGTATGAAAGTTGAAGCAGCCAATTGGTGTATTCCCTGTCCAATAAGAACATAGGACACACCATTTGACCAATAGATTCAATGTAATATACTTTTTAGCAACGCCTTAATGTAACCTCTAATGTAGTCCTTGTGTCTCCAACCGCTCTTTAGGGAACCTGAATCCTTTTAATCTGAATCGACTCAGTATGGCCATTAACATACGCTCTGCGCTTCACCCGCTGTTTTAATCCCTTGCCACCCGAAGTTCCCCCTCTAACTCTGATATAAGATTCATACAACCTCACTATAAAGAATTATGCAAAACCCCCCAGTAGACAGGTCATAACCTATATCCTTAAATCCTTGGGCAATGAAGACCCTAACACTAAATATAAATAAATGAATGAAGAAAGTAATAAAGTATTTCATCCCTCTGTTGAATAGAGGCTGCCAACCCATATTACCAAAAATCTTTAAAAATATATCTGTAGGGTCTCATGCCAAGAAGACCATAATATAGCAAAACCATTTATAATAGTAGCACGGCCACTAACAATGGGCCGAAAAGTTTTTTTGATTTGCTTGGTACTTATATCTAGAATTCGCCTGGTCAGGGGGATTCCAGTTCACAAAATAAACATGTAAGGCTATTGCTTTGCAGTTACACGCACAAATGGCCAAGATAACCTTAATGGACATGAACATTGTCAAACAAATAATATACTAACGATTCATGCCGTCAGAAAAAATACCCAATATTTTTCCATGTCTCTCCTTTAGTCTATCCCCCAGCATTGTATATCACCTTATGTGTTTTATGTGTGACAACTTCCTGAAATATGAATTATCTTGAAAGTAAATAGAAGAAAACTATTAGTTAAGATATTAATAAATAATAATACGTATAATCCTCAGATATTAATATAATGAAAGTAGCAATGATAGTAAGATAATGGTGCTAACAAGGTCATAGATATTGCGTAAGTAGATTAATAAAATGAACGCCAATAAATTTTGTGCAAAATTAACTTCAGTGAAAGCTATTGTGAATCCCATTTACAAACTATACGAATAATATATTACAACCTTCTTTATAAGAATGAAATGCACTTAGAGGAGTTCAAAAATACAGGAAAAAAACAATGAAAATAAAACACTAACAAGAAAAACTGACAAGAAAAACAACATCTCAGCTAATTAGATGAAACGATTAATCTATAGCCTACAGTTAATTGGAAAGCCGACAATATTTTCTCTATGCATACGAAACCTGTACACAAGCTGGTCCATAAAACTAAATTTATTCCCAATCTTCAGTCCTATTTCTGAAAAATCATTAGCCAAAAAATTTGCTCATTAAAAGAAAAAAAAAAACCTGTTAGTGGACTACTTGAAAAATACTTTTGTTCTAAGATAGCAAACATCTGCTTAATTGGCGACCCTGGTTTCTTTTCCAAATATATTTTTGAATTTTTGGTTGCTATATGCTACAATTTATTCTGCACTAAGTTGCGGCGGATACCAGAACTATGATAATTGCCTATTCCTTTTGATTAGTCCAACATAGCGTCATTCTTTAAGAAACCTATACAAAACAAATAGATTCCCATTGGCACTTTTAAGATTAATTTTAAAAACATTTTCCGCAAATTAAGTAAAGAATTTTTCAAAGAAAAGTAAAAAAAAAAAAACTCCATTAAACCAAAACTGTGCAGAAATAAAATTAAATAATCTACCAACCTTAAAACTACCACACAATCACCACCAATAAATATATGAAACCAAAAGCGAACAGAAATTACAATAAATAACCGATTTAAAATTAAAGCAAGCAGAAATTATCCTAGCCAGAACATAATTTGCAGTTTATGGAAGCACCATCAGCACCGGTAGAGTAGTTGTAGCAGTATTAGTAGCAGCAGTAGAATTAATAGTAATAGCCTTAGATTTAGTAGCAGTAGTAATAATAATAATAGTAGTAGTAGTAGTAGTAGTAGGAGTAGAAACAGTAGCATTATGATGCAAATATAGAAAAGAATAGAATATGATTTATTGGCTGAAATAGCACAAAAGCTAGCATAAGCACGTCATAACAATTACAATGATAAGAGCAGATGTTAGGGGATAAACATAAAACAAAAATTTCAAACAATTATTAAAATGGGAAACTAAATAGGGCACTAAAGAGTTTTTGTACCGCATGGTCAACATTTGGGGACACAAGTCGAGTTGGGTATTTGGAGCTCTACGAGCATTGAGTCTTGTATTAGGAAGGATTGGGGGATTTTCTTTGAAGGGGGGCAGAAAACGTCGATGATGGTCAGAATAAACAGGGCTTGAATGAAACAGAACAGAAACAGAACAGGTCAACAAAAAATAGAAGAACTGTTTCTGTTTCTGTTCTGTGTTTTGGTAAAAACAGAAAACAGCTGTTTTTGTTCAAAAAACAGCTGTTTAAAACAGCTGTTTTTCAAACACCTAAAGCTTAAAGAAGAAAACAAAACTGGAGTTGATAAGTTTTGGCTTATTATCAGTACTATTGCAGCATTTTCCGCTAAAAAGAAGTTTTTCAATAAAGGGGCGAAAACTGTCTATGCCCAAACATCGCCATCCTTTTTTATGGTTATTTTCTTCCATTTTCCCGTTCTTTTTTCTAAAAATACACTTTTATGTTTATACAAAATCTCCTCAAATTTCCCAGAAATGCATGCTAGTTATTTGAGACGTTTTAAAAATAAAATAATTTTCTTCGTCAAATTGCGCAGTCAGCTCAAAGTCATTAGTGTTTGAGCAGAGCCCATAGTTGCTTTGGCAGGGGACAGACTCACGCTCCAGACAACGCTTTCCTCTTCCCCAATCCTGATGTTTGGAAGTCATCTGAAACAATGTAGGAAAGAAGAAAAATGCACGGGAAAATGACACTTCTTACCGCCAAGTCAAAAAGTTTCGTTGCCTCGCGGCTTAGAACAACTTTTTAAGATTAATTATTTCCTAGCCAATTTGTGTGAGAGACAAATCAATAGGAAAATTCATGGTTTAAGGGTACTTTGCATGTTTTTACGGCGCTTTGCGCTAGAAAAAATTTTCTCGGCCCTCCAGCGAATTCAGTCTTAAGTTTATATGTAAAATGAAATTTCTCAAATTCTGAATTTCAAAGAAACTTAGACCATTTGCTGCACAATACTTTATTTAAGCATTCTCTTCTCTTAAATAGGTTTTCAAAAGGGACGCAAATATAAAAACAATTGCACTTTTTGATAACATATTTCGAAAATTTCTTTCGCTTTGCGGCAGAAAATACTTTTTCCAACCCATACACTTGCTTTATTATAGAAAGTGTTACTACTTCAAACTTTTGTTTTAAGAATACGATAGGGCATGATTTTGATTATTTAGGCACGTTTTCATGCTTCGGTGATATTGTTCCCAGAATCAGTCACAACGCGGAACATCTCATTTGTCATTGAAAACTTCCAAATTGCAACTTGGATTGCTGAAAGGATGTTAGTAGTTGTATGAGATTGCTTATGCCTCTTGAAATGTGAAAGATAGTGGTGCAACCTCTGCTCATTTTTCATCTTCATTTGGTAATAGGCAGTGATACCTATAAAGCCAGATCCTTTTCCAGACCAGCAGTGAAAAGTCAAGCTAGTCTGAGTGGCAGATCTTAAAGTAGCCTTCTGAACTTTTTTTCGGGTAGCAAAACTTATGTGACGATGGACGGTTCCCCCAAATGGTGCTTTTAAGCCCCCTGTTTTTTTTATATAAGTTGTTTCATATTTGGCTTATCAAACACAGAAATTGGCAATTTGTCCTTAAACCGGGTTTTGCAGCAGAGCATTCGAAGACCAGCTTGTTTTGGTCGATCGGAAATAAAGAACTATCGTATCTCTGCTCTTCTTATTCCAGATTTCACTAATACATTGTCCCCTGTGTTACTTGCTTTACTATCTGGATCTTTCTCAAGGGAAGCAGCCTGACTTGATATTTTTTTAGTTGGTTTTGGTTTGTTATTTGCTGCACCAGTCGCATATATTTTATGTTTGTGCATATCAATTGTGTACTTCCTTTTAAGATAGCATATATATGTCATGGCAGAGACTCCCTTAGCCATTAGAGACGCTCTTCAGAAGTTGCACTTACACTTTCTTTGCTTCCTTTTTCCGCAGGGTACCCAGAGAGATGTCTTGGAACATCCAAGTCGTCATCAGAAAATGACATCATGCTTGTCTAAAAAAAAAAAATTGATTTTAGGATTTTTCGCGAAATTAGAAGCACCTTCCAGTAGCCTACCATTTTGAAAATTACACCTCCAGCCAAATATTTGACCTCTTTCACCTCAATGGCATAAAGAGGGGGGGGGGAGAGGCCAATTTTCTCTTGAGCGGTTTCGTTTGTGCAATGAGCCAAGAAAACCTGTCGGTAAATAAAAGCAAAATGACAGCTCCTAACTACGGTTTCCTAAAAATTTAGACAATTTGCAGCACAATATTAATTTTTACGGGAATTTACTTGTCTATAATAGGTATTTAAGAGACAGATACAAGAAATAATATGCTGCTTAGTGACAATTTTTTTTAATTTTTTTGATGCTGTGCGGCAAAAACTACCATGTTCACTGGAAGATGTGTTATACTACAGAATGAGAAAAGTGTATCAGCATTTTATAAGATTTTGGCCATTTAGGCCAGAATCACCTAATTAGGCCACTGTTTCATTTCTAGGGTTTTCCCTGAAAGGGTTTCCATTGATTATATTTAGACATGGTTTTATTAAAATGAGAAAAAGTGTATTTTGCATCTTGAAAAAGTATATCTTGTTATGTTGATGCAATAAAACGTGCCAGCAGAAGCATATATTTCTACTGGACAAGACTTCAATACATTTACATTCCTCTCTGACTAAACATTTGAGAAAATTTGCAATTAATAATTGGTATTTAATATTTATAGGCTAGTAGTATGGTAATCATAGCAAGTCACTGTTACCTAGCAGCATAAATTCCATGAAAAACCGTTGAATTAAAGTTTTCTCGGTTAAAGGTGTAGATTACTTCCCATGTAATGTAGGATACAGAGGCCCTACCGATAGAGCCAAAATATACAGTAATAAGCAGTTTCGTAGTATCTATGCAGCTCTTTTGCTCAATTGAGTGAATATTATACACTAAAAAAATAAGTTTCTTTAGCGGAACAGAACTGCACCTTCACCGTTCTCCCATTTACACACATCTACTACTCTCATCTGACTCATAAGCCCTAATTTTGCCTAGCTGAGTGCCATCATTTTACTTAGCCCACTTCTACTTTATGTTAACGCTCCAATTCCAAAAACCGTATGGGGCGTAACCACGCTTCTTCAAAATTTCATATTACGATTTAAAACACTATTTTGTAAGTTCGAAATTTCTTAATATCCCTTTCTCGAATCAATAAAGTAAAATCAAGAACAGAAGAAAAACAGTTATAAAAAAACAGTAACAGGGCAAAATAGTTATCATAAAAACAGAAACAGAACAGAACAGGTAAATAAAAAACAGGTCATCTGTTTCTGTTCTGTTTCTGTTTTTTTTTGTAAGAACAGAACAGAAACAGGTACTTTAAAAACAGAACAGGAACAGAAAACAGAAACAGTGCCCATGCTTGTGTGTTATGTTGAGGCCATGAATAAAATTGCCGAAAGGCTTTTTTTTTAATTTGTGAAGTTGCTAAAGGGGTCTTAGGGAAGAAAGCTAGGACTGCCGCTAAGAACACTAGTGAAAAAGATTTATGTTTAATAGAAAGGAGAAAGGACTTGTACAAGAATTATCTGAGTGATAGATTATTAGATCAGTGATAGATAGATCACACAGATAGAAAAGGAATGTAAAGACAGTGGAGAAAACATTGAAATATGAACTAAGGAGGTGTGAAATGGAGGCCATGGATAAAATTGCTAAGGATCTGGAAAATGCAGCCAGACGGCATAATAGTAAAATATTATATTGGCAAGTTAGAAAATTGAGAGGGAGTCAACCTGAACTTGAGGGGGGTAAACCTGTACTTGTCCCAGTTAAAGATATGAACGGGGTCACAATTAGCGTTAAGGAAAGAATTAAAGATAGATGGGCAGAACATTTTGAAAATGTGCTAAACCGTGATAGAGTTACAGAAAAAGATATAAAAAAGAACGAAAAAGTTTGTGACACTTTGGATGTGAAAGAAGGTTTATTTTGTCAGGAAGAATTAGTGGCAGTACTAGAAGCATTAAAGAATAATAAGGCCCCAGGTGCTGACAATGTGGTAATATAGTTTTTTAAGTATGTTAGTTATGAAGTTAGAGATAAGCTACAGAAGATCATTAATATGATTTTTGAATGAGAGGAAGAACCCAATAGCTTCAGAAAAGCTCCAATTAAAATCCTGCATAAGAAAGGTGATACGAGTGAGTGTGGTAATTATAGAGGTATTAGCCTGGTTTCGGTAAGAAGCAGATTACTTAGTATAATGATACTTTTCAGACTTAGAGATGCCGTGGGTAAAGTTTTAAGAAAAGAACAGTGTTGTTTTAGTAGAGGATGCGTAGAGCAAAATTTGACTCTTAGATTAATAATTGAGAAATTCCTGAACCATGGATCACCTTTAGTCACCTTTAGTCTTTCAGTTATGAATCAGCTATCAGCCGAGTAACATCGTTTGGCTAGTGCTTTTAACCTAGGTTGATGTGAGATAAAATGAATTGAAATAGCAAAGTGGGCGGAGTTTTGTTCTGTGAATGCGAACAAGTTCTTTTTATGTAAGGAGTCTGCTAATTAATGATTACGCATAAACAGAAGTCAATTTATTAGCTGAGGGTTCCAATGCGAAGATTTGAGGAGTTCCTGTTTGACAATTTATGTGTTAGCCGTGCATTAACGGCTTAGCAAACTGCACGACGGTACTTACGTGGATAAATAAGAAGTACTTTTTCCGGTAAGAATATTCTAATTTTTTATTTACTGGTTTGTGATGACGAGGAATAAGCGTAAACGTAAATCAGAGGACCAATTTGGATCGGTTTCGCATGACGAATCTGGGCATTCATCTTCAACGCAAAAGTCAATAAATCGTGCTTCGATCCAGTCATTAGCGGACGATTTCTCGAAAATTCTTGAAATTGTAACGGAGTCTCAAAGTACATTAAAATCAATTGACACGAGATTGGCTAATCTAGAAAATCGAGTAATTTCTGTGGAAAATGCTCAAGCTATCTTACAATCCAATGTTGCTCAAGTTGGTAAAAATTGCGATGCAGTAAATGAAGAAGTAATTTCACTAAAAACGCAAATGAATATTGTATCCACTGAAGCAAAATATAACCGTGAAATGACGTCTTCGTTGTCGGCAAGATTAATGTCAGTGGAATATTTATCTACAGAAAATAACATTATTGTGTGGAATACGGTTTGTGATGATGTAGCTACTGCTAAAAGTTTATTTCAAGAAATATGTACCAATGGTTTAGAATTAACAAAGGTTCCAGAATTTACAATTGTTACGAATAAAAAAGAGCAAAAGTTTTTCAAAGTGAATGTTAAATCACGCGAGGCGAAGTTAATGATTTTACGTAATGGGAAAAAACTTAAGAATAAGACTTTCGGTTCAAATACAGCTATGAATAATGTTTACGTCAGCGATGATGCTCCATTGTGTGTTCGTGAAGCGCGGAAGAGACTTTACGAGACTAAATCTAAATTGAGTAGAAAGAGTATTCCAGCTTGGGTATCTAATACTGTTCCTCCCTTCATTCAGATTGAGAGAGAAGGTGTTGGAAAAGTGAAATATATGTATAATGAGCCAATACCAGAGCTACTTGATTGTTGATTCTAGCATTTCATTTTGTTTTGTTTTGATGTTTAGAGTCATTTTTTGCTATTATAAGATGAATTTTGTATTCGTGGTTAGCGGCACTAGCACAAGTTTGTGCCTGATGAAGAAAACCAATTATATTTTTCCTCGATTGCATTATCCTGTATTTTTTAATTTGAGTGAGATTTTTCCCTTTTTATTTCCATGAGTTTTTTTTTGTTATATTGTATGGGCAGTGGGTGCAGCGGCGGGGAGTTTCTTTTGTACGAGACGGTGGAACGTGTTCTACTGTCTTGTATGGAGGGTGCCATGTTGTTGTACTTGTTGTTTATGATGAAATGGCAGGGTGGTTTTCGTCGCTATTTATGTTATGTTGTATCTTTTTATTTTGTATTTTATTTATGATAAATTTTATTTTTAATTTATTTTCTCTTTTTTTCAGTTTTTTTTCTTTTGTTATTGATTGCGGCCCTCCTGGATACTGGAGATCACTTGTGGTTGTTGTAAGTAGAGTTAATTTTTCTATGAGTTTCCTCGTTTGCCTCCTAAGCTTGTGTCTTGAAAAAATGAGTTGGATTATGACAATATTAGATTGAAAAAACTTGAGAGAAATTCGTTGAGTTGGGATGTTCTGGGGAATGGGGTCTTAAATCCGGATTATGATGAAGGAACGATGGAGGATTTTCCAGTGGTTAAATATAAATTTCCAGTTGATATTGGAAATAAATCTACTATGGGTCAGCAAAGTTTGAGCATTTTCCATTTGAATTGTCAAGGTCTTTCTAGTTCATTTAATTTTTTAACCGAACTATGTAAGTTTTCTGAGTTGGATGTGCTTGCATTGAATGAAACGTGGCTTCGTAATCATACAATTAGTCTACTTGAAATTGATAGTTATGACTGTGTCACGCAGAATAGGGAATCACGATTACATGGTGGATTGGCTTTATATTGCAGGAAGAATATTACAATGAAATACGGAATGATCTACGTGTGAATAAAGAGATGGTTTTGAATCAATGGTGGTTGAACTTTGTAAGTCAGGAAAATTTTTCTTTGTGGTGGTTGTTTATCGACCTCCATCTGGAAATGTGCAGGAATTTAATGATTTGCTGGAGCGGCAAATGGATAAGTTGTCAGGTTTAAATCGCCCGTGCTTTGTTTGTGGAGACTTAAATCTTGATCTATTTTCAGTAAATGTAAACCCGAGAGTTCGTGATTTTTTAAATGTTATGTTGGGTAACGGTTTAAGACCGACAGTTAATATATGTAGTCGAGTGACTTTGCGCTCAGAATCACTTTGGATGATATATTTGTTAATGTGAAGTATGATTTTGCTGATGTTACTTTGAATGATGTTTCTGATCATTTTGGTGTTCTTGTTGTTATTAGAGAGTTTGGTGTCCCTACAGCTATGAATATACCACCACAAATTTCTGCATTGAAATGGATGCTGAGGCTCTTAACATATTCAGAAGAAAATTAAAGAACACTCAATTTGACTTTTTAGAAAGTAGTGATCTGCAAGTGAATGAAAAGTTTTCATTGTGGTATTCAGAAATAACTAAATTACTAAAAGAAAGTTGTACATTTATTAAAAAGCCGGCATTTCATGTTACTCCTAGAAAACCCTGGGCTACTAAAGGACTGATGAAGGCCATATCAAATCGAAGACTGCTATATAAATATTCTGTAGTGTCTCCTGAGGCGAAAGTGAGATACAAGAAATATAATTGTGAACTCAATAACCTATTACGAGAAGCGAGAATTAATTATTATCGAAATGAGTTTAAAAAAGTGCAGGTAATCCCAGGCGAACGTGGAGAGTAATTCACTCTGTTCTCAGCCCTTCCAAAAGTTCAATTTTACCTGAAAATTTCAACACTGATGCTTCGATTGTAGATAATATGTGTGACCATTTTCTATTGTTGGTAAACGGATAGCGAACTCCACGAGGAAATTTTCTGAGGATTGAACATACCACCAGTTTTTACCCGAGGAAAGTGATGTATCTGCATATCTGAAACCAGTAACTGCTAGTGAATTACGTACCACATTGTGGAACATGAGAAATAATGCTTCGGGTGCTGACTTCCTTTCATTGCGTGTACTTAAGTATGTTTTCTCGGAAATATGCGACCAGGTTTGTGTTCTATTTAATTTGTGCCTAAAAGTTGGTGTTTTTCCCGATTTTATGAAAATTGCTAGAGTGGTTCCGCTTTTTAAGGGCGGGGAAAAAAATTTGCCGAATGATTATAGGCCTATTTCATTGCTGCCAGTTTTATCGAGAGTTTTTGAAAAATTGATTAGTGGCAGGATGGTTGATTTTCTTGAAAATAAAAAGTATTTTAGTAAAACTCAGTTTGGATTCCGTAAAGCAATGTCGACAGATCAAGCTCTTCTTTTTCTCACGACTTTTGTGAACGATGCTCTGGACCAAGGGTGGAAAGTTGCATCTGTTTTTTTGGACATTGTGAAAACCTTTGATGCAGCGGACCATGGAATTCTTCTGGTGAAGCTGAGGAATTGTGGTTTTCGAGGTATGTTTTATCGTCAATTGGAATCTTTTCTCCAGGATAGAAAGCAGTTTGTCAGTGCTGGTGAAATTAAATCGCAAGTTAAAAGTGTTGAATTCGGTGTCCCTCAAGGGTCTGTTTTGGGGCCACTACTGTTTCTTATATATATTGATGACCTGCGAAATGCTATCAATGGACTGTCTTTTGATTTAAAATGTCGTGATACTGGAGCATCAAAATCTATTTTGCCTTATTTTGCTGATGACACGCATCTAACTGTTGCTGCAAAAACCGGGGAAATGCTTATACAGAATCTTCAGACTGGCATGTTAAACATTGAGAAATGGATGAGGGTTAACAGACTTCAGCTAAACCATGCAAAATCCCATTTTGTAATGTATGGGAGAAGTAGCAATTACTACCCTTGGATTGACAAAATACAGTTAGGTGAAAATATTCTGCCTCGGGAAGTTTCGACAAAATATCTAGGGGTGATTGTTGATGAGTGCCTTAACTGCAAAGAGCACATTTCATGTGTTAGTGGCAAAGTCGCCAGAAATGTTGGGATGATGAGGAAACTGAAGCACTTTTTCCCGAAAGACATTATGAGATTGCTTTATTTTTCTTTTGTTCACCCATACCTTCTATATGGTTGTCTTGGGTGGTCAAGCGCGTTTTTAATTCACCTTCGTCCCCTTAGAAGTTTACAAAATAATGCCCTACGTGTTTTAACTGGAGATAATCATAATATGTCTGTTAGACATAGATATAATCAAGTAAATATATTACCTATGGCTGGATTATTCCGTTTTTATAATACTCTTTTTATGTTCAAATATACACACGCGTTATTACCTGAGTGTTTTAGGGAAATGTTTACAAATGGTGTTAATTTTCATAATTACTCGACTAGAACATCAACACTAGTTCGGCGACCTCAGGTTATTACAAAGCGATCCATTTTTTCCATAAGACATGTTGGCTTTCGGGTATGGGAACCATTAACGCAGGCAATTTCAACAATTGATGAGCTAAATGAATTTCGCAGTAAGTTAAAAGGACAGTGTTTGTCTACATATGAGTTTTAATCCTTGCTGGGCGAATTTTCTCTCAAGTGATTGAGACACTTTTTTTTGGGGGAGGGCGACGAGGAGGTAGAACAGAATGAATGATTTTTAGTTTTGCGTTTTTGGTATCCAATTAGGTCGTGAAATTATTAGAAATTAATTTATTTCGTTTATTTTTATTTATTTATTTTCTTATTATTATTTTTTGTCCTTTTTTTTGGGTGGGGGGGGTCTAAGGCTGGCTGGTAATAATTGTGTATGTAGGGTTTTGTAAAGGGTGATGTGTACCCATACAAGTTTAATAAATTTCGGGATTTGTTGTTAATGTGTTATAATTTTTTTAATAAAACCTTTTTCTCTCTCTATGAACAAGTGTTTGATTCAGCTGATGTAAATTGCTTACGGATTGCTTTGGGTACCTTACTGGCTGACCTTACCTCAAACAGAAAGCTGTATGAAAATGAGGTTCAACCCCGCTTTCTAGGGCTGTCTCACAAATAAATTTTTTGCTGGAGGGGGAATGTTTAAGTCCTGGTCTTTATAGTTCTTATTCACAGGGTGGGGGTCTATTCCATTACTCTGCAAGCTCAGCTGTCATGGGTTTTGAAAGCTTATGGTTAAACAAATCCCTACGAAAGATCGGAACTTCAGATGCCAGGTCAGGTTGAATATATCTAGTCACTCAGAAAGTTCAACTCAACTGAAATTTCGACTTTAAACTCTTAACCGTTCCTGAATTATTGAACAATCCGAATGCTCCGAGTGTCTCTTGATGTAGTTCCATGTCCCCTCACCATTTCATGAAAGTTTTACACTCTTAGATGATATTGAGATATTGCTGATACACTACCTTGGT
Source organism: Artemia sinica (assembly GCA_027921565.1). Taxonomy (NCBI): domain Eukaryota; kingdom Metazoa; phylum Arthropoda; class Branchiopoda; order Anostraca; family Artemiidae; genus Artemia; species Artemia sinica. Next base: position 95,198,116 of record CM051256.1, on the reverse strand, counting down.
AAGATGGATACCAATAGTGTATTTTTGTTTATCTAGATATACCCCTCGTCATCCTCTGATAGTCTCAACTTTAAACCGTCATCCATTCCTAATGCCTTTGAGATATGATGGCATGCTAAACTTGCAATCCTAGGTCTTTTTGGGGTAGCCGTCAGCCAATCCTAATGCCTTAGAGACATGATGGCATACTGAACTTGCAATCTTAGGTATTTTGGGGTATGGGTTCAAATCCCTTTGACATATAACATTTGAATTACGAGAAATACTCGTATTTTGAAATACTCGTATTTTGAAAACCTTGATAGTGTATTTTCATGAAATTCAATGGTTCCTCTTATAACTAATTGAGAATCTATACTTAACACCCTTAGCCGATCCTTCGATATAGCAGATATACCCTTTCGACCATTGTTTATGCACATGGTGTTTTTGACTTAGTTGAACATGTCCTGACAGTTTAAACTGATCTTTCTGAGCTATTTCTAAAATATTACAGATATGTAGACTAGACAACTTAGATGTATTAAGTATGTCTTTATTAATATTGAGGGGATTTCACTTAAATCAAAAGATAGTACATGCACTTATGTAATCAAAATGGCACATATGTAGTATTGCCATATCAGTTAAGGGTATTACATTGAAACCCCCCAAGGGATTGCTTTGATGGACGCTTCCATCTAAATTTAATAACAACAGGTGCCTCCAGTTTGATAAAACGGCATACCAGCAACATGTCAGGAATTCTTAATACAACTATGTTGGGACTTTCAGGGGAGGCTTAGGGGGAAGGGGGTTAGACTAAATAAAATGACACTATTTGCATGCAGTTTGTCGAAAGGACGTATTTACTATGTCTCAGGCCAGGCAGACAGTATATAGTTGAAGCTTCCAGGGAATGCTGGAGGGGATCTTGAATTAAACAAAAAGGCATTTTGTAGTATGCTAAGTTTGATCTTCTCCACTACTCTTAAGCTGGAAGTGGATCTAGTCCCTTAAATATTAATTTTCTATTTCATATTTTTAGTTGACAAGACTCGAGAACATGTGTTTGAATATCGAAATTCGTTGTTAAGTGAGTAAAAATGTTGGTAACCCCATTTTTCTTAGCATTTTGTGTTAAAAAAGACAATTGTTCCCATTCCAAATAAGTAAAACAATATATTTCATGTAGTAGTAATATTAAAGGATAACCAGTATAGTATAACTTCTCACAGGTTATCAGGTGAGGAGATTTGGATATTTTGAGGGAAGAGGATATCTGAATCATCAAAAACTAAGTTGAAATTGAAACTCAACAAGCCACTAGCCTCTCCAGTTTACTGGACAAAGTATAAATGTTTTTACTTTTATAACTTTAATAAATCAAATAATATTAACATTTTGATTACTAAATATCAGTGTATGTATATTAAACTGACAATGCACATTAATTTGTATTTTTTTCATTAAAGTGCAAATTTTGTTCTTTCCTTGGGAAGGCATAGGGGTTTTGAGCCCAACTTATGTTAATTTCTGCTCGTTTTGAGTTTGACTCGGTTATTTATTGTAATTTCTGTTCGTTTTGGGTTTCATTTATTTATCGATGCTGGTTTGTGGTAGCTTAACGCTTGGTAGTTGTTTTGATTTTATTTTCACTCATTTTTTGTTTAATGGAGTTCTTTACTTTTCTTTGAGAAAATTATTTTTTGGAAAACGTTTTTTTAATTAATTTCTGTTCGTTTTACATTGCCATAGTCTTTCCAGGGAAAAAGAAAATAATACTTTAAATCTTTTTGTTTTTATAAGACTTTATAGTTTGGCCTTGCTATTTGTACTACTACACAAATAGTAGTGTTTAATTTAGTTTCATAACTCCTCTAGATGACCTGAAATGGAAAACTGGATACCATTCGCAAAAAAATATGTTTACTTTCTTTGATAGCTTGGATACACTTACGCTATTTTGATTTGGTTAAATTTTAAGAGCAGAAGTAGCCCCGAAAGTTTGAACATAATAACCTCAGTCGTTCTTGGGATTCTGCTGAGATGCCTTATTGGGAATTAGCATTAACACAGTGCATTTTAATTTAATCTTAAGGCAACATTTAGTTTTTAAACATATTGGGCATATAGGAGGGTGGGCGTGGGAGGGGGATTAGTTGCCCACCAATAACTTTCGACTATTAAGAAGGGCATCAGCCCTTTCTATTTTCAATCGAATGAGCCCTTTTCGAAGCTCCCATGACAACTCCTTCGATACGAAGTGCCCTGGTCTAAACAACAACAACAACAAAATAAAACATTATACCCACATCGATCTTTACTGAGATGCTTTTGGGGAAATGGTGGACGTGAGAGGGGGGTTAATTACTCTCCAATCACTTTCGACTATTAAAAAGGGCAATTTCACTTTCCAATCAAATGAGCCCTTTTTGAAATTTCCACAACAACTTTCTATATAAACCTTATATGCCCCCAGGTCATAACTTACAACCCTCGCCCTGAGGGCTTAAGGGGAGAGGGGTTGTCATCCTTAATGGCCTAATTTCCAAAACTGTCAACTACATTGAATAAAATGGCTATCTAAAAATTTTTGTTGGATGTGTTTGGGGAAAAGGTGGGCGTGAGAGGGGGGTTAGTTGCCCTCAAATCACTTTCGACTATTAAAAAGGGCACTAGCCCTTTGAATTTCCAATCGCAAGAGCCCTTTTTCAAATTTCTACGACAAAGATTTTAATTAAAACCTTATATGCCACCACGGCATAATTTATAATCCTTGCCCCGAAGACTGAGGGGGGAGTGTCCTGCTCAAAGGTATAATTTTCCGAACTTTAAACTGCGTGAAACAAAATGGCTATCCCAAAATTTTGATTGGATGTGTTTGGGGAAATGGTGGGCTTCGAAGGAGTGTTAGTTGTCTTCCAATCACTTTCGACTATTAAAAAGGGCACTAGACCTTTCAATTTCCGATTGAATGAGCCCTTTTTGAAGTTTCTACGACATCACGTTCTATAAAAACCTTATATGCCCCCAGGGTATAACCTACAGCCCTTGCCCTGAGGGCTGTTGGGGGTTGTCCTCCTCAAAGACCTAATTTCTAGAACTTAAAACTACGTTGAATAAAATGACTATCTCAAAATTTTGATTGGATGTGTTTGGAGAAAAAGTGGGCGTGAGAGGGGGGTTAGTTGCCCTCTAATCACTTTTGACTATTAAAAAGGGCACTAGCCCTTTGAATTTCCAAACGCCTTCTATAAAAACCTTATATGCTCCTAAGGCATAACTTTTAACCCTTGCCAACCCCTATGCCTTCCCAAGGCCAGAACAAAATTTGCACTTTACTAAAAATTACAAATGAATGTGCATTCTCAGTTTAATATACATATACTGATATTTTTTTAATCAAAATGTAAATATTATTTGATTTATTAAAGTTATAAAAGTAAAAACATTTATATTTTTTTCAGTAAAGTGCAAATTTTGTTCTGGCCTTCGGAAGGCATAGGGGTTTTGAGCCCAAATTATGTTAATTTCTGCTCGTTTTGAGTTTGACTCGGTTATTTATTGTGATTTCTGTTCGTTTTGGGTTTCATTTATTTATCGATGCTGATTTGTGGTAGTTTCACGCTTGGTAGATTATTTGATTTTATTTTTACTCATTTTTTGTTTAATGGAGTTCTTTACTTTTCTTTGAAAAACTTATTTTGTGGAAAAAGTTTTTTTAATTAATAAGAGTTTAAAAGTCAGTAAACATATTGTCCCTTCACTGTTATTTACTTTCGTTTTCGTAATAAATTTGTAAAAAAAAATGTGAATCTTTTAGTTAAAAATTGTGAGTCATTTCTAAAAATGTATCTCCTTCCCTTTTTCATGAGCCTCCCAGCTTCAAAAAAAGAAAACTTGATTCTGAATTTTCTGTTCCAACATACTTGGATCTGAAGCAATATATTTGAACTAAGGATACAAAATTAGTGCTGAGGGGTGCTCTCTTATTGCAAAAGTAGTATTATTATTGGTCAAGATTTACTTTTAAAAAAATATAAATTGAATCAAATCAACAAATTTCTAGCTTTTCAAACTTCTATTAAAAAGTATTGCTTCATATTTAAAAAAGACTATGTTTATTGTTTAAGCAAACATTTCTAAATGAGCCTTTATTCTCAACGTTTTGCAAGCAAAATGTTTGGAATTACAATCAAGGATCTGAGCAGTACAGATTCCTCTCTTTAAACTACCCTGAATGTGAAACTAAAAACGAGAAAAAAATCAACTCATGAATACTTTTTTCTGACAAAAGTAAAGAGCAATATTGAAATTCTAAACGAACAGAAAGCATTCTGGATAACGAAGGGAATCATAATCGAAGGGAACAGAAAGACCGTAACGAAGGGAATCATAATCTCAAAGATAGGGATCGCATTTCGTAAGAAAAAACTGTTTTTATTAACTAAAATTATTTCTTTATTAACTAAAATTATTTTATCAACTAAAAAAAATATTTCCATTCAAAAATTTTGTGCATGAAACGGAAAATTTTGAAGGTTAATCAGTAACGAAGAGACCCATAGTCATTAGTTTAATGTTTTTTTGTTCCCCTAATATACCGTCAATACAGCACTGTTGATTAGCTTGTACATTTCAGGCTGTAAATCAAATGGACAGGATGACAGGGACTTAATATATTGGCATAGTTTCTGCTCATTTTATGTTTCATGTTCGCTCTTTATTTTTAATCAAAAAATTTCTATTTCCATACATAATCTAAATTTGCATATGTTGAATTGCTGCATGTATCACACCTGGTTTTATTCTTAAAAATATAATAGGTGATAAAAAAGAACTATATTTCACTTGAAGAAAGATGCTCTTCTCTCAAAAGTCTTGTGGAGACCCTGAAAAAAATATTGCTTTAAAGCACTATTTACCTCAAAATCAATCAGTATCCATAAGGAAATAAAATACATTTTTAAAATAGAGGAAATAATGAAAGATATCCTTTTTCCAAAAATATACAGGATAGAAAACTTTCTTAAAAATAATCATTCACAGAATTTTGACGACCAGACAATTTCGACCTTACCTGTATTAATTAAATAAATGTTTTCTGAAAAGAAATTTTTGCAAAGAAGGGTAAAAGGTCATGTTAAAACCAAATAGCAGAAGTAAAGTCATATAATGATAATAATAGGTCATGTTATAATACAAATTTACAATAAACAGAAATTATATTCAATGTATAACTAAAATGTTAAAATGAACAAAAACATCCAAATTAAAGATGAAAATAACAAATACTGATACAGATGAATGGATTAATCCTGAAAAAAAAAGGAAATTAAAACTCAGAATCATGTGAAAGCTAAAACAACCAAAAATAAGACAAACAGGAGTGGGACCACCGTATTCTAAATCTTTTAAGAACCCTTGTGTCATTTGTGCTTTACTGAAAACAAAAGGACTTTCTATATTTTAAATTCTTTTAATGTATATTTTGTTTTTTTTTATTACTTTTTGTTTATTTCAACATATAGTGTGTTACTAAACAAACAAACATTTGTATATAGTTATATTCAAGTATCCAAATTGTTAAGAGAAGCAATAATATTAATATTATCAACACCGAGGCAACTAAACCCTGAAATTCCAAGAAAAAGCCTCTCACAGAGATGCTCTTATTCCGGCTCCACTAATAAACAGTTTTTATTTATTTTTAATTTTCTTTTAAATCTATTTTTAACTTTCAAATTGTAGTGAGAAGCAATAAGAGTAGGAACGTCTTGGCCACTAAAATTACAGAAAGAAACCCGAAACATCTTGTTTATTTTTCTTTTCAAGACAAATTACACTTCCCTCCCCTCTCCCCCCAAAAAGTTTGATTGACTTTATTATGAAGTTCGTCTGTTTATTTTCAACTCTAGTTTTAAAAAAATAATGATTTCAAGTCACCTTCCCCCAAGACCCTGGACAAAAGCCTTCTTTTTATTGTTTTTTTTTATCCTCATTTTCAGGGCTATTTTTATCTTTCAAATTCTAATGAGTTGATAGTTGGTAGCAAATCTGAAGCAACTAAACACTGAAAGGTTCAAGATGGAATCACAAAACGAACGTGCAATGCTCCATTTCCACTTTAACCACTTTCAGAATATTTATATTTTCTTTAGTGTCTATTTTACTTTTCAAATTGTGGTGAGAAGCAATTATAATGGCAACACCAAGTCAACTTAACCCTAGGAAATTAAAGAAAACAACAACATAGATCTTAGAAATTTAATAGAATATTATTCTCAATAAAAACTTAGGATCCAAGAACCTGAATACATCTTACAATGGGTTACTTCGACATATGCTCCTGCTTCGATCTAATCAGATCTACTTATTATAATTTTTATTTCACTCTGTTGTTGTTGTTTTTTATAATAATTATACCTCATCCTACAATGATATCTTTTCCCCCAAAGGCTCGTAAGACAGGTATAGGCCTACGTCCTTTCTAACCCTTTAATCCCACTTAAGGTTTTTTGTAATAATTTCCATTTCTATTTTGTTTATTTAAATATTAATTATACCTCATCTTAGTAAAAAAGATGACATAACTGATACCATTTCATGAAGGAGTGATAATTGCAACTAATTTTAGTGACGAAACCGACAGAGCTACCCTTAAACCCCTCCCCCCAAAACATTTTTGTCCATTTAAAATGAAATTCATTTTTCTTTTGAATCCATTTTTAGGAAAAAATCATACCTTATCCTAGTGGCAAGACAGGCACAGCTGCACTTACTACCCTCCTCCAACACTTTTATTCAATTAATTTGAAATTCAATTTTTGTTTGAATCAATTAAAAAAAAAAAAAAGTTATACCTCATCCTAAGAACGGCATTGACAAAACCACGCATACTGCCACCCCCCCCCCAAAAAAAAAGCTTTCTTATGTAATACAATTAATTTTATTTGCTACCTGTTCTTGTATATCTGTTTTATCTTCAAGTGTCAATGATGCCTAACCCCCTCCCAAACACCCATGCTTCACATTTAAAGACTCCTTGGTGACAATTTCAGAGTTCTAAGACCTTGTATTTTCAGATTTTTACAACTAAACCCTTTAAAATTTAACAGGCTCAAGATTTTTGACAATTTTAAATTTCTAAGACTGCTGCTTTAAGTTTTGATAAAAAAAAGCCTGTACGTTTCAAAAAATTCAACGTCTTTCATAATTTCAATCGTCTCTGACCTCTAATGTTCTTATTTCTTTAAGCCAATCCTTTGCACTTCGACAAATGCAACTGTTCTTGAATTTTTGAGTAATAAGATTATTCAATTTTAGACGACGAAACCATTTCCATATCAAGAATCTTAATAATTTTTGAAATACTGCAATTTCTCAACTTAGTTTCAGAATTCAACCACCCAAATTACTTACAATTTCCAGAATCTAAACTTTTTTAACAATTTCAGAGCACTTCAAATGTCAATTTTCAGATTTTGATAACTTTACCCAAGACCTAACATTTTCCTGTGCCTCGAGAGGAGCTAATATTATCCAAGAAGACTCGCAAGTCATCGTTCATCACTGCGGCCACTCAGAAATCCTCCCATTCGGGTGTGAACAAGGTGTTAATATTTTCAAGGTTAGCTTATAAGCTGTATCGTACGGTTGTTTTGAAGTTTCCTCTTATTCTGGCACCATATGGCTACCGCTGGAGGATGAGCCAAGTTTCTGGCATGCAAATCACATAGCAGACTTGTCTTAACTTCTAGTGTTTGATCAATTCAACTACCAGTGGTTAAGTCAGTTTCTCTCGTACACAAGTGTTTGTTACGTTTTTGGGTACAGTGAATGCATCTTTAACTCATTTTGTCGAGTTCCTTTTCAAACTGTTGGTCTAAATGAAAGATTTCAGAACCAAAGCTAATCATCGAGTGAACATTTTCGCTTAAAAGCCTTAGATTGAGTCGGGGAGAGTACTACTGGCTATGCCAGACTTAAGGCAGTTTCCTGAAGGATTCATTTTTTTGTATGGTTCTGAGTTTGACTTCTTGCTCCCGGATTCACGTGAAATTTAATAGCTAAATCCTTCCAAGCTTAGGAAATCCATATTCCTTGAAATGTTCGATTTCTGAGACTGTAGTTTTTTTTATATTTCTGCCATTGATCCCTTACCTGTTCAATAAATTCAAGTTTCTTATATTTTCAGATTAATAAGACATAGTTTTCAGGATTTAACAACTTAACCCCTCCCGTTTCAAAAAATTCAAATTTTTTTGCAGACTTCTAAGACCTTCGATTTTCTGGTTTTGAATATAGCCCCGCGTCATATCCCAAATTTTATTTTCATTTTTGTTGATGAACTTTTGCTTTTTTCAATTTTTGTTAAGAAAATTGGCCTTTTTTAATTTTTTGAGAAAAGTTGTACTTTTTTCAATTTCTGTTAAGCAAATTCACAGTTTTTTAAGCTTTCATTGAGATAATTTATGCTTTAGGAATTTTTTTATATAATGGTTTTATATAATTTTTTTTAATGAATAGGTTTTCCTATTCTAATTAGTCACCTTATTCTATATAATATTATTCTTATATTCTTATTCTAATTAGTCACCTTATTCTTATATTCTTATAATTAGTCACCTTATTCTTTTCTGCAACAACTTGTTAAGTTTTATTTCAACTTAGTCCATTGTGTTTATAATCACAATAATTTTGTTCAGAATATAGCATAAAAATATCTGTTTTTTAATTACTGATTTGAATATATTTGAAGATAAGTGTGTTTTATTTATACTCTAACCTTAAATACGAATCACTGGTTCTGGGTTGAACACATCTGAAAAAAAAGGTTATTCTAAGGCGAGTAGTGAAAAATTAATTATGATTTTTCCGTATTTTGCCTTTTCAAGTGTTGCACTTTTTATTTTTACATTTTGACAAGTCACAGACTTCGTGAAAGAGACCTAATACTTCCTGCTTAGGGTTTTACACCCTAAGAAACTGATTGAATATCCCCACGTTTGTACTTCTTGGCATTTCCCCGTTTTTCACACAAAATTGTTTTGGCACAAAATGCAGAAAAAGCCACCCTGCTATGGTTTGTGAAGATGGGGGAATCAAAACCACCTGTTTTGGGTTCTACACCATGAAACAATGACTGCATACACTAAAATTTCAGATAGTCTGACATTTTGATTCTCTTTGGGCACAAAGAGACAGGTTGAGCCAAAATACGGAAAACGGAAAAAATACGGAAAAATGTTTTAAAATATATGCTGGGAGTATTAAAATCAGTTTGTTATATTAAAATTTTCGTTCTCCAATTTTGCAGCCTTTTTTAGACAAAATTGATGTTTGTGTTACAAAATGGCAGAAAACTTCAAATTTCTTTGCCACTATCTCTTTTTTGTTACTTAAAAAGAACACTAGATACGGCAAAAAAATCATCTACCTATGGATGCTTGATCTACCTTATATTCTGAGAAATAATATGAACCATTTTGAAAAACTTTGGCGTGGCAGAGTTGCATTTTCTTAAGAAGTATATTTCTTAAGAGGGATGCAGGAAAATGTATTGACCTTCCAGAAAATGTCGAATCACTGTGAATAGCAGCTCAAAAATGTTAATTTAGGCAAGGATAGACTGGTGCGGCAGGCTACATTTGTACAACTCAGCCTTTTGAAGCTTCTATTATCATTAACTTGACACTTTCTGTAATAAATCAAATAAACTTTTTGCACAAAATAATTTTTTCAAAAAAAAGTAAAGAACTCCATTAAGCCAAAAATGAACAAAAATAGAATCAAATAATCTATCAAGCATACAACTACCACAAAAATGTATCAATAAATAAATGAAACCCAAAACAAACATAAATTAAAATAAGTCAAACTCAAAACGAGCAGAAATTAATCTGAAATTAAGGTTTGCTTTCTAAAAGCCAAAATATGATCTGTACTTTACTGGAAAAAAATCAAATGAATTTACCAAAAAAAATGTGCATTGTCAGTTTAATATACATATGCTGATATTTATTCCTTAAAATCTTAATTAATTATTGTTTTCTTAAAGTTATAAGTGAAAACATTTAAAAGAATTTTTTCAGTAAAGTATAAATTATATTCTGGCTTTCTGTAGGGTTTTCTGATACGCTAAATCTGATAGTGTAATTTTCATTAAGATTCTATCACTTTTAGAGGGCGTTCCCCCCTTTTTTTCGAAAATAAGCAAATTTTTTTAGGCTCGTAAATTTTGATGGGTAAGACCAAACTTGATGAAGCTTAAATATTTGAAATCATCATAGAAATTCGATTCTTTTGATGTATCTATTGGTATCAAAATTCCGTTTTTTAGAGTTTCGGTCACTATTGAGCCGGGTCACTCCTTACATACAGTTCGTTACCACCAACTGTTTGATACTACCCAGGTAAGTGAAGTTGTCCACTTGATCGATCTTCTCGTTACACAATATCCCCTCTTCACCTTCGCTTATTTCTAGTCTTAGAGACTTAGTATTCTTAAAATTAATTTTTAAACCTAATCACTCCCTGAAATCGCAAAACCTCTGAATTCGATTCGTTTTGCCAAAGTTTTCATCTAGGATGCTCCAACCATTAGCATAATCTAAGTTTATGATAGTTTTAATTCCCCAATTCATTCCCGATTCTCTCATTCCATTTGCTGTGCCCCTTAAGATAATGCCATTCAAAATTATCCATATTAATGGGGAAAGGATGAAAGGATGCAAACCTGCTTAACTCCTGGTTTAATACGAAACCAGCTATTAACATCGTTTCCTAAATTAACATCGTTTCCTAAATATTATTATCGTACATATCGGTAATCAATTCATTGCGTTTATCCAGTATACCATATAAGGATAGGACCTTCGTTACTGCTCTTCTATAATGCAAATCAAACGTTCGCTTATAATCTATAAAACTGAGGACTAAAGGGGTTTGATGACTCAGTCACTTTAGTCCAGGACTTTTAAGGTTTGACCCAGATAAAATTGCAATATAAACGGAAATGGTATCAAAATGATCAGAAGAAAATTCTGTACAACATACTAAAAGTCCCCATAAATCAGAATGGGGTGTGTACCTAAAACAAAGGGGGAAAGGGGGAAATGCGGAGGAAATTTGGAAAACTGCCGAACATGCCCAGAAAATAGTTCCAAAGTGAGTTTTCTGGGGCTTTCCCATACGCTGATCACGAAACTGATATCTAAAATTCCGTATAGAATAAGAGTACTACGGGAAACGGGGGGAACAGGGGGAAGAGAATAAAACATTTAAAAATACCGGGTAGGGATGGAAAGCACTTTGAAATATGTTTTCTGGGGCCTTTCTATCTGCTGATCCTAAAACTGACATCTAAAATGAAACAAAGAACATGAGCCCCACCATAACGGGGGAAAAGGAGCAAAGAGGGGAAGAAAACGGACAATTGAAGTCAGGGATAGAAATAAGTTTGAAATGTGTTTTCTGGGGTTTTCCTATCTGCTGATCACGAAACTGACACGTAAAATTAAGTAAAGAAAACGAGAACCATGAATACCGAACAAAACTGGAGGAAATACGGAAAAGGGGAAGGGGGGCCTAACTCCTGAGTCAGCTGCTAATGGCTAATAAGTGGGCCTATGGACAAAATAACTTGCTTAAGTTTGAAACTTTTACTTTCTTGAATCACAGACATTTCTTACAATCATTTGAATTACTAAACATAAAGAAAATAACCGCTTGGCAGTGATCACAGTATAAAACTTCAGCTATTACAGGTAAAATTTGCACTTTCGAAGGCAATATCGTTGAATAGAAAACTAAAAAAAAAGAACTTCAGTAACAATAGATAAAATCTGCACTTTTTAAGGCAGTATAGTTGACTTGAAAAACACAGTATTGACATCACTAGTCGAACTCCTCGTCTTCTACAATCTCGTTGTCCGTGTTCAAACAGTTGATACCCTGACATTCTCCGCACCCGAACGTACATGCTAATCCATTTTTCTTGCAGCTGTATCGCGAGTTCTCGCAGCCGTCTTACAGTTGCATCTCACGACACTCAAAAGATTCTGAGGTACAGACAACAAATCGGCCATCACAGGTGAGTATTTATGGTCTCTTAGGACCCAACCCCAGTCAGCTGGGTCGAGGTCAGCTGGTTCCCCTTTCCAACGGGATACCTAGAGGTGCACTCGATGGGAGTGGAATGAAGCTGCAGCTTCGGTTAGTGGAAGCCTTTCAGGCCTAACAAACACCGTAGTATTAAACGAAGAAACTTTTCCCAAGAAAATTCGATGGCAGCTTAGTGAGATCTTCCTTTGGCCGTGCTTATACAAGCTGAGAAGAAGATATTCACCTGATTTCACAATTTCATCTTTGGACAATGATTCATCCAAAAACACTTCGCATGCTTTTCTGAACACTTTACTCTTCTTCAGAAGAGGTAGCACAGCTTGCTTTCCAAGTCCGAAAACTCGTGAGGTCGTGTCACATCCCAAGAGTGCATTTCCTACCAGTAGAAGCCTGGATACTTCTCCCATTTTTTTTGCACTTCGTTGAGGCACCAGAACCTTGTTATCACTTCTTTTGCGTTCGTTGACGATTCGAAGTAAAGTGTTTTTGCATTAGGCGGGAGGTGATACAAGAGTAGAATCAGAAGGTCAGTGTCGTTGCTAATACCTATTATTTCAGATTTTTCTGTTTTCCTTACGGCAGTCTTCACGATTAGATAGTCAGCATCACCCTTCTCGTGGATGACTTCAAATCCTTTGGCTCTGAGGTTTCCCCCGATGTAGCTTATAATTCGCTGTTTGTTCTGAGAGTTGCTCAAAAACTCTTCCTTCTTTTTCTGGAGCTTCATCTCTAAACTGAAATTGATCACTTGATGCTGGCTTCCCTTACACCATCGGTTGTGCGTAGCATATTTCACGGTTGAACCAGCGCTTTACCCATTGAAGACAACAGTAGGGGAAGTACAGCGTCGAGTAACAAAACTAACATAGCTGTCCCAGATTGAATCATAAGTATCACCAATTTTCCAAGGTACTTGCTGAAGCAACCAACCTCCGTCAACTACAGTGACACGATCTGACACAGGCAGGTGGTGAATCCTTTTTCGCTTTTTCGAGTCCTTTTTCGCTTCTTTCCATTTTGCTTTCGCTAGTGCAGGTTTGTCTGGCTGACGCATTATGCCAGGATTCTCAAACAAAGTGGGGGGATAACTGCACAGTTCGTAACGTAGAGTGTCTGCCATGTCATCTTCAGATGTTTGGGCAGCAGTCGAAAGACGTTGAAAAACAAATGCAAGGTCGATATGCGAAACCTCGCTACTTATCCTAATGTTCCCACCGGATGCCAGAGTAACAACTTTGCCTTTCTTCCTGAATGAAAAACTTTCGACGGATTGGCCATCCATGCGCTGGAGGACCTGCTCACCTATAGATTTAGAATCCTCTGCATTGACGCCTTTTTGGGCAATTAGCCCGGAACCTGTACTTCTAAGCTCCGTGGAATTAGGGAAAGGAGAGTTCTCTAGAAGGAATTCAAGAAACGTCAGTAGATCCTTAGTATCTCTCTTTATTTGTGCTGCGGAAGCAGTAACGTGCTGTCCACTAGAACTGTACTCTAGGCCCGTCAGTTTCTGCCTTAGATCATTCACTGAAGCGAGTACTGGCATAGACATTGCCCATATGTTTCTCTGAAGCTCAGTCATCCCTTTTCCTCTTGTCAGCCCTCCATCTGTTTTTAAGCTCTTCATCAGCACTGTCTCGATAAAGAGGTCTGGAGCCAATCCATCCCAAAAACGATCACTTTGTCGGGCATTAAACTTGCCACTTGCAAACTGTCCGAAGAGCTATGGATTCGATGTTTCGATTTCCTGCATCATCTGAAGAAAAAGACGAACTGACTTGGCATAAATATTATGCCCCACAGCTGCGAGGTATAGGAGCATATCAGAAAGAGAGGATACGTAGAGATCCCAATCTCCAATCTATTCTGCTTTAATAACTTCCAAAAGATCAAAACAATTTCGGAATACTGCATGAATAGTTTCGCAGTTCTGCTGGATTTCAGAGACGATTTTAAGGCTTCGAGGCGTAGAGGAGCCGCCTGAAGGGCTTCGTGGTTAGCCGCTTCTTCCACAGAAATCTTTCCATCCACCGAACCTTCATTTACGCTGGAGACTAGTACAAGGTGTTCGTGGTCGAGAGGTCTCTCGCAATACAGAATCGAAAATGCCATGCACAAAAGTGAAATATTCAGTGATGCGTCGACTAGCTCGTGAGCTCTTACAGCTCTTGCAACCGCTTTACCGCTGAAAATTTTGTTTCACTGTATTTTCCCCGTACACAAGTTTTAACATATCTTTCAGGCCCAACCCTTCCATTATATGGCCTATGGCCCCTAAGAAGCACAATTGTGTATGGAACCCTTCAAGCCTGAATACAATTTTCCTCAGGGGACTTGCTGGAGGCTCGTCATGAACAATCTTTGTCGCTTTCCAGAATAGAGGCTGGTCAAACGTGACAACGGGAGTTACACCGAGTCTTTGCGCTTGGTCACTAATGAATATAAGTGTGGAGTAAATACATAATGGATCAGTAGGTTTGTAGTCTATCATAGGTAAAAATAGAACTGAGGATCGTCCGTCATGTTCTCCGACGTGTACTGCCTGCATAAGGCCACTCCAACCAGGTCTTTGGCTTCTAAAAATCCAGCTGCTGTGCCAAAGGAGTTTCAAGTTTCTTTCAGAGGTTGTAGAGCTCTGAAGGGTCTTGTGCACGATACCAGTGCCCTCTTTGTTCCTTTGATTGTAGAAATAGAAGTCATGCCTGCGATGTCTTTTAGGGCTTCTGCATTAATTTTCATTCGAGGAATACTGGGCATTGTCGTTTTCGTTTTGGGACTTGCTATTGCAATAATCCCCATTCCTTGAAATATTCCTTTACTGTCAATCGTGCAGACATCATGGTCTATGTTATCTGCTGCAAACTGCAAGAAACTGCCAGCGCTAAGCGTGAAAATACTAGTTGTGACTCGTAGCTGCATTTGGTTCAAATCTGAGCACTTCTTTATAGGATGAACAGAAGCCCAGCTTATGGACATTGTCTATTAGACACCGTGATCTGAAGTGGTGGTGGAGCTGAACTGCTACAAACACCTGAAGAGGTGCGAAGACTGTTCGAGGTAAACAGACTTGTACTATTGCTTGACCAAGAGCTGCCAGTGCAATATTCTCGTTTTCCTCTGGTGTTGATTCGTGCAGAAGAACACGCAAGGACTTGGGAAGATAGCTGAAGCACGTTTCGACATTGTCAATAGACTTGAAACTTGGATACTCTTCTGATAAAGGAGGTAGGCTTTTAGCTTCACTTTTGATTATTCTAGCAACCTTTTTTATCATGTTCATGATCTCTACGCCCTCAGCTTGGTCCTTATGAAGCGTATGATACTCGTTCAGAATGAAATAAGCCGTCTCTCTAAATGTCGCAATGCTAGCTTTCCCAGGAAAATCCGTGATAAGTACACGATCCCCATAGCTTTCAAGCAAAAGACGTTGGATGTCCTTCACACTGTAAGGTTCACCGACTCCAAGGCAAAAATTCATCTTTTCTGCGATATCACTAAGAGCAAAGTGTTGGTCTTCTATACTTTTAAAGTACTCTAGAGACTTTTCAAAAGCTTATCGGTTCTTTGTTTCGGCTGGTCTTCCCGCCTTGGCAGAATCTTTTTCTTTATCCTCTTTGTACAGTTTTGGCATACTTTCTTTGTCTTAAAGCTCACATAGCATGATTTATGGTAAACTGCATCTGCAGCATGGAGGTCAGAGAGAATGCAATCCATCCTTCCGAGAAGAGTCGTCGCTCAATTGTCTTTGCCTCTACTTTCGCATGCCCGAAACACTGAGTGTCTAAGTTCTGTCGTGGCTGCTTTCACTAACTCGCCGTTGGCCCCAGTCTTATCGACTTCTCAAACTCTACTTCAGAATTACAAAAAATGCAACAGACCTGCATGTTAAAGAGATCTTGAGATATCTGTTTTCTCGGAGTCTCGTTAGGGATAGGTTCTTCACTTTTCTGTTTCAAGGAATAAATGGTACTTTGGCAGCAATAATTTTTCGGCATGCCTTATGAACAAACTGGCTTCTTTTGCAGTCAGAACAACGGATGTGTCATAATTACTTGATATGTCTTGCAGACAAAGAATGCAGAGTCTGTTGGAGCCACTCATCTTGCACTGAAAGAGAAGAGCAGCTTAGTTTCGGTAAAAATAGGACAAATACCTTGAATCTCGCTTCTATCATGTCTCCCTGCTGCTCAACCAGAAGTGTTGAATTTTAACCATTGATAGCTGACATTACACTGTTAGCTCTCCATGACATGAAAATTTTGTACTTCTGATACGGCATCAGGGTTCCCAAAGAGCTTTATCTTTCATCATCACCATTCGCACGGCGAACATAACTCTCTAAATGAATTCTGAACCTTCGAGATGGCGCGCCATCTCGAAAGACCGTCTCTGAAAAAAAGCTGAAAACTAGATTTCGCTCTTGCTTAATCTTGATAAAACACAACTAATAACCATGAATTTCGGCACCCAGGGAAAATAATGAATTAAACTTGGCTTAGTACTGAAAGAAGAGTTGCCGATACGCAAAATTTTGCTTGATCTAACAAAAAAATCTCGTCCTACCTTGATTTATCCTGCTACCATGCCACATGTGTAAGCATCCACGCAGACTGGGGACTATTGGATCTGCTAGATGTCATTCCGTCAGGATAGGTTTTGTCGTCGGCACTGGAACTCCGCGTTGACTAGTCTACCTTGCGTCTCTTACTGAAAGTCGAATTAGAACAGGATTATGTTGACGAACCCACGCGCTTGTTGATAACGGCGAGGAATATGGAATAATGTAATTTCAGTATCTTTCCATATTTCTTTCTTGAGTTTTTTTTTTTGCCTTTTCAAACCTATGGGGTAGCCGAACCTCTATAGATCTCCTGTATTTGTTCCCGAACTTTCTTTTAGATGTCAATTTTATAATCAGCAGATAGAAAAACCCCAGAAAACACATTTCCACATGGTTTCTGCTCCTAACCTGTATATTTCCCTTTTCCCTTCCTCCCCCTCCATTTCCCTGTTTTATGTTAATCAATTTTTTATATCATTTTACTTCTCAATTTTATAATCACCAGACAGGAATACCATAGAAAATATCTTTCAAACCGCTTTCTACCCCTACCCTGTATTCTTCTCTTCCCCCTCCCTCTTTCCCCTGTCCCCCGTTTTCCGTAGTAATATTATTCTAACTGAATTTTAGATGTCAATTTCGTAATCAGCGCATGTGAAAACCCCAGAATACTCCATTTAAACTCTTTTCTGGGCATGTTCGGCATTTTTGCCATTTCCCCCCGCATTTCCCCCTTTTCCCCTGTTTTTCAGGTACTCCCCCTGCTCAAATTTATGGGGACTTCTAGTATGTTCTACAGATTTTTTTTTCTGATTGTTTTGGTGCCGTTTTTGTTTATATTGCAATTTTGTCTGGGTTCGACCCTTTTTTGAGCTAAAAGTCCTGGACTACTTCTCAATTATTAATCTAAGAGCGAAAATTTGGTTGACACATCCTGTTCCCTTTCTAAAACCACACTATAAGTAAGTAAGTTTATTTATAACCCGCAATATAAAATAAATTTGGAGTAAAAAAGAAAAAACTAAATAATATTATACACAAGGAAATAATAAGAAAAACACAACATAAATAACACAACAATATTTATAAATCTCTAATCTGGAAAAAAATAAGTGAGGGGGTCGCTGGCACATATCTTCCTAGGAGTATTGGTCCTCAGGCCTTAGCGATGTTGTCAAGCAGCACTAGAGGGTCAATAAGTCCAAAATGAGAAATAATCTTGGGATTTCTGTACCACCTTGGTAAATATAGCAGGAATTTAAAATATTAAAAATAGCCTCTCCTTAGCTGAAGACGGTCTTTTTTGCGCATTAAAGGCTGCAAACCAGAAAGAAAAAGAATTGTAGGAGAACAAAAACTATGGTAAAGTTTACACAAGCCTCGGCGGCTGTACCTCCCTCTATTAGGCGAGATTTTACCATATGAGAAGCGAACACACTGCAGAGCACTAGCAACCAGAGACGAGCATGCAGTCGAAAGTTTGTCAGAAAAAGTAATCCCAAGCCATTTCAACTTTGAGACACACTTGAGTAGCATTGTACCCACATGTAAAGGAGGAGCTGGTTTAGAAATATTAAAACACAGAAACTCGTATTTTGAAGCATTTACAGAAAGCCCAATCATACTCAAAGCATTAATCAGAACATTTAGATTTTTTGTGAGGCCTGACCTAGTATGACTAACTAGCAGAACATCATCAGCATAGGCAATGTGACTAACAGCAGTATTTTATAAAACACAGTAGGAAACAGCATTCGCAAACAGTCCGCAAGCACAGTTTTAAAAATATATGGAGACAGCACACCACCTTGCCTGGCTCCCTTCTTTACTGAGATAGGTTCAGATATATCAGACATCCATTTTAACCAAACCAACGAAATGGAATACCAATATTGTAGAACTTTTACTACGGAAGAATTAACTCCTGCTTTAACTAAGCAGTGAGGCGCTTGCGAATGTACAACGTTGTCAAAAGCGCCTGAGATATCAACCGAGCAAAAATAAAGTGGCCTTTTTTGGATTTTTGCCGAGATTAGCAACTGACCAAGTATATGATGGGCTTCAGAACAACCAAAACTGGCTCTGAACCCAACTTGATAATCAGAAAAATCATATTTAGTCAAAACTTCAGGCAATACGGCATACTCGAACAGCTTGCTCATGAAGCAGGGCACTGTAATTGGTCGATAACTGGAACACTGATCTGCGTCCTTTCCCTTTTTCAAAACTGATGTTACAATTCTCGAAAGAAAACTATCTGGAACTAAGGACTGGGCTAAACACATCTGGAATAGGAGCTGAATGTGTGTTAACAATAATGGAACCTTAATGCTGAAGTGATTGTAACACAGACCATCCATATCAGGGACACTTGATTTCTTAACACTCTTAAAAGCCTGATAGATATCACCACTAGATATTGACAATATATGGACTTTCTGAAGAACTCGAGGAGCAGTATTATGCAATAAGGAAGAATACATGGACTGGATAGAACGATTAAATGTAGAAAAAACACGAGTAAAATGAGCAACAAAATCACTGATTTTGATAATCGAAACAGTAGCAGGCACACACTTGCTGCTAATAGTTACATTGGACCAAGACTTCCGATCCGAGGGACCATCCAAACCATTCAGGTGGGCTTGACGCAAAGAAGATCTAAACTGACGTTTCGAAATTTGCTTAATTTTAAATACTTCACCAGACTTGGGCCGATCACAAACAATCCAAAGGCGAAGCCAAAACTTCGCATGTTGTTTAGCTTTTTTCACTTCTGGGCCCACATTCCATAATGGTTTTCTGGTGCCAAATCTAACACGTTCAACAGGAACTGAAACTGAAACAGCTGCCTTCAAACAATGTACAATCGGGTTATAGTAACAATTTAAATCGATCTTAGCTGTCGATGACCTTACAGAGGTTTGTAAAAGGTGACACGGCACTTTCAGGCTTGATAGTAACGAACAAAGAACATACAAATAAACTTCAGAATTTACTCGTTTCCAATATGGCTTATCAAACCATTTATTATGGTAAGAAAAGGGTTATAAGCCAGTAGACCAGACGACCCAATTTCGCAAGTTAAAGGCAAGTGATCATCCTCAATTTTATCATCCAAAACAATAACAGGAGGAATCACGAGTGATCCACTTGAAACTATAATATGATCAAGGTTTGATCTAGAACCATCACGGTTATGAATGTAGGTAAACTGTTTATCTTTATTGACAAACTGATAGCCGCTAGGCGAAGCATCAAAAAACAGGTCACTTCTTTCAGATTGGGACAGAAGATTGGCATTGATATCACCAGCCACAATCCAATTTAACCTCTGATTCGTCACTCTTAGCAGAAGAGTCCTGAGTCGATTATAAGAACCCGCGAAGACAGATAGGGAAGAAATGTTTTTGCGATTGCATGGCATATAGACATTGATGAGGACCATATTACCACATTTCATTTGCCAGTAAATTATGATCAGAAGAAATTAGCTCAGGTTTCTTAACGAGGCGAACTAAAGTTGCAAGGCCCCCATAGGGTCGACCGCGCGTTTTTTTTAGCTTCACGTACAAACGCGTGGTGGGCGGGTGACCGTTTAAGAGTATCTGTATTGGCCTTAGTTAGAAAATGTTCCTGGAGGAAAACTATATCATAATCAGGAAGCTCATCAATAAGAAGATCTTTGTCTTTGGTTCAGTTAATATTAAGTGAAACAAAGCAAAATCTATTGCCACTAGCAATCATTTTTTATCCTTATTCAGAGCTTTTTTAACACTGGGCATCTGAGACTATAGGGAACATGATTTCCCCTGCAGTTGGCGCAATTCGGGCTTTCAGTGCAAGGATCATCACGTGTGTTACAATGTCCACCAGCACACCGTGAACACTTTTGACTAGTCGATGGCAGTGGGCAATTTCCGACAAAGTGGTTCGGTGATTGACACGGTAATATCTAGGAGGTAACTTTTGGAAAGGTCTAATTTTAAAAAGCTCGTATCCCAAATGCAAGCCCTCATTTATAGCTTTATTTAAGGCAGCATCGTCTAGAAATTCAAGGCGGAAGGATCTGGGATTTCCAATTTTAGTTGCATCAAAAAGACCGGGAATAATACTAATAAGATCTGATTTTTTCAGAAGAACAGGGATGTTACTCACAATACCAAACACTTTTTGATTAAGGACATGAGAGGATACATTTAGCTGACTAGTTGCAGCGGCGGCGAGAGAGACAGCTGAGGCCTTATCTCGGGTATGGACTATCCACCTTTTCTTGACAGGATCAGATCTCACACTTACGATACCATCATGACCATCCAGGGTATCAAGGGTCTCTTTGCGCTCAATAGGATCTTTGAGGTCAGTAGGTAGGTTTTTTAGAATAACTGCGTAGGACGGTTTTGAAGAGACAGAACACTCTTGCATTAAAGACGGAGGACATCCAATTGTTCCAGGCAGGAGAGCTCTCACACACTCAGACAAAGAGCGTAGCTCAGACAAACAGGAGTTTGCACGGCAACTCAACGTACAAAAAGCATTGGCAGGAATAAGTGGTACTTCACTAGGGTGGCGGATAACGAAGACTGGCAGACCAACATCATCAGCATCATATTTTATGATAGTATTGATAATATCAGAGACACTATTAATAAACGCATTTGTCCCACTCTCTTAGGCTGAATTTAGGATGGCAAAACTGGAAGATTTGCTCCCTTGCATCAGAAACCTGGGCGAGCGTGAAAAATTCAGACATATGTTTCTTCATAATATCTGGAGAAAATCCTTTTGTTTTGGACAAAATTCAGAACAGGACAATAAACGAGTGATCCAGCGGTCCACACCATCAGCACCGAATGCTGAATGCATACAGAGTGAAAGAACCTAGGAACAAGGGAAGTGTAAGGACCCCCTCAACTGTCCCCCGAAATTTACGGGTAATGTAATATCGGCGGGTACAATACGTCACTTGCGAGAGGTTCCTTCCCCTCTTCTGCTTGTTCCCACTGCGCTTCTTAACGATAAGAAATCAAAACCGGAGCTATAAAAATTGGTACTATAGATGACGGGCCAATCTACCCAAGAAAAAAGATAGCGCTAATAAAAATACCCAGGGAAAAGGGCTTATTCTAGTCATTAGAGTAGGTCATACAAACACTACTTGGCAAAATATCTATGTTTAGAGGGTAAAAAACCACAGGAAAAAACCTTAAAATAATTTAGAAACTTTTTCAAGTTACCAGCAAAGATGCAAACTCAGTCACAATAACATTGAATATAAGATATAATACTCTCAAAACTTTATTTACATCATCTCTAAATCTAAACTCTATCACCATACTAAGTTATCTACTTGCTACAGAAACCAAGCTAATGCCTCTATAGCTGCTACACTCACTCTTACCCCCTTTCTTGTGCAGAAGTTTAATTCAAGTTTTCCAAAAATCGCTAGGTACTTCCCTTTTTCGAAAATTATATTCATAATCTTCAGCAATTTATCTCTAACTTCATATCCACCATATTTAAGAAAAAAACTAATTTACCCCACTATCAGTACCTGGTACAACACCTGGTACTTGTCAGTATCAGCATCGAAAAAATAAATATAGGCTCCTTTCCCTCAGCCGACTCGTCGGAGTCAAAACTTTAGGTCCATTTTGCCCCCTCAACACTCTCTTAAAGTCTTAGTTTCATTCCAAAACTCACTTCGAAGATATTGAATAAATTCTGTTTTGATAAAGTAAATCCCTTGTCCTTTTTTTTACCTCGTTACTTAGAGATGCATAATTTATTTCACATACGGGTTCTTCGTGCAAAAATTTTGAGGCAGATAATACTCTCTACCCGATCCCCGAACCCAAAATAAAATTTGAATTTCCCTCCCCTACTCACCGCACCCACTAACTGAAAGTTCCAAATGAACTACCCAACCCTTCCCGATATATTGCAATTTTTATAATCTGCAATATTTATTTGCTATTTTTGTAGCCTGGGTATATGTTGTATCCTTATATTTACCTCTGCTCCCTTCCATTAATCAAAATTTGCGTAGGCATGACCTCCAGGTATTTCATGACCTTCACTATGATCTCCCAAACTCGTTCTTGAGGTCTTGCCGATACCTCATTTTGTTAAACTAGATGAGAATAGCGTTTTTTGTCTTTTTTGCTTAAACTATTACACTACCAGGAATACATTTTAGTCCAAAATGGATTTCCAATGTTGAAACTTTTATGCATGTTTTAGATGTAAACCGTTTAGCCCTTCTCTCCCCTCCCATAAGCTAAGCCTTTTTCTTAGCCTCTCCCTCCTCCCCCGTAAGAATCCCATAAAAGTTTCAATTTCATCCCCCAAGCTGTTTCAAAGGTATTGCAAATACGCTATCTTGATGGTCTGGCAATACATATTGTCCTTTGATTTACCTCAACATTCGACCTTTCAAAGATTCAACCTAAATACCTTAGTCCTGCCCTATAATGGATTATAGACCATCATCAACAAGTATTAAATTAATCATATTTATACAACTCTGAAAAGGTTATGCCAGCTTTGCCTCTCACAGAGACTATCTGTGTCTCAAGTCATCCAGCAAGTTGATCAAATTAAAAAATCTTTGATCTCATAGCAGCGTATCAAAGACGAGGCTCTAGCTTCGTCTAGAGCCATTAGAGCCATCGTCTATGGGAAAGAGCCATTAGGCACTAAAAAACGAGACCTCTAGTGTTTTTTTTTTTTTAAATTCAAAAGTGATCGGAGGGCAACCAGCCTCCCTCCCGTGCCCCTTTTAACTGTTCTCCTTTCAAAGACATTCATTTAAATTTTGAGAAATTCTTTTATTCGAAATATTCTAAAGGTCAAATATTTATGACTCCACAACTAAAATTGCCCCCATCAGCCCCTGGGCAAAGGCTGCAAGTTATACAAGTTTTCTATTATTTACAGGTATGGGTCGACATTGGGAAAGAGGGGGGGGGGGTATGATTCATCCCGCGTTTCCAAAAAGACCCTGGGTGCAAGGTTTAAATCTAAAGGACATTTTAGGGTAAGGTTGAACAAAATAAAAACGCACTAATTGTCTGCTGGTTATCAAAAGGGTGTACCAGCAAAATATCTAAGGAACGGCTGAGGACATTAAGTTCAAAATTTATGGTCATGTAAAAGGGAATGTTGAAGTTGATTGGAAAGCAACTCATCACACTCTCTTTGCTCCTCAATGTATTATGCAACTTGTTTATTATTTTCCTCAAGAACCGTATCCTATAAAAGTGGTGGTCATAAAAACTTCAGAAGAGGCTCATTTCATCGGAAATCTAAGCTCTTACCCTTTTTAGCTACCTATCACCCCAACACACTTGATCAAAATTTTGGGACAGCCAAATTGATTAAAATAGTCTGAACGTCAAATAACTTATGAGCCTCCGAGGATGACAGGACCCTCCCCACAGCGTGTGGAGCAAAGAGGTGTAAGTTGTGCAAGTTGCATTGTTTAAAAATAGTGTTCGTTTATTTAGTAAAGGGAGGGAGATGTTTGATCCTGAGTCCCAAATAAGCCTTAAGGTATTAAGTGATTATTTCAGGAAATATCGAGGTGGATGTTGAACAAAATCAAACCACACCCTGTGCATTCTGGCTGTCAGAAGGATATATCAATAATAACTTGGGAGTACCTGAGGGTATTATGTGCACTATTTCAGGATATGTTGAAAGGAATGTTCAAATGTGATGGCAGGGTAATCCACTCCCTTCCTAGTTTAGGTTCCTCTGAACACCGATCAAAATTTTGAAATAGCCATCTTGTAAGAATGCTCAAAACGTTCAATAATTGCGCCTTCAGGGACGACTTGACCCTTAATACCCTCGGGCCGTGGTGTTAAATCATGCCATCTTCCTGTTGTTTGCATACAGAACTTGTTACTGGGAAAAGGGGAATATTTGATCCTGTGTAGGGCCGATAAGCCTAAAGGTTTTTAAGTTAAAACTTCAAGGGATGTTAAGGGAAATAATAGACTAAATAAAAGAAAACTCTGCGCGCCCAGGTTATTAAAAGAGTGGATTTGCAATATTTCCGAAACGGCTGAGGGTATTATTTTGAGGGCATATTTAGAAAGATTTTGAAAATACATGGGAATATAACCAAAGCCCATCTATCTTGCCCTTTTAATAGCCTCCCCCCATCAACACCGGTAAAAATTTTGAAATGGCCATTATGTTCAGAATAGTTAAAAGATCCTGTAGCTATGTTCCCAAGGATGACATAGCCCCACGATGCAACTAGGGTATGAGTTGTTATTCTTGCAACTTGCCCATTGTTTCACATATAGGATCTATCATAGGCAGTGTGATATCGCTGCCTAAGTGAAGAACGATGTGGGCACAATGTATTATTTATTTTTTTTTCTCCATACCCGGGCACTTCGTATCAAAGGAGTTGTCGTAGAAGCTTTGAAAAGGGCTCATTCACTTGGAAATTGGAGTGGCTAATGTCCTATTTAATAGTCGAAAGTGATTGGAGGGCAACTAGCCCCCCCCCACGCCCATTACCCCTTGAGATAGCCATTTTGTTAAGCGTAGTTGATTTCCAGATAGAAAATATATTTTTGAAGAGGACACTCCCCCACAACCCTCAGGACAAGGGTTTTAAGTTATGCCCTGAGGGCATATAAGAACGATGTTGGCACAATTTATCATTTATTATTTTTTTTCCTTTAGAGCAGGGCACTTCGTATCAAAGAAGTTGTCGTAGAAACTTTGAAAAGGGCTCATTCGATTGGAAATTGGAGGGGTTTGTGCCCTTTTTAATAATCGAAAGTGATTGGAAGACAACCCTGGGGGCATATAAGGTTTTTATAGAAGGCATTGTCGTTGAAACTTCAAAAAAGGTTCATTAAATCGGAAATTCAATGAGCTAGTGCCCTTTTTAATAGTCGAAAGTGACTGGAGGGCAACTAGCCCCCCCCCCCCCCGCCCATTATTCCCCCAAACACATCCAATCAAAATTTTGAGATAGCCATTTTGTTCAGCACAGTTGATTTTCAAATAGAAAATATGTTTTTGAGGAGGACACTCCCCACCAATCCTCGGGGCAAGGGTTTTAAGTTATGCCCTGAGGGCATATAAGGACGAAGTTGGCACAATGTATTATTTATTATTTTTTTTTTCCTTTAGAGCAGGGCACTTTGTATCGAAGAAGTTGTCGTAGAAACTTCGAAAAGCGCTCATTCAATTGGAAATTGGAGTGGCTTGTGCCCTTTTTAATAGTCGAAAGTGATTGGAAGACACTAACACCCCTTCCACGCCCACCATTTCCCGAAACACATCCAATCAAAATTTTGAGATAGCTATTTTGTTCAGTGTAGTTGATTTCCATATAAAATTTATGTTTTTGAGGAGGACACTCCACCCCAGCCTTCAGGGCAAGGGTTGTAAGTTATGGCCTGAGGGCATATAAGGTTTTTATAGAAGGCGTTGTCGTAGAAACTTCGAAAAAGGCTCATTCGATTGGAAATTCAAAGGGCTAGTGCCCTTTTCAATAGTCGAAAGTGATTGGAGGACAACTATTCTCACTCTCACGCCCACCTTTTCACCAAACACATCCAATCAAAATTTTAAGATAGCCATTTTATTCAACGTAGTTTTAAGTTCTGTAATTTAGGTTTTTGAGGATGACAACCCCCTCACAACCCTCAGAGCAAGGCTTCTTTTTGTAGGAGGGGTGGGAGACGGAGGCGAGAGAAGATATTTATTTGTTTTTGGGTTGGGTTTTATTAGGGTCCGAGGAAATAAAAGATAATAAAAGATTTTTTTTAAGTGTTTTTCTTTTTTTCGGGTTTTTGTCCGATATGTAGTAGTGCATTCGATTGCGTTTTTTTTAATGAGAAGTTTGTTTATTTATTTATTGTAACCCGCTAGTAAATAAAAAAGTTACGCCCTGGGGGAATATAAGGTTTTTATAGAAAGCGATGTCGTGAAAACTTGAAAAAGGGATCATTCGATTATAAATTGAAATAGCTAGTGCCCTTTTTAATAGTTGAAAGTAATTGGAAGGCAACTAACACTCGTTCCACGCACACCATTTCCACAAACACATCCAATCAAAATTTTGAGATAACCATTTTGTTCCACGCAGTTTAAAGTTCAGAAAATTATACCTTTGAGCAGGACACTCTCCCCACAGTCTTCAGGGCAAGGGTTATAAGTTATGCCCTGGGGGCATATAAGTTTTTATTGAAATCTTTTTCGTAGAAACTTGAAAAAGGGCTCATTCGATTGGAAATTCAACGGTCTAGTGCCGTTTTTAATAGTCGAAAGTGATTTGAGGGCAACTAGCCCCCCTCTCTCACCCACCTTTTCCCCAAACACATCCAATCAAAATTTTTAGATAGCCATTTTATTCAACGTAGTTGAAAGTTTTGAAAATTAGGTCTTTAAGGATGACAAACCCCCCCCCCCCCACAACCCTCAGGGCAAGGGTTGTAAGTTCTGCCCTGGGAGCCTGTAAGGTTTTTATAGAAAGCGATGTTGTAAAAACAGCAAAAAGGAATCATTCAATTTAAAATTGAAAGGGCTAGTGCCCTTTTAATAGTCGAAAGTGATTGAAGGGCAACTACCCCCCCCCCCACGCCCATCATTCCCCAAAACTTATCCAATCAAAATTCTGAGATAGCCATTTTGTTCAGCGTAGTTGATTTCCAAATAGAAAATACGTTCTTGAGGAGGACACTCCCTACCAACCCTCGGGGCAATGGTTTTAAGTTATGCCCTGAGGGCATATAAGAACGAAGTTGGCACAATGTATTATTTATTGTTTTTTTCCTTTAGAGCAGGGCACTTTGTATCGAAGAAGTAGTCGTAGAAACTTTGAAAAGAGCTCATTCAATTGGAAATTGGAGTGGCTTGTGCCCTTTTTAATAGTCGAAAGTGATTGGAGGACAACTAACACCCCTTCCGCGCCCACCATTTCCCGAAACACATCCAATAAAAATTTTGAGATAGCTATTTTGTTCAGTGTGGTTGATTTCCATATAGAATTTATGTTTTTGAGGAGGACACTTCACCACAGCCTTCAGGGCAAGGGTTGTAAGTTATGCCCTGAGGGCTTATAAGGTTCTTATAGAAGGCGTTGTCGTAGAAACTTCGAAAAAGGCTCATTCGATTGGAAATTCAAAGGGCTAGTGCCCTTTTCAATAGTCGAAAGTGATTGGAGGACAACTAACCCTACTCTCACGCCCACCGTTTTCCCAAACACATCCAACCAAAATTTTAAGATAGCCATTTTATTCAACGTAGTTTTAAGTTCTGTAAATTAGGTTTTTGAGGATGACAACCCCATCACAACCCTCAGAGCAAGGCTTCTTTTTGTTGGAGGGCTGGGAGACGGAGGCTAGAGAAGATATTTATTTGTTTTTGGGTTGGGTTTTATTAGGGTCCGAGGAAATAAAAGATAATAAAAGAATTTTTTTTAAGTGTTTTTGTTTTTTTTCGGGTTTTTGTCCGGTATGCAGTAGTGCATTAGATTGTGTTTTTTTAATGAGAAGTTTGTTTATTTATTTATTGTAACCCGCTTGTAAATAAAAAAAAAGTTACGCCCTGGGGTCATGTAAGGTTTGTATAGAAAGCGTTGTCATAGAAACTTCAAAAAGGGCTCATTCGATTATAAACTGAAATAGCTAGTGCCCTTTTTAATAGTCGAAAGTAATTGGAAGGCAACTAACACTCCTTCCACGCACACCATTTCCCCAAACACATCCAATCAAAATTTTGAGATAGCTATTTTGTTCCACGCAGTTTAAAGTTCAGAAAATTATACCTTTGAGCAGGACACTCCCCCCACAGTCTTCAGGGCAAGGGTTATAAGTTATGCCTTGGGGGCATATAAGTTTTTATTGAAATATTTGTCGTAGAAACTTGAAAAAGGGCTCATTCGATTGGAAATTCAAAGGTCTGGCGCCCTTTTTAATAGTCGAAAGTGATTTGAGGGCAACTAGCCCCCCTCTCTCACTCACCTTTTCCCAAAACGTATCCAATCAAAATTTTTAGATAGCCATTTTATTCAACGTAGTTGAAAGTTTTGGAAATTAGGTCTTTAAGGATGACAACCCCCTCCCCACAACCCTCAGGGCAAGGGTTGTAAGTTCTGCCCTGGGAGCCTGTGAGGTTTTTATAGAAAGCAATGTTGTAAAAACAGCAAAAAGTGCTCATTCAATTTAAAATTAAAAGGGCTAGTGCCCTTTTAATAGTCGAAAGTGATTGGAGGACAACTAACCCCCCCCAGGCCCATCATTCCCCCCAACACATCCAATCAAAATTTTGAGATAGCCATTTTGTTCAGCGTAGTTGATTTCCAAATAGAAAATATGTTTTGGAGGAGGACACTCCCCACCAACCCTCGGGGCAAGGGTTTTAAGTTATGCCCTGAGGGCATATAAGAACGAAGTTGGCACAATGTATTATTTATTATTTTTTTTTCCTTTAGAGCAGGGCACTTTGTATCGAAGAAGTTGTCGTAGAAAGTTCGAAAAGCGCTCATTCAATTGGAAATTGGAGTGGCTTGTGCCCTTTTTAATAGTCAAAAATGATTGGAAGACAACTAACACCCCTTCCACGCCCACCATTTCCCGAAACACATCCAATCAAAATTTTGAGATAGCTATTTTGTTCAGTGTAGTTGATTTCCATATAGAATTTATGTTTTTGAGGAGGACACTCCACCACAGCCTTTAGGCCATGGGTTGTAAGTTATGCCCTGAGGGCATATAGGGTTCTTATAGAAGGCGTTGTCGTAGAAACTTCGAAAAAGGATCAATCGATTGAAAATTCAAAGGGCTAGCGCCCTTTTCAATAATCGAAGGTGATTGGAGGACAACTAACCCCACTCTCACGCCAACCTTTTTCCCAAACACATCCAATCAAAATTTTAAGATAGCCATTTTATTCAACGTAGTTCAAAGTTTTGGAAATAAGGTCTTTAAGGATGACAAACCATCCCCCCCACAACCCTCAGGGCAAGGGTTGTAAGTTATGCCCTGGGAGCCTGTAATATTTTTATAGAAAGCGATGTTGTAAAAACAGCAAAAAGGGCTCATTCAATTTAAAATTGAAAGGGATAGTGCCCTTTTAATAGTCGAAAGTGATTGAAGGGCAACTACCCCCCCCCCCTCACTCCCCACCATTTCCCCAAACACATCCAATCAAAGTTTTGAGATATCCATTTTGTTCAACGTAGTCGAAAGTTCTGGAAATTAGGTCTTTTAGGATGATAGCCCCCTCAGAGCCCTCAGTGCAAAGGGTTGTAATTTATGCCCTGGGGGCATATAAGGTTTATATAGAAAGCTGTTGTACAAATTTTAAAAAGGGTTTATTTGTTTAGAAATTGAAATAGCCCTTTTTAATAGTTGAAAGTGAGTGGATAGTAATTGACCCTCCTCTCACGCCAACCATTTCCTCAAACACAATCAATCAAATTTTAGAGATAGTCATTTTGTTCAACCTAGTTGAAAGTTTTGGAAATCATGTATATAAAGATGACGAACCCCCCAGAGTCCCCAGGGCAAAGGTTGTAAGTTAAGATTAAATCAAAATGCACTGTATTAATGCTAATTCTCAATAAGGCATCTCAGCAGTATCCCAAGAACGACTGAGGGTATTATATTCAAACTTTCGGGGCTACTTCTGCTCTTAAGATTTAACCAAATCAAAATAGCGTAAGTGTATGCAAGCTATCAAAGAAAGTAAACAGATTTTTTTGCGAATGGTATCTTTTTTACTATTTCAGGTCAACTAGAGGAGGTTTGAAACTAAATTAAACACTACTATTTTGTCCAGATTTTTAAAAGGGTGCATGTTGTTAAAAATTGCAGAAAATATTCTCCAGCATACAAATAGCAGGCAAAACTATAAAGTCTTAAAAAAAGTGATTTAAACTATTATTTTCTTTTTCCCTGAAAAGACTCTGTCAATATAAAACAAACGGAAATTAATTGAAAAAAATTTCCAAAAAATAAGTTTTCAAAGGAAAGTAAAGAACTCCATTGAACCAAAAAGGAGCAAAAATAAAATCGAATAATCTACCAAGCGTGAAACTACCACAAATCAGCATCGATAAATAAATGAAACCCAAAACGAACAGAAATAACAATAAATAACCGAGTCAAACTCAAAACGAGCAGAAATTACCATGAATAGGGCTCAAAACCCCTATGCATTCCCAAGGCCAGAACATAATTTACACTTTACTGAAAAAAATACAATTGGAATGTGCATTGTCAGTTTAATATGCATATACTGATATTGGTTAATCAAAATGTTAATATTATTTGATTTATAAAAGTTATAAAATTAAAAACATTTATATTTATATTTATAAAAACATATATACGACACAATCCTTCAGGGCCATGGGTAAGCGTAGTTATTTATGCCCGGCGGGCATATATAGCTGTTATGAAAAGGATGCTCGTATAAACTTCAGAGAGGGTTCATTTGATTGGAAATTTAAATTTCTAGTTCTGTTGTTTAGAGTCAAAAGAGATCAGATGACAACTATACCCCCCGCCTCTTTTCCTCCAAATGCACCCTATTAAAATTTTTATATAACCATTTTGTTAAAAATGGGGGTGCTCGTATAAACTTCAAGGAGGGCTCATTTGATTGGAAACTGAAAGTTCTAATTCACTTTTTAAGAGTTAAAAGATATTGGAGGGCAACTAACCCCCCCACACACACACACACACACAGACACCCTTTTTCCCCAAATCCATCCGATAAAATTTTTGAGATAGCCATTTCGTTAAAATAGTTCAAAGGTCAGATAAAAAACCTCAAAAACTAGTTCAGTTTTTGAGAGTCAAAATATATTAGAGGCCGACTAGCCCCCCCCCCCCGACCTCGTTTCCCCAAATGCATCCGATACAAATTTTTAGATAGTCATTTTGTTGAAAATTGTTCAAAAGTCAGATAGCAAAAACCCAGGTGTCGACACAACCCCCCAGGGACAGGCGTTGTAAGTTATGCCCTGGGGGCATATATGGTTCTTATGGAAGGAATGCTCGTATAAAATTCCGAGAGAACTCATTTGATTGTAAATTGAAATTTCTAGTTCAGTTTTTAAGAGTCGAAAGATATCGGAGGGTAACCATCCCCCCAAACCCTTTTTTCCAAATGAATCCAATAAAAATTTTGAGATAACCATTCTGTTAAAAACAGTTCAAAGATCATATAACAAAAAGTCTTGTGTCGACACTACCCCCAGGGCCCGGGGCAGCCGTTGTAAGTTACACTCTGGGAGCATATATGGTTCTTATGGAAGGGATGCTCGTATAAACTTCAAAAAGGGCTCATTTGATTGGAAATGGATAGTTCTAGTTCATTTTTCAAGAGTCAAAAGAAATTGGAGGGCAACTAGCTCCCCCCTCCCTCCACGTTCTTTTTTCTTCAAAGCCATTTGATAAGAACTTTGAGATAACAATTTTTTTTTAATAGTTCAAAGACCATATAATGAAAGCTTCGGGGTCGACAGAGCCCCTCAGGGCCCGAGGGCAGGCGTTGCGAGTTATGCCCTTGGGGAAAATATGGTTCTTATGGAAGGGATGCTCGTAAAAACTGCAGAGAGGGCGCATTGGATAGTAAATTCAAAGCTCTAGATCAGTTTTAGAGAGTCAAAAGAGATTGGAGGGTAACTGCCCCCCCCCCTTTTCCCCCAAATGCAACCGATAAAATCATTGAGATAGCTATTTTGTTATAAATTGTTCAAAAGTCAGATAACACAAACTCATGTGCCAACACACCCCCCAGGGCCCAGGGGCAGGTGTTGTAAAATATGTCAAAGGGGCATATATGGTTCTTATGAAAGGAATGCTCGTATAAACTTCAGAGAGGGCTCATTTGATTGGAAAATGAAAGTTCGAGCTCAATTTTTAAGAGTCAAAAGACATTCAAGGGTAACTAGTCCCCCTCCCCCACCACGCCTTCTTTTTCGTAACCCATCTGATGAAAATTTTGAGATAGACATTTTGTTAAAAATAGTTGAAAGGTCGGATACGAAAAACTCCGGTGTCAATACAACCCCCAGGGCTCGGGGGAAGGCGATCTAAGTTATGCCCTGAAGACATGTATGGTTCTTATGAAAGGGATGCTCGTATAAACTACAAAGAGGGCTCCTTTGATTGGAAATTGAAAGTTCTAGTGCGCTTCTTAAGAGTCAAGAGATTGAAGGGCAACTAGCACTCCCTAACCCTTTTCCCCCGAACCCACCTGCTACAAGTTTTCGGACAGCCATTTTTTAAATATTGTTCAAAAAAAAGGATAATAGAAACTCCGTTGTCGACACAACCCCCCAGGGCCTAAGGAGTAGGCGTTGTAAGTGCTGTCCTGGGGGCGTATATGGTTCATGTGAAAGGGATGCTCGTACAAACTTCAGAGAGGGTCCATTTGATTGGAAATTGAAAGTACTAGTTCACTTTTTAAGAGTAAAAAGATATCGGAGGGCAACTAGCCCCCCCCCCCCACACACAGACTTTGACTATCTCAAAAATTTTGAGATAGTCATTTCGTTAAAATAGTTCAAAGGTCAGATAAAAAAAACCTACTATATTGACGCAGCCCCCCAGGACCCGGGGGAAGGCGTTCTGGATAATTCTCTGGGATGTATATGGTTCTTATGGAAGGGATGCTCGTATAAACTTTGGAGAGGGCTCATATGATTGGAACTTAAAAGTTCTCTTTCACTTTTTAAGAGTCAAAAGAGAGAGTCAAAAGAGATCTGAAGGTAACTATCCCCCATGCCTCTTTTCCCCATATGCATCCGATAAAAACTTTGATGTAGCCATTTTGTTAAAAAAAAGGTATGCTCGTATAAACTGAAAGTTCTTATCAGATGGGTCCTTCAAACCCATCTGATAAGAACTTTGAGATAGCCATTAAAAAAAAAATTGTTAAAAGACCATGTAACGAAAACTCCAGGGTCGATACAGCCCCCCAAGGCCCGAGGAAAGGAGTTGAAAGTTGTGCCCTGGGGGAATATATGGTTCTTATGGAAGGGATGCTCGTAAAAACTTCAGAGAGGGCTCATTTGATTGTAAATTTCTAGACGGCTATTTTTTTTAATAGTTCATAGGTCAGCTAAAAAAAACTCCGGTGTCGATACAACCTCCCCCAGGGCCCGGGGGCAGGTGTTGTAAGTATTTTCCTGGGGCCGTATATGGTTCTTAAGAAAGGGATGCTCGTATAAACTTCAGAGAGGGCTCATTTGATTGGACATTGAAAGTTCTAGTTCACTGTTTAAGAGTCAAAAGATATCCGAGGGCAACTAGCCCCCTCCCACACTCACCCTTTTTCCCCAAACTCAGCCGTTAAAAAAATTTGAGATAGCCATTTCGTTAAAAATGGTTCAAAGGTCAGATAAGAATAACTCCTGTGTCGACGCAACCCCCCAGGGCCCGGGGGCAGGCGTTGTAAATAATGCTCTGGGGGTATATATGGTCTGTATGGAAGGGATTTTCGTATAAACTTCAGAGAGGGCTCATTTGATTGGAAATTAAAAGTTCTCTTTCACTTTTTAAGAGTCAAAAGAGATCGGAGGGTAACTAGCCCCCACCCTCAAAGCCCTATTTTCCTGAAACCCATTTGATAAGTTCAATTTCTAAGAGTTAAAAGATTTCAGAAGGCAACTAGCCCCTCCCGCCTATACGCCATTTTCTTCCCCAAACCCATCAGATAAAAATTTTGAGGCGGCCATTTTGTTAAAAATAGTTTTAAACTTAAGAAATTAAAACTCCAGGGTTGACAAAACCCTTCAGAGCCCGGGGATAGGCGTCATATGTTATGAACTGGGTGAATATATGTTTCTTATAGAAGGGATACTCGTATAAACTTCAGAGAGGGTTCATTTGATTGAAAACGGAAAGTTTTAGTTCACAATTAAAGAGTCAAAAGAGATCAAAGGGTAATTACCCCCCCCCCACGCCCTTTTTCTCCTAGCCCATCCAAGAAAAATTTTGAGATAGGCATTTTGTTAAAAATAGTTCAAACATCAGCTAAGAAAAGCTCCGAGGTGGACACAACCCCATTTTTTTACTTTGATATTGTTACTTTGATACTAGTTTTGATACTTCGATGAACATTTTTTTTGAAAAAAAATATTTGATTTTGAAATAAGGTATTTTGAAAAACTTGAAATTTTTTGCAATCAAAAACGAACAAAAACTAATAAAAAAAAAGAACTTTCCGAAACAGAAATTTTTTAAAGAAAATTAAAGCCCATTTAAACTTAAGATCAGCAGTTACAAATACCTGTTAAAATTGAAACTCAAAAAGACCAGAACTTGATATTAAAGAATAAAGGAAACCCAAACCGAACTGAAATTAAATAAAAAATCATAGCAAAAAACATACAAAAAGTAATAATATAAATGAAAAAAAAAATCTTAAATCGAGTAATAATTAAATTGCATATGCAAATCAAGCTTACAACGACAAAAAATATTATGCTATTGAAGTATAAATGAAACTCAAATATAAATTAAATAAAGAATCAATGCAAACAAACATACAATAGATACTGAAAACTATATGTGTCTTGGAAAGTATAACAATCTTGGAAAGTATAAACAAAATCAAATTGAATATTTTATATATAATAACATTAATTGTTTAAAGATCCTTCAGTTCAAGATTTTACTTAACTGTAATTTCAATTTCATTTTCAATGCTGTAAGAATTGCAAAAGAAAATATTTGGAATATAATTCGTTTTCAGTGAAGCGCCAATGACGCAGTAATCTTTAGGTTTTTACAGTTAAGGAAGGGGAAAATTCAGGGGTCTTGAACAATTTTAGAAAGAACTAATAAATTAAACTGAATATTTGATGCATAATAACATTAATTGCTAAAAGCTCATCAGTTCGAAATTTTACTGTAATGTTAATGCTTTTTTTCAATATTAAGTACAAAAAAAATATTTCTAATACAATTCGTTTTCAGTAAAGCACCATGACGAAGTAGGTTTTAGACTTTTACTACAGTCAAACTATATTTTCCCTTTTAAACCACTACTACTACTACTAACAACTCACCGCAGCATCAAGCCGCCTGAGGCCAACACAGCTACGCACGCTCCTCCTCCATCCCAATCTTTTCAAAGCCTCCCTTTTTACGCCCGACCATGAAGTTCCCATTTCCTTTACATCTTTATTTATGACGTCCTTCCACCCCAGACGAGGACGACCTGCTTTCCGTTTAGCCCTAGACGGTTGGACAAAAAGAACAATCTTCGGCAATGTGTCATCCTTCATCCGCACAACGTGCCCTAGCCACCTCCACCTTTCTTTCATTATAGCCCTAGAGAGCGGTATCGAACCACATTTTTCGTATAGCCTATTGTTTGAAATACAGTCAGTCAGCCGGGTACCCAGAACAATCCTTAAGCAATATCTCTGGAAAACATCTAGCAAATCTTCATCCGCTTTTCGGAGCGACCATGCTTCAGAGCCATATTTGACCACTGTCATCACTGTAGCTTCTAATATTCTAATCTTGGTTTGCAGACTTATCTTCCTATTTTTCCAAACTTTTTTTTAACTGTGAAAAAACACCCTGAGCCTTGGCTATTTTACTTTTGACATCTTCACTGCTCCAACCATCTTTACTAATAATACTACCAAGGTGAGTGAAGCTGTCCACCTGATCAATCTTTTCATTACCCAACTTCACCTTTTCATCTTCACTTATTCCTAGCCTTAGTGACTTAGTCTTTTTAACATTAATTTTCAAACCTATTCTAGCATCCTGAACTCGCAAAACCTCTTAAACTTCATTCATTTTGCTCACACTTTCATCTAGGATGCTTAAAACATCAGCATAATCTAAGTCCAGGAGACTTTTTCCTCCCCATTTGATTCCGTGGTCTCCCATTGCCTTTACTCTGCTCCTTAAGACAAAGTCCATCAAAATAATCCATATAAAGGGGGATAGACCACAACCCTGCTTAACTCCTGATTCAATACAAAACCAGCTGCTAACCTCATTTCCTAGCTTAACCGCTGCGGTGTTATTCTCGTACATAGCACTAACCACTTTAATGTATTTGCCTGGTATACCATACAAGGATAAAACCTTTACTAAAGCTCTTCTACGAACAGAATCGAACGCTTGCTCATAATCTATAAAACTGAGGGCCAAAGGTGTTTGAAAGCTCAGGCGCTTCTCAATTATTAACCTAAGAGGGAAAGTTACGTCGACACATCCTCTACCTTTTCTAAAACCGCACTGTTCTTCTCTTAAAACTTTGTCTACGGCATCTCTCAGTCTAAACAGTTTCATATTACTAAGTATTTTACTACCTACAGAGACCAGACTAATCCCTCGATTAATAACACACTCACTTTTATCACCTTTCTTATAAAGTGGCTTAATTAAAGTGTTCCTAAAATCGTTAGGTACTTCCCCTTTTTCAAAAATCATATTCATAATCTTCAGTAGCTTATTTCTAAACTCAGATCCACCATATTTAAGAAACTCATTTACCACCCTATCAGCACCTGGAGCCTTATTATTTGTTAGTCCTTTTAGTACTGTCGCTAATTCCTCCTCACGAGACAAAACTTCCTTCATATCCAAGGTATCACAAACTTTTTCATTTTCCTCTATATCTCTTCCTTCAACTCTATCTCTGTTAAGCAAATTCTCAAAATGTTCGCCCCATCTCTCTTTAGTTTTTTCCTTATCGCTAATTGCGGCCCCATTACTATCTTTAACTGGGCCAAGTCCGCATTGACTACTCCCTCTCAATTTGTTAACATGCCAATACAATATTTTACCATTATGCCGTCTAGCTGCATCTTCCAGATCCTCAGCAATTTTATCCATGGCCTCTACTTCACCCCTCTTTAGTTCATATTTTAATGCTTTCTCCACTTTCTTTACATTCCTTTTGTTTTCATATGATCTATCACTAAGGTAATTCTTGTACTAGTCCCTTCTCCTTTCTATCAAACATAAAGCTTTTTCACTAATATTCTTAGCTGCAGTTCTAGCTTTCTTCCCTAAGAAACCTTCAGCAACTTCACAAATTCATTTTTCTAAAATTATTCCAACCATCTTCTACATTATCAAATTTTTTTTTATAACATTTATTTTATAACGTTTAATTCTCTTTTACAACGTTTATAAATCAAAATTGCTGAGGCTTCATGGATTTGTCTACTTAGTCAGTCTACTTTTATTATTTTTTTTTTTCAGTAATGTCAGTTATTATGGTTATTTTCATTCTCTTTCTTTTGTTCTTGTTGATATTTTTGTTTTTGTTTTTTGTTCTCTTTCTTTTGTTCCTGTTGATGTTTTGGAAAGGAAGGGAACAGTTAACACCAGTTTTATTTGTAAAGTTTGATTAGCCTTGACATGTCATTTCATTTGTTATGTCGTTAATCCTATGACATATAAAAATATACAACTCGACATAAGTTTGTTTCCAGTAAAGCTCAAATGACTAGCTGCCCTTTAGAAGCCATAAGAGTATTGGCCTTAATTCCTGTTTGTGGTTATTTCTTTTAGTTTGAAGTTTGTCTTGACGACTCATCGCAATTTCTGTTCCTTTTGTGTCTCAGATTTTCATTGATGCTAATTTTTTATACTAAATTCATTTATATTAATTGATCATAATATAGCTTTTCATTTCTCTTTGAAAAACTTCTTTCTTAGAATTTTTTTTTTAGTAAAATAACATTATACATTATTTGCCGTACAGTAGTTCTTCCAGAATAGAAT
Source organism: Artemia sinica (assembly GCA_027921565.1). Lineage (NCBI taxonomy): Eukaryota > Metazoa > Arthropoda > Branchiopoda > Anostraca > Artemiidae > Artemia > Artemia sinica. The sequence continues at coordinate 95,159,698 of CM051256.1, read as the reverse complement.
GTCGTAGATTAGTTTCTGTGTTTCAAAATTAGATAATACCGTATAATCTGCCCATAAATATCTTATTTTTCCATTTTTGATTCTTTATTTTGAAACTACTTTCAAGATAGCTTTAGGACTTACTTTTGAAGGCAATTAATTCGTCATCAATTAACACTGGAGATTTACTCGCTTCTTGAAACCCAAGAAATGCCATTTCACTTTCTTGTTTTTTCTTCACTTCTTCTGCTATGCCTTGAGACTCTTTCATCGCGGGCTTCTTTTCTTCGTCTATCTGATTGGATGCATATTGAGACAAAAGTTGGGCCTCTTCCTTCATTCTTTTAATGGTATCTAAGATTTCTGACCCTACTTCTGAAGGGTTTTCTCCTGAAACCCAAATAAAAATGGGTTCCTGTGACGAAATGGCACTGTCAAATGTTACTGGACTCTTATTTTCTGCAGTACCTTGAAGCGAAAAACATTCATTTGCAAATATACAACATTTTTTGGAAAAACATTCATTTGTCAATGTTTGTTCTTACTTTTGGCAATAGAAAGATTAAAAGTTACAAATTTGCTACTTACGAATATGTATTTGAATAGTTTTTGTGAATCTAATAACTATTTTTCATTTTCTTTGTCTGAATTTACATATTTTTTTATCCCCCAAGTATATGTCCCCTTTCTTACCTTTGGATTCATGTTCCCTTTCTTAACCTAAAGCAAATGATTTCTGCACTTTTTGCAATTACATTCTTTATTCTATATCTAATTTGCCAATATTTTGCTAAGTATTGTCCTCCCCCCATAAAATACCTAGAAAAATTCCAGTTTAAAACTCTGATCAAGTGTAAACAAAGACGTTCCTCTATGCCCCTCTCTTGAAATTGGAGGTTAATACGATTTTTCTCCATTATTTTAATTATTCTTCATATAGTTGGCATGAATTTGCTGTATTGTGTTTTTCAACCCCATAACATTTTTCAAAATGAGAGTCCTTTTCTATGGAGATGGCTCTGCAGATTAAATCCGTAAGTCAAAAAAGCAAATGATTCTAGGAACAAAAACTGTGAAGCCTAGCACTAAGAAAAAAGTGAAGATCTGCAATGGATGAAGTACTTAGGATTATATTTAAAAAATATAATAGATATTTTCTTGTTATTCCGTATTTTCAGTGAACGAAAATTACATGCTCAGTTGTCTTGACCGAATTCCATGAGAAGTCACCAGCTTCGCACGGCTTCTTGCAACGGCTTAATGCGACTACATATTTTTTTTTCTTAATTTGAACAAAAAAGGTTTTTGAATAGGGTTTACCATCTTATGGTCAGAGGGCTTCCAGAATTCGGATGTACTTTGGTCTTGAATTATATAAATTAAAAGACCACCAAATTCTGTCATGATTAAAATTTATGGATCTTCCCTGCTTATCGGTGTAAAGCCCTGCTTCCCAGCTTATTCAATTAGTAAAGCCAAAACTTTTCTAGAATGGAGATGTTTTTTTTCATATAGTCTGTCGGTAATTATTTGTTTTTTCCCTTTATTTTATTGTTAAACTTACTAATATTATGCTTTTTCTCCCCTGGAGTGCCCAAAATTTACATCAGAAAATTGTCTTATTTAGCTTATTTATTCGTTTCTTCTCAAAACTTTTCTTTTAATTGCAGGATATAATGGATGATATACAGTAATGTGAAAGAAAAACAATCCTTAACAGCGCTATTATTTTAACCTCATATCTGCGCACGTGAGCAAAATTTAGGCACCAAATCCATAAAAAACTAATTGCCCTTTAATCACAACATAGAACCCCTACACATTATTTTGGTATCTAAGATACACCCCTTTGTGTTTGATGTATGAAATGTCTGTCCTTGTAAGCAATATAGTCTATCAAACAGTTAATGATAACAAACAATATATTGACACCCATCCCTGTTAAAAGTGACCAAACCTCACAAAAAAAGATTTGTTATCAATATATAGAAAAAAAGGATCTGTTTTTCATTGTGGTTCCAAATTTAGAAGATTCATTTAGTTTATACCCTAGATAGATCTTGATCTGGGAATGTTTGGATAATTAAAAAAGAAAATGAGGAAATCATCTCTCCTTTCCTCCAAAAGGAACGTGTTAGTAGTGGCGCCATAATATATCCGACCGGGGCCCAGCCCCTCCGAATCCTGATCCAGGTCTTTTTTTTACTTGTAACATAGGGAAATTAACATATGTTTGATGGTTGTGCTGTTTGATGTTTCTTGATTATGTTGTTTGTTGATGTTTGATGGTGATGTTGTTTGATGTTTTTTGGTTATGTTGATGTTTGATGGTTATGAGTGTTGGTTGTTGTTTGATGGTAATGTTGTTTGTTGGTTATGTTATGTTAATTATGTTTGATGGTTATGTTGTTTGATGTTTGTTGGTTATGTTGATGTTTGTTGGTTGTGGGTTATGAGCGTTGGTTATGTGATTTGTTGGTTATGCTGTTTGTTGGTTATGTTTGATGGTTATGTTTCTTGGTTATGTTAGGCTGATGTTTGTCGGTTTTTGGTTATGTTTGATGGTTATGTTGTTTGATGGTTATGTTGTTTTTTGTTGATGTTGTTTGATGTTTGTTGGATGTTGGTTATGTTTGATGGTTATCTTGTTTGATGGTTATGTTGCTTCTTTTTGATGTTGTATGATGTTTGTTGTTTGATGGTTATGTTTCTTGGTTATGTTTGAAGTTTGTTGGTTATGTTGGTTATGTTTTGTTGGTTATGTTTTATGCTTATGTGATTTGTTGGTTATGTTGGTTATGTTGTTTGATGTTTCTTGGTTATGTAATTTGTTGGTTATTGCTTATGTGATTCGATGGTTATTTTGTTTGTTATGTTTGAAGGACATATTAGAAATAAATGGTGTTAATAGGCAAAATTTCCACGCTGCTTCTAGGCAAAATCATGTCTAGACACGTTCCCAGGTGGTAGAAGTCCCCTGCAATGCTTTTCTTGAAAAAAACATGACTCTCCAGCAGTTTATCCTCCTATACATGTCCAAACATATCTCCCCAGGCGGTAGAAGTCCCCCACGATGCCTTTCTAGGCAAAAACATACCTCCCCAGGTGTTTTTCCTCCTAACCATGTCCAAACACAACTCCCCAGGGATTAGAAGTCCCCCTTGATGCCTTTCTAGGCAAAAACATACATCCCCAGGTGTTTTCCCCAATTTACATGTCCAAATATGCCTCTCAGCTAGCAACACTCCCCACGATATTTTTCTTGGCAAAAACATACCACTCCAGGTGTTTTTCCTCCTATACATGTCCAAACATAGCCCCCCAGGTGGTAGAACTCTCCCACGATGCCTTTCTGTTAAAATCCATAGAGAAATTTTGTTAAAGCGCCCCAAGCAAGTCGTCCATAAAACCATTCACAGTATTTCGTATCGGGAACCAAGTTCTAAAAATACCCTACTACATGACAGCTAAGATTCCCCATCTTTTTGCAATCGTTAGTATGATGCGTTACTCTCCCGATTTGATACACTCCAGGAGACATTTGCTCTCAAAATATTAATAATGATAAAACGAAAATGTATCGTTTCTTTACGTGGGATATTAGATTTCACACTATCGCGTCAATGCCCCCCCTCCTAGCATGCGATACTAGGGGAATATGATTGATATTAGGTGCAAATTTAGACATTATTGTGGCTTATAAAAGGGTAACATATACAGATTAACATGCATAATTTAAGGAAAGACGAGGGGGGGAGGACTTCTGGGAAGGAGGCCTGTTTTCCCTCACCAGCTCAACACTACCCTTTTTTTTACATATTTTATTCGTTGCGCAAAGCAGTAATTTTCACGTGTATGTTTATTGCTAGCCTGCCTCCGTTCACTAAGGTACTGACCCTGCTTACTGCTCGCCTCCGAGGATCTGTCCAGTCTCCCGAACGGTTTGTCTCAGCCCGACCCAGCACCCTCCCCCTCCCCTCCCCAAGATATATTTTTTCAGCAGAAATATCAGGGAGGGGATCATAATATATGCAAAAAGAACTATGTATCAAAGAAAATCAGGGGTGCTAGCATGCAACCCAGGAGGGTAAGAGGGAGGGGGAGTGATATTATATGTAAATTTAAGACATACTAATAGCTTTTACGGAAATATCCCTTTTTCATTAAGATATATTTATGGATATTTTACAATATCCTAACAATAGGTTCCTGCTCCACCTAGCATTAATTTTCAGAGGACACCTTGATAGTGTGTGTTTTATGAAACTTATAATTTGGGATGTGTAGTTTGCTATCTCGGGCCTTTCTGAGCTAGGTTTCTTAGGCTTTCGTAGGTGTGTATTGTCTGAAATCTATGATTTGCGATGTATGGTTTACTATTATGGACTTTTCTGAGCTAGGTTTCTTAGCCTTTTGTAGGTATGTGTTGTCTGAAATTATGATTTGGGATGTTTGGTTTACTATCTTGGACTTTTCTGAGCTATTTTCCTTAGGCTTTCGTATGTGTGTGTTGTATGAAACTTATAATTTGGGATGTGTAGTTTGCTATCTCGGGCCTTTCTGAGCTAGGTTTCTTAGGCTTTCGTAGGTGTGTATTGTCTAAAACCTATGATTTGGGATTTTTGGTTTACTATTTTGGACTTTTCTGAGCTAGGTTTCTTAACCTTTCGTAGGCGTGTGCTGCCTAAAACCTATTGTTTGGGATGTTTGGTTTACTATTTTGGACTTTTATGAGCTAGGTTTCATAGCCTTTCGTATGTGTGCGTTGTATGAAACTTATGACATGGGATTTGTATTTTGCTATTTCTTGCTTTTCTGAGCTAGGTTTCTTAGTCTTTTTTTGGTGTTTATTGTCTGAAACCTATGATTTGGAATGTGTGGTTTGATATTTCGGGGTTTTCTGAGGTAGGTTTCTTAGCCTTTCGTAGGTGTGTAGTGTATGAAACTTATGATTTGGGATGTTTTGTTTGCTATTTAGGGCTTTTCTGAGCTAGGTTTCTTAACCTTTCGAAGGTGTGTGTTGTCTGAAACCTATGATTTAGGATGTGTAGTTTGCTATTTCGGGCTTTTCTGAGCTAGGTTTCTTAGTCTTTCGTGGGTTTTTGCTGTCTGAAACCTATGAATTGGGATGTTTTGTTTGCTATTTCGGGCTTTTCTGAGCTAGGTTTCTTAGTCTTTCGTGGGTTTTTGCTGTCTGAAACCTATGATTTGGGATGTTTTGTTTGCTATTTTAGACTATTATGAGCTAGCTTTCCTAGTCTTTCGTATATGTGTTTTGTCTGAAACCTATGATTTGGAATGTTTGGTTTACTATTTTGGACCTTTCTTAGCTAGGTTTCTTAGCCTTTCGTAGGTGTGTGTTATCTGAAACTTATGACATGGGATGTGTAGTTTGCTATTTCGGGCTTTTTTGAGCTAGGTTTCTTAGTCTTTCGTAGGTGTGTGTTGTCTGAAACCTATGATTTGGGATGTGTGGTTTGCTATTTGGGGCTTTTCTGTGCTAGCTTTGTTAACCTTTCGTAGGTGTGTGTTGTCTGAAACTTATGATCTGGGATGCCTAGTTTGCTATTTCAGGCTTTTTTGAGCTAGGTTTCTTAGTCTTTCGTATGTGTGTGTTGTCTGAAACCTATGATTTGGAATGGTTGGTTTACTATTTCGGACTTTTCTGACCTAGGTTTCTTAGCCTTTCGTAGGTGTGTGTTGCATGAAACTTATTATTTGGGACATGTGACTTGCTATTTCGGGCTTTTCTGAGCTAGGTTTCTTAGTCTTTCGTAGGTGTGTGTTGTCTGAAACCTAGGATTTGAGATGTTTGGTTTACTATTTTGGACTTTTCTGAGCTAGGTTTCTTCACCTTTCTTAGGTGTATGTTGCATGAAACTTATGATTTGAGATGTATAGTTTGCTATTTCAGGCTTTTCTAAGCTACGTTTTGTCGTCTTTTGTAGGTATGTGTTGTATGAAACTTATGATTTGGGATGTATAGTTTGCTATTTCGGGTTTTTCTGAAGCTAGGTTTCTTAACCTTTTGTATGTGTATGTGTTGTCTGAAACCCATGATTTGGAATGTTTGGCTTACAATTTCGGGCTTTTCTGAGCTAGGTTTCTTAGCCTTTCGGTGCAAGACTTGGAATGTTTTTGTAGCGTTATTTCGTGTTTTATCTTATCAATCTTACACTCTGTTGATGTGTCAAAGTTCATTTGAAAATTTTTTCACTTAAGTGTAACATAGGGAATATTTTTGTGATGTTGTGTGGATTTTGTTTCGCGGAAATTTAAGACTTGGAATTTTTTGTCGGGATTCACCTTATCACTGTTACACTCTCTTGATGTTTCAAAGTTCATTTTGGAGTTTTTTCATTGAAGTGTAAGAGTTGGAATAATCTTATAATGTTAGTTTCTAATTTACCTTATCACTGTTACATTCTCTTGATGTTTCAAAGTTCTTTTTGATATTTTTTCATTTAAGTGCAAGACTTAGAATATTTTTTTTAGTGTTATGTAGTGATTTACCTTACCAGCGTTAAATCACTTACACTTCACTCTTGAAGTTTCAACATTCACTATGGAATTTATTCTTCATTGAAGAGTAAGACTTGAAATATTTTCGTAGCGTTATGTCATGATTTACCTTGTCGCTGCTACACTCTGTTGAAGTTTCAAAGTTCATTTTGGAGTTTTTTCATCGAAGTGTAAGAGTTGGAATATTTTTGTAGTGTTATTTCGTAATTTACCCTATCACTGTTACACTCTCTTGATGTTTCAAAGTTCATTTTGGTATTTTTTCATTGAAGTGTAAGAATTGGAATATTTTTGTAGTGTTATGTAGTGATTTAACTTGTCCCCGTGACGCTGTCTTGATGCTTCAAGGTTCACTATGGAATTTATTTTTCATTGAAGAGCAAGGCTTGGAATATTTAATTAGTGTTATGTAGTGATTTGCCTTGTCACTACTACACTCTGCTGAAGTTTCAGAGTACATTTTGGAACTATTTTTGTTGAAACGTGCGATTGGGAATATTTTTGTAGTGTTGTGTTTTGATTTTCCTTTTGACTGTTACACTCTGCTGATCTTTCAAAGTTCATTTTGGATTTTTTTTTTCATTGAAATGTAAGACTTGGAGTATTTATATAGTGTTTTGTTATGATTTACCCTGTCACTGTTACACTCTGATGATGTTTCTAAATTCATTTTGGAATTTTCTCGATTAAACGTAAGACTTGAAATATTTTTTTTAGTGTTATTTAATGATTACACTCTGCATTGATACACTCTGCTGATGTTTGAAAGTTCAGTTTAGAATTGTTTCGTTGAAATGTAATATTTGAAATATTTTGTAGCGGTTTACCATGTCAGTGCTACATTCTGTTGGTGTTTCAAAATTCATTTCGGGATTTTTTCGTTGAAATGTAAGACTTGGAATATTTTTTAGTGGTTTACCACATCACTGCTATATTCTGTAGATGTTTCAAAGTTCAGTTTGAGATTTTTTGTTGAAATGTAAACCAAAGAATATTTTTGTAGTGGTTTACCATGTCACTATTTCATTTTTGTTGTTGTTTCAAAGTTAATTTGGAATTTTTCGCTGAAATATAAGACTTGGAATTTTTGTAGTGTTTTACTATGTCAGTGCTACATTCTGCTAATGTTTCAAGTTCATTTTGGAATTTTTGTCTCGGATTGTCAGACTTGGAATATTTTTGCACTGCTGTGTCGTTGTTTACCATGTCACTGATACATTCTTTTGGTGTTTTAAAGTTAACTTTGGGATTTTTTTTACTGAAATGTAAGACTTGGAATATTTTTGTAGTGTTATCTCATGATTTACTTTCTCATTGTTAAATTTTGTAGAAGTTTCAAAGTGCTTTTTGGAATTGTTTATCTTGAAATGTAAGACTTGAAATTTTTTGCACTTTTGTTTCGTAGTTCACCATGTCACTGCTACATTCTGTTGATATTTCAAAGTTTATTTCGGGATTTTTTCCTTGAAATGTAAGACTTGGAATATTTTGTAATTTACACGAAGATTCGGAGGGGGGAGTACCCCGAGAAATTGTTTAAAAATTCAGCCAAAGTGAAGTAGGTTTTTCTACGTTTAAGTTAGGTTCATCTAACTTAGGTTAATATTGGCAGCCATGTTAACCTAAGTTAGAACCTAACTTAACCTAACTTAAACGTAGAACCTACTTCAATCTCGCTGAATATTTTAAACAAACTCTCAGGCTTCCCCCCCATCCTCCGAATCTTCGAGTAAATTACAAAATATTCCAAGTCTTACATTTCAACGAAAAAAATCCCGAAATGTACTTTGAAACATCAACAGAATGTAGCTGTGACATGTTGAACCACGACTGCAAAAATATTCCAATGTCTTACATTTGAGACAAAAATTCCAAAATAAACTTCAAAACATAAGCCGAATGTAGCACTAACATGGTAAACCACCACAAAAAATTCCAAGTCTTGCATTTCAGCAAAAAATTCCAAATGAACTTTGAAACAACAACAGAAATGTAATAGTGACATCGTAAACCACTATAAAAATATTCCAAGTCTTACATTTCAACAAAAAAATTTCCAACTGAACTTTGAAAGATCTACGGAATGTATCAGTGACATGGTAAACAACTACAAAAATATTCCAAGTAATAGGTTTCAACGAAAAAATCCTGAAATGAACTTTGAAGCACCAACAGAATGCAACACTGACATGGTAAACCGCTAAAAAATATGTCAAGTCTTACATTTCAACGAAAAAAATCTAAAATGAACTTTCAGACATCAGCAGAGTGTATCAATGACAAGATAAATCATAAAATAACACTAGAAAAAATATTTCAAGTCTTACGTTTCAACGAGAAAACTCCAAAATGAACTTAGAGAAACATCAGTAGAGAGTGATAGTGACAGGGTAAATCATAACAAAACACTACAAAGATATTCCAAGTCTTATATTTCAATGAAAAAAAAACAAAAATGAACTTTGAAACATTAGCAGAGTGTAACAGTCAAAAGGAAAATCACAATATAACACTACAAAAATATTCCAAATCATATTTTTCAACAAAAATATTCCCAAAACGCCCTTTGAAACTTCAGCAGAGTGTAGCTTTGACAAGGTTAATCACAACATAACACTTAAAAAATATTCCAACCCTTGCACTTCAATGAAAAGTAAATTCCATAGTGAACCTTGAAACATCAAGAGATCCTAACGGGGACAAGATAAATCACTACATAGCGCAACAAAAATATTTCAACTCTTACACTTCAGTGAAAAAATACCAAAATGAACTTTGAAACATCAGGATAGTGTAACTGTGATAGGGTAAATTACAAAATAAAACAACAAAAATATTCCAACTCTTACACTTCGATGAACAAATCCCAAAATGAACTTTGAAACTTCAACAGAGTGTAGCAGTGACAAGGTAAATCATGACATAACACTACAAAAATATTCAAGTCTTTCAATTCAATGAAAAATTCCAAAATGAACTTTGAAACATCAAGAGAATGTAACAGTGATAAGGCGAATTAGAAAATAAAATTATAAAAATATTCCCATTCTTACACTTCAATGAAAAAATTCCAAAATGAGCTTTGAAGCATAAAGAGAGTCTAACAGTGATAAGGTAAATCATGACAAAAATATTCCAATTCTTACATTTCAGCAAAAAAATTCACACACCATCACAAAAATATCCCAAGTCTTACATTTCAGTATAAAACTTTCAAATGAACTTTGAAAGATCAACAAAGCATAAGAGTGATAAGATAAAACATGACATAACACTACAAAAATATTCCAAGTCTTGCACTTCAATGAAAAATCCAATGTGAAATCCCAAATTAAAAGTTTCATACAGCACAGACCTACGAAAGACTAAGAAACCTAGGTCAGAAAAGACCAAAACAGAAAGCCAAACATCCCAAATCATAGGTCTCAGACAACCTACGAAAGGCTAAGAAACAAAGCAAATAAAAGTCCAAAATAGTAAACCAAAAATCACAAATCAGAATTTCAGATAACACATACCTACGAAAGGCTAAGAAAAATAGCTCTGAAAAGTCTGAAATAGTAATCCAAATATCCAAATCATGTGTTTCAGGTAACACATACACATACGAAAGGTTAAGAAACCTAGCCCAGAAAAGCCCGAAAGAGCAAACTATACATCCCAAATCATAAGTTTCATACAACAAACACCTACGAAAGGCTAAGAAACCTAGTTCAGAAACGTCCAAAATAGTAAACCAAACATCCCAAATCATAGGTTTCAGAAAACACCCACCTACGAAGGACTCAGAAACTTAGCTTAGAAAAGCCCAAAATAGCAAGCTACACGTCCCAAATCATAAGTTTCATGCAACACACATACAAAAGGCCAAGAAACCTAGGTCAGAAAAGTCCTAAATAGTTTACCAGCCATGCCAAGTCATAGGTTTCAGAAAACAAACAATAAGAAACACTATGAAACCTAGCTCAGAAAAGCCCGAAAGAGCAAACTATACATCCCAAATCATAAGTTTCAGACAACAAACACTTACGAAAGGCTAGAAAACCTAGCTCAGAAAAGTCCAAAATGGTAAACCGAACATCCAAAATCATAAGTTTCAGACAACATGCACCTACGAGAAACTAAGAAACCTAGCTCAGAAAAGCCCTAAAAAGCAAACCACACATCCCATGTCATAAGTTTCAGATAGCACACACCTACGAAAGGTTAAGAAACCTAGCTCAGAAAGGTCCAAAAGAGTAAACTAAACATCCAAAATCATAGGTTTAAGACAACACACACCTACGAACGACTAGGAAACCTAGCTCAGAATAGTCCAAAATAGCAAACCAAACATCCCAAATCATAGATATCAGATAGCACACACCTACGAAAGGTTAAGAAACCTAGCTCAGAAAGGTCCAAAAGAGTAAACTAAACATCCAAAATCATCGGTATCAGACAACACACACCTACGAAAGACTAGGAAACCTAGCTCAGAATAGTCCAAAATAGCAAACCAAACATCACAAATCATAGGTTTCATATAACACACACCTAAGAAAGACTAAGAAACCTAGCTCAGAAAAGCCCGAAATAGCAAACTACACATTCCGAATCATAGGTTTCAGACAACATACACCTTCGAAAGGTTAAGAAACCTAGCTCAGAAAAGTCCAAAAAAGTAAATAAAACATCCAAAATCATAGGTTTAAGACAACACACAACTACGAGAGGCTAAGAAACCTAGCTCAAAAAAGTCCAAAATAGTAAACCAAACATTTCCAAATCATAAGTTTCAGACAACACACCTACTAAAGGCTAAGAAACCCAGCTCAGAGTCCAAAATAGTAGTCCAAAACAGTAAACCAAACACCCCAAATCATAGGTTTAAGAAAAGAAACACCTACGAAGGACTAAGAAATCTAGCTCAGAGAAGCCCGAAATAACAAACTACAATTCCAAATCATAAGGTTCATACAACTCACACTTACGAAAGGCTAAGAAACCTGGCTCAGAAAAGTCCGAAATAGTAAACCAAATATCCAAAATCATAGGTTTCAGACAAGACACGAAACCTAGCTCAGAAAAGTCCAAAATAGTAATCCAAACATCCCAAATCATAGGTTTCAGACAACACACACCTACGAAAGACTAAGAAACCTAGCTCAGAAAAGCCCGAAATAGCAAGCTACACATCCCGAAATCATAAGTTTCATGTAACACATACCTACGAAAGGCTAAGAAACCTAGCTCAGAAAAGCCCGAAATAGCAAACCACACATACCAAATCATAGGTTTCAGACAATACACACCTACGAAAAACTAAGAAACCTAGCTCAGAAAAGCAGGAATTAGCAAACTACACATCCCAGTTCACAAGTTTCATTCAGCATACACCTACGATAGGCTAAGAAACTTAGCTCAGAAAAGTCCAAAATAGTAATCCAAACATCCCAAATTATAGGTTTCAGACAACACACACCTACGAAAGACTAAGAAACCTAGCTCAGAAAAGCCCGAAATAGCAAGCTACACATCCCAAATCATAAGTTTCATATAATACACACTATCAAGGTGTACTCTAAAATGACTGCTAGGTGGGGGGGAATCTATTGTTCGGATATTATGAGATATCCATAAATTTATCTTAATGAAAAAGGGATATTTGCTTAAAAGCTCTTAATATTTCTTAAATTTGTATCTAATATCACTCCCCCTCCCTCTTACCCTCCTGGGTCGCATGCTAGGACCCCTGATTTTCTTTAATACGTGGTTCTTTTTGCGTATATTATGATATCGTTCCTGATATTTTTGCTGAAAAAATTTGCCTTGGGAGGGGGGGGGGAGGCTGGGTCAGGGCTGAAACAAACCGTTCGAGGGACTGGACACTTCCTCGGAGGCAAGCAGCAAGCAGGGTCAGTACCTTAGTGGACGGAGGCAGGCTGAAAATAAATAAAAACTTGAAAATTAGTGCTTTGCACAACGAAAAAAATATGAATAAAAAAAGGGCAGTATTGAGCTGCTGTGGGAAAAACGGTCCTCCTCCCCCCACAGACGATTCCTCCTCCCCTGAAGTCCTCCCCCCTCGTATTTCCTTAAATTACGCATGTTAATCTTTATATTTTATCCTTTTATTAGCCACAATAATGCCTAAAAATTAAACCTAATATAAATCATTTTCCTCCAGTATCGCATGCTAGGAGGGGGGCGTATTGTCGCGATAGTGTGAAATCTAATATCCCACGTAACGAAACGATAAATTTTCGTTTTTTCGTTAATAATATCTTGAGAGCAAATGTCCCCTGGAGTGTATCAAATCGGGAGAGTAATGGATCATTCTAACAAGTGCCAAAAAATGGGGAGTCTTAGCTGTCATGCAATAGGTTATTTTCAGAATACGGTTCCTGATACAAAATACTGCGAAAGGTTTCATGGACGACTTGTTAGGGGCGCTGTACCAAAATTTCTCTATGGCTTTTAATAGAAAGGCATCGCGAGGGATTTCTACCACCTGGGGAGCTATGTTTGGACATGTATAGGGGGTAAAACACCTGGAGAGGTATGTTTTTGCCAAGAAAGCATCATGGGGAGTTTTGCTAGCTGAAAGGCCAGTTTGGACATGAAAATGGGGGAAAACACCTGGGGAGGTATGTTTTGCCTCGAATAGAATCGTGGGGGACTTTTACCTACTGGGGAGATATGTTTGGAAATGGTTAGGAGGATAAACACCTGGAGAATCATGTTTTTATCTAGAAAAGCATCGCAGGGGAGTTCTACCACCTGGGAACGTGTCTAGACATGATTTTTCCTAGAAACAACGTGGGAACTTTACTTAGTAACACCATTTGTTTCAAATATGTCCTGCGAACATAAAAAACAACATAACCATCAAATCATATAACCAACAAATTACATAACCAAGAAACATCAAACAACATAACCAAGAAATCACATAAGCATCAAACATAACCAACATAACATAACCAATATAACCAAGAAACATAACCATCAAACAACAAACATCAAACAACATCAACAAGAAACAACATAACCATCAAACTACATAACCCTCAAACATAACCAACAACCATCAAACATCAAACAACATCAACAAGAAACAACATAGCCCTCAAAAAACAAATTCATCAAGCATAATGAACAACCAACAAACATCAACATAACATAACCAACAACCATCAAATAACATCAACATAACATACCCAAGAAACATAACCATCAAGCATAACCATCAAACCTAACCAACATAACCAACAAACAACATAACCAACAAATCACATAACCAACACTCATAACCAACAACCAACAAACATCAACATAACCACCAGACATCAAACAACATAACCATCAAACATTATCATTATAACATAACCAACAAACAACATAACCATCAAACAACAACCAACACTCATAACTATCAAACATCAACATAACTAACAAACATCAAAGAACATAACCATCAAACATCAACAAACAACATAATCAAGAAACATCAAAGAACATAACCATCAAACCTATGTTAATTTGTCTATTTTACAAGTAAAAAAAAGTATAGGGATCGGAATTCGAATGGGGTGGTCCCCGGTCGGATATATTATGGCGCCACTACTCGTGTTCTTGATGAAAATCAAACAATCAAATTCAGTATATTAAAGAATACCATTGCAGGGACACAAGTTAATATCCATTAAAAAACAAAATTTGTATTTCTCCACAGAAACATAAGAAAAGCTTCAAAAAATTTAGTATTTGGTGTATAAATCTTTATCAGCCATTTAAGAGTAGGATTATTGGATCTATCAATGAGTGTTCTTGAATCCTTAAAATTTTTATTTTTATGCCAACGTTTTTTAATTTCAGTAAGAGGTCCTTCAGACAAAAAGAAGGAAGAATTTTACCCTATTGTTTTAGATTATGGGGATTGGTGGGTGTGTGTCTTCCTAATTACTCGTATTTCTGAGAAATATCTTAGGCTAAGCCTGCTTTAAGCCTTTAACCTGGATAATAACTTCCATTTGCTTGCAGACGTGCAACACGGAAAATCACATTTTTACATTCACCCATTTAGAAGCAGAGGGGATAAAAGCATCTCCAATAAAAAGGATTTGTTAGAAGATCTTTCCTTTAAAATTAAAATAATAATGACCTTGATTTTGTTTTTGATACCTCAGACCCCCCTCCCCCTCCTGAGAATTATTCTAAGGTGTATAGATTTTCTGGATTGACTGTTATTATTTAAGTGTCATGATACAAATATTATTTTTCAATTTTAAAACGGAGACTGAAGGAGGGGATATTGTCCATCAATTTCCTTACATTTGAGAGAAACTCAACTTAAACAGTTGCTAATAGTAAGTTGTAAGTAACGCTCAATTCATGTCAATAAAAACCTTAGCTCTAATAACTGAAGTTCAGATTACAATATGCATAAGAAAACATGCATCAACGAAGTCTTGTTCTTATGATGTTTTCAAAATCAATTAATTTCAATTTTTCATCAAAAACTATAAGTCTACAATAATTCGAATGGTTTTCGAGAGAGAAGTGAAATACCCCGAAAAGAACATGATTCCCATAAACATGATTCAGTTCTAAGGAGAAGCCAAAGGCTTCTCCTACTATTTACACAAATACACTATTTTCTGTTTTCTCCAACGAGAATTATCACGCAAGTTCGCTCGTTTTCGTCAATGTGGTGTTGATTTCAGGCATTTGTTGTTGAAACAGCAATTTTGGTCACAACAGGGCTGAAACCTTATCAAGCCGGATCCTGAGAATTATTGAAATGGGTCTATTCTTATTTAGTCTTAGAAGCCATAGTAGCACGATGTACAAAATGTGTTCCTACATTTAGATACATTTTTTTTTTAATCTTTTAGCAACATTTTAATCTTGTAATTTCACTGCTCTGAGGTAGTCTTCTTTGTCCAACCCTTTCTCGAAGGTACTTTATTTTTTTACTTTTCCTTTAAAGTTTTATCATTCTTTGTCTATTTGTGCTAGTATACGTTTTTTGTTATGTTTTAAAATCAAGTTATGGCATATTTCATGCTAAGGCAGCTTTGTCTTCAACGACAGATCTTTTAGCTTTCTTCCGAAATTAAATATGAAAAAACACTTTTCTCAAGAGAAAAACAATAATAATATTAATATCCTAAAAAGAACAGATATTATCATATATAGCATGACGTTCGCCACCCCCTTAACCTTCACTTTCTACGCCAACTCAAAATTTTCAGTTTGACTTGTCTTTACTGAAAGCAGGTTACATATTCATCGTTGCTATCCAATTGGTATTTACAAGTCTTTTATTTATTGAATATTTGCAATGCAACGCTTTTGAACTGAAAATTCGCTTATTCAAAGCCGATAAGAATCATAAGCTCATTTATTCTTAAAGCTATTAATACTACTACTGCTACTGCTGCTACCGAAAGCTCACTGCAGCACCAAGCCATCTAAGGTCAACCCAGCTATGCACACTCCTACTCCATACCAATCTTTTCCAAGTATTCCTCTTTACACCCTCCCAAAAAAGTTCTAATTCTCTTAAATCTTTCCTTGAGACCTCCTCTCACCCTGTTTGGGCACGACCTGCTTTTCTTTGTTCCCAAGATGGTTGGTCAAAAAGGATGTTCTTTGGCAAACTGTTATCCCTCATCCATAGAATATTTCCTAGCTATCTCATCCTTTCTCTCACTGTAGACCTAGTAAGGGGATTAAAACCACATTTTTCCCATAGTTCACTGTTTGAAATACGGTGAGTCAGAATGACACCCAAAACAATCTGTACACAATATTTAACAAATCCTATTTAATCTTTTGGAGCGCCCACGATTCACAACTATACTTGACTACAGTCAAGTATGGAGCGGCGCAACAAAACCCTCTCCCACGACCCTTTTTTGGGATGAAATGACCCTTATAGCCCCTGGGGATAGGATTGTAAGCAACACAATTTCCCCATTGCTAACATATAATTTTTTTATGGGAAATAGGCAAATAATTTTGGCGGGAAATTTTCTGCGAAGGGGGGATTTTCCACGGGTAGAATTTTCCGTAGAGAGAAGTTTCCAGGGGATTTTTCAAGGGAGAGAAATTTATATGGGGGGAACGGAAGGGGGTTTCTTGGTATTACCCCGAAAACGTTCTGAAATTAAATACAAGATAAGTTAACAAACTGCCCCTTTTTCCTCAACCCTCGATCTTTGTGCCGAAGCTTGACCGTTAGACCTTAGCATAAAGATCAAGGGTTGAAGATGGGGCAGTCCCCCCTCCTTGCATACGAAATAAGTTCTGCTCGTTTTAATTTTTAATGTTGCTCCTTACTTTCACTTGAAAAAACTTTCTTTTTTTTATCGTTAAAAGGAGACCTTTATAGTACATAATTATTTATTAACATAAAAAAATTGGTTATTTGAGTTTCGGTTGCTAGCACTACAGATTGCTACTTATTTACTGTCTAATATCATGGAATATTTTATTTTGTTTATCTTTGGGGTTTTAAATGGAATCAGAATTAACTTGATTAATAATAAGTCATAATATGTTGGATTTTAGTTTCTTTGAGAAAGTTAAAATTAACATAGAGAGTAGGACATGAATTTAAGTTTAATAGAGTATTATAGAATAGTACTTGTTGAATCTTGAATCATCCCAGTTTAATTGTTTTTGATGTGGTAAGCCCACAAAATTACTGGACTTTGCTTATAGAATGCTGATAAAGGGAAAATATTCTGGATATTAGACATTTTGACATCAGTAAACTGTAATGCCAGTAGGAGATAAAGCAATGTCACGTTTTAAGCTAGTGCAACCAGTTTCAGCTTTACTACAAACGCCACTGTGTTTATTAATCTAAAAAAACAAAGTTTTTCCAAGGGAAATAAAGAGCGAAGCTGAAACTTAAAAGACAAAAATTAATGCTTCACACCCTATCTAATATATATATATATATATATATATATATATATATATATATATATATATATATATATATATATATATATATATATATATATATATATATATATATATATATATATATATATATATATATATATATATATATATATATATATATCAATAAAAATAGTACAAATAAACTAACTAATTATGTTTCCCTGTGTTTCTAGGATTATAAAAAACTAGCGCTTTACTGAAAACACAAAAATAAAGTATTCAAAACAGAAATTCTGATTTGGGAGTGAAAAGTGAGTACAAAGCCTCACAACAATAAACTAATATATAAAGATTTTCATAGTCTTACACCAGTTGTGACATCAGTAACTTTCCATATACAATTAATATTATCTTAAAAACATAAGCGTAAAATTAAATTATTTTTTTAATAGCCGCGAAGTCATTGAACAGCATACAGATTATTGGATTGATTTATCAGGTAGCATTCTAGAAAGATATTCAATAGTGCTATAAGCTATAAAATAAATAGTGATTAATAAACAAACTTCAAATATAAGAAATATGCTTTAGTATTACTTGGAATGAAGATCAAACAAGACATAATATGAACTCTGAAAATATGAGTAGAATGCATCTATGGAGTTCTACGACCGCCATAGGACCATGCTATTCTACGACCGCCATAGGACCATGCTATTTGCGTACCACCATAGGAAAACATTTCTATAGAAGCTCTACACCTTTTCAAAGAGAGTGAGTATCCTCTCACATGGCCTTCCATTTTGCTGGGACGTATAGGAATTCCCATACTATTTGCTGGGACCTCTACACCTTTTCAAAGAGAGTGAGTAGAACCTGTCGAAGAGTTTGATAACCTCTACCTTAAATGCATCTCATCGAATTTGATTAATAATGCAACATGTCTAGAATTGATGCCATATGCAGTTGAATCATTTACCAAAAACATAACGCTATTTGCAAAAAAAGGGTTTAGCATTTGCGAATTGGACTCTATGAACGATACTAATTAATATTTGAACAAAAGGAGCGTGAATGATTCTAATTAGTTATTGGATCGTATGAAGATGGAGAAAAAGGCTAAACTGATTAGCAGTTAAGGTAACCCCGAAGAGCATGTTAACTCATAGCTTATTTATTATAAATTTGGAACAATATCAATCTATGGAAATGGTTAATGATGATAAAATGGTCTTATGACTTGACCTAGCTTTACTTCTTCGATGTGTTCTGTATAATACACAAGTGGCGTTTGAACAGTGTTGTCAATTTAAAATAGACTTTAACCTTATAGTATACTAAAAAGTTGATACTAAGAGAGATGTAGATGGCAAGAAAAGAATTTTAATAATGGATAGCTTTACTTCTTCCATGTGTTCTGTATAATACACAAGGGGCGTTTGAACAGTGTTGTCAGTTTAAAATAGAGTCTAACGTCATAGTATACTAAAAAGTTGATACTAAAAGAGATGTAGATGGCAAGAAAAGAATTTTAATAATGAAATTCAGAACAAACCTTAGAAATCATTACAAATTAAGTAGTAAGGTGTATGTGAGTACGAGCCATCAAGGATCATAAGCACCAACGACCCTAACCACCAGAGAACTCAACCCCCCAAAGGTCCCCTATCCCCAAACTCGAAGCCCCCCCCCTCCCCTCCAACTTTTTGGCCCCCTCCCCCCATTTTTTTTTGAATTTTTTTTCGATTTTTTTAACTTTTATTTATTATTTTTTTAACATGATATATTTTTTTCAAATTTTTTTTTACATGCCTTCGAATGAGATGAAACATACTTAAAACAAAAAAAATCACATTTAATATTTTCCAAACTCAAAATGAGAATGGTATAGACATGTTAGTCATGACCTTTACTATTAGAAAAATATTGTTTGTAGTAGCACTTTTTTTTATTGGACTAAAAAATTTTTGGGACCGAAATTATTCAACTTTTTTACGCATCTTAAAATGACATAAAGTATGCTTACGGCTCTAACAATTGTACTCTATGCTTACTCAGAGACACGATGCGACTTTCCCACTGGTACTTTATGGTGAGTTATCGACACTATCTAGTTTATTGCATGAATTAAATCGTTATTTATTTACGCGGTGGAACGATAAACACATAAGTCATATCTTTAAAAAAAAGTGAAGATGGAGCATTTTAATAAAGTGTGTTCACATGACAATGTTATTGTAGCATTGAATGCCGACAAGAAGAAGTATTTAAACTATGAGACAGGTACAAGTGGTAACACTATTGGAAATGTATGCATGCATTGTCATGACAGTAAGGAATTAAATTTCTTGGGAGTACCGAAAAAATTCAACTCTTATGTTGGTGGATATGCAAGATTGAGATCTCCAGAGGTGATTGCACTCAAAGAGAATGCCAACATAACAATAATCGTTGATGGTAGATGACAACTCCTTGCTACTGTTGCAGGTAACACCTACCTACTGATACATCCTATCGTCAGCTCTCGGGTATTAGCATTCAACGGAAGATCAAAAAAAGAAAGGCCTACTCTTCTACTAATATAATAAACCATATCTTGTCTACGTGTTGAAACTGTTACCTGTGTAAAAATAATGTGATAATAGACAGTGAAATTACCAGAAAAATATAAAGGGCATTGGCAGAAAATATCAGTATGGAATATAAAGATAAATCGACGAAAAACAAAGTACCAGCAAACGTTACTGCCATTGATCAAACAGTCAATGAACCAAATAATACCAAAGACGAAAAGCATATTCAGCCTGTCGATGACACACAAGTAAAAATTGTGTATGACTCAAAATGGAATAATGATTATTCTACAGATTACGAACTAAGAGAAGACAATAGCTACAATATCAAGGGAGAACATGGTGAACTATTTTATGGAACAGATTCAAAGTGTCCAAAGCTGATCATTGATATTAATAATGTATCATAATATATTTTTGTATTAATATTCTACATAGCATTATTTCATTAAAAATATATTATGCATTGCATTGTTATGTGTTCATTATTTTTAGAGTAAGCTGGCATATCACAGGTTTAGAATGTCTATTAAAACATCGGAGATGTAAGAAAAGGAATTTGCATACATGTATTGTCAGACACATGGGATAACATTGACAAAATCTAGGTATCAGAATGAATAAATTCATTATCAACATCCGTTGTTGTCATTATGAAAAAATTGTAAGTAAGTAAGTAACAAACTCTTTCTTGAATTTACCTCTTGGATACACAATACAGAAATTTAATTAAGGAACTTATGAAAAAAATTGAACAAATTCTTTATTAACATTCTTTATCGATTGGATTCGCTTCCATCAACATTCTTTGTCAGATACATCGAATAAAATTGACAAAATGTAAATATCAGAGTGAATAAAACTTTATCAACATCCTTTATCGGATATGTCGGATAAAATTGACAAAATCTAAGTATCAGAGTGATTAAAATCTAAGTATCAGAGTGATTAAATTTCATATCAACATCCCTTTCTCGGATACATGGGATAAAATTTACTAAATGTAAGTATCAGAGTGAATAAATGCTTAATCATCATCTTTTGTCAGGTATATCGGATAAAATGGACAAAATCTAAGTATCAGATTGATTAAATTCTATATCAACATCCATTTCTCGAATACATGAGATAAAATTGACAAAAGCTAAGCGTCAGAGTGAATAATTTTTTTTTATTAACATCTTTTGTCAGATACAACGAATATAGTTGACAAAATCTAAGTATCAGAGTGAATAAATGCTATATCAGCATCCTTTGTCAGATATGTTGGATAAAATTGACAAAATCTAAGTGTCAGAGTGAATAAATTTTTTATCAACATCTTGTGTCAAATATATCAAATATAATTGACAAAATCTAAGTATCAGAGTGAATAAATGCATTATCAACATCATTTGTCGGGTATATTAGTTAAAATGGACAAAATCTAAGTATCAGATTGATTAAATTCTATATCAACATCCATTTCTCGAATACATGGGATAAAATTGACAAAAGCTAAGTGTCAGAGTGAATAATTTTTTTTATCAACATCCTTTGTCAGATACAACGAATATAATTGACAAAATCTAAGTATCAGAGTGAATAAATGCTATGGCATATCAGCATCCTTTTTCGGATATGCTGGATAAAATTGACAAAATCTAAGTGTCAGAGTGAATAAATTTTTTTTATCAACATCTTTTGTCAAACACATCAAATATAATTGACAAAAATCTAAGTATCAGAGTGATTAAATGCTTTATCAGCATCCTTTGTCGGATATCTCGGATAAAATCTAAGTATCAGATTGATTAAATTCTATATCAACATCCCTTTCTCGGATACATGGGATAAAATTGACAAAATCTAAGTATTAGAGTGAATAATATTTGTTATCAACATCTTTTGTCAGATACGACGAATATAATTGACAAAATCTAAATATCAGATTGATTAAATTCTATATCAGCATCCTTTATCGGATATGCTGGATAAAATTGACAAAAGCTAAGTGTCAGAGTGAATAAATTTTTTTATCAACATCTTTTGTCAAATACATCAAACATAATTGACAAAATCTAAGTATCAGAGTGATTAAATGATTTATCAGCATCCTTTTGTCGGATATCTCGGATATAAAAATTGACAAAATCTAAGTGTCAGAGTGAATAAAATTTTTTTTAATCAACATCTATTGTCAAATACATCAAATATAATCGACAAAATCTAAGTATCAGAGTGATTAAATGCTTTATCAGCATCATGTGTCGGATATCTCGGATAAAATCTAAGTATCAGATTGATTAAATTCTATATCAACATCCCTTTCTCGGATAAATGGGATGAAATTGACAAAATCTAAGTATCAGAGTGAATAATTTTTTATCAACATCGATTGTCAGATACAACGAATATAATTGACAAAAGCGAAGTGTCAGATTGATTAAATTCTATTTCAAAATCCATTTCTCGAATACATGGGATAAAATTGACCAAAGCTAAGTGTCGGAGCGAATAATTTTTTATCAACATCTTTGGTCAGATAAAACGAATATAATTGACAAAATCTAAGTATCAGAGTGAACAAATGCTATATCAGCATCCTTTGTTGGATATGCTGGATAAAATTGACAAAATCTAAGTGTCAGAGTGAATAATTTTTTTTATCAACATCTTTTGTCAATTACATCAAATATAATTGACAAAATCTAAGTATCAGAGCGATTAAATGCTTTATCAGCATCCATTGTCGGATATGTCGTATAAAATCTAAGCACCAGATTGATTAAATTCTATATCAACATCCCTTTCTTTGATACATGGGATAAAATTGACAAAATCTAAGTACCATAGTAAATAATTATTTTTTATCAACATCTTTTTTCAGATACAACGAATATAATTGACAAAATCTAAATATCAGATTGATTAAATTCTATATCAGCATCTTTTGTCGGATATGCAGGATAAAATTGACAACAGCTAAGTGTCAGAGTGAATAAAATTTTTTTTAATCAACATCTATTGTCAAATACATCAAATATAATCGACAAAATCTAAGTATCAGAGTGATTAAATGCTTATCAGCATCCTGTGTCGGATATCTCGGATAAAATCTAAGTATCAGATTGATTAAATTCTATATCAACATCCCTTTCTAGGATACATGGGATAAAATTGACAAAATCTAAGTATCAGAGTGAATAATTTTTTATCAACATCAATTGTCAGATACAACGAATATAATTGACAAAAGCTAAGTGTCAGATTGATTAAATTCTATTTCAAAATCCATTTCTCGAATACATGGGATAAAATTGACCAAAGCTAAGTGTCGGAGCGAATAATTTTTTATCAACATCTTTGGTCAGATAAAACGAATATAATTGACAAAATCTAAGTATCAGAGTGAATAAATGCTATATCAGCATCCTTTGTTGGATATGCTGGATAAAATTGACAAAATCTAAGTGTCAGAGTGAATAATTTTTTTTATCAACATCTTTTGTCAAATACATCAAATATAATTGACAAAATCTAAGTATCAGAGTGATTAAATGCTTTATCAGCATCCATTGTCGGATATGTCGGATAAAATCTAAGCACCAGATTGATTAAATTCTATATCAACATCCCTTTCTTTGATACATGGGATAAAATTGACAAAATCTAAGTACCATAGTAAATAATTATTTTTTATCAACATCTTTTTTCAGATACAACGAATATAATTGACAAAATCTAAATATCAGATTGATTAAATTCTATATCAGAGTCTTTTGTCGGATATGCAGGATAAAATTGACAAAAGCTAAGTGTCAGAGTGAATGAATTTTCTTATCAACATCTTTTGTAAAATACATCAAATATAATTGACAAAATCTAAGTATCAGAGTGATTAAATGCTTTATCAGCATCCTTTGTCGGATATCTCGGATAAAATCTAAGTATCAGAGTCATTAAATTATATATCAACATCCCTTTCTCGGATACATGGGATAAAATTGACAAAATCTAGCATCGGAGTGAATAATTTTTTTTTATCAACATCTTTTTTCAGATACAACGAATATAATTGACAAAATCTAAATATCAGATTGATTAAATTCTATATCAGCATCCTTTGTCGGATATGCTGGATAAAATTGACAAAAGCCAAGTGTCAGAGTGAATAAATTTTTTTTATCAACATCTTTTGTCAAATACATCGAATATAATTGACTAAATCTAAGTATCAGAGTGATTAAATTCTTTATCAACATCCCTTTCTCGGATACATGGGATAAAATTGACAAAATCTAAGTATCAGAGTGAATAAATACTTTATCAACATCATTTATCAGCTATATCGGATAAAATTGACAAAATCTAAATATTCGATTGATTAAATTCCTTTGTCGGATATCTCGGATAAGATCTAAGTATCAGAGTGATTAAATTCTATATCAACATCCCTTTCTCGGATACATGGGATAAAATTGACAAAAGCTAAGTGTCAGAGTGAATATTTTTTCTATCACCATCTTTTGTCAGATACAACGAATATAAGTGACAAAATCTAAGTATCAGAGTGAATAAATTTTTCTATCAACATCTTTTGTCATATACATCGGGTAAAATTGACTAAATCTAAGTATCAGATTGAATAATTCTTTATCAACATCCTTTTTTGGATACGTTGGATAACATTGTCAAGATCTACGTATTAGAGTGGACAAATTCTTTATCAACTTCCATTTGTCTGATACATCAGATAACATTCACAAAATCTGTGTATTAGAATGAATAAATTCCTTATCATCATCCTTTGTCAGTTACGTCCGATAAAATTGACAAATCTAACTATCAGAGTGAATAAATTCATTATCAAAATAATTTGTCGGATATGTCGAATAAAATTTACAAAATCTAGGTGTTAGAGTGAATTTTTTTTTATCAACATCTTCTCTCGGATACTTCGGATAAAATTGACAATATCTAAGTATCAGATTGAATAAATGCTCTATCAACATCATTTGTTGGATATGACGGATAAAATTGACAAAATCTAAACACCAGAGTAATTAAATTCTAAATCAACATCCCTTTCTCGGATACATTGGATAAAATTGATAAAATCTAAGTATCAGAGTGAATAAATACTTTATCAACATCCTCTAAATGCATTATCCACATCATTTGTCGGCTATATCGGATTAAATTGTCAAAATCTAAGTATCAGATTGATTAAATTCTATATCAACAGCCCTTTCTCGAATATATGGGATAAAATTTACAAAATCTAAGTGTCGGATTGATTAAATTCTATATCAACAACCCTTTCTCAAATACTTGGGATAAAATTGAAAAAAATCTAAGCGTCAGAGTGAATAAAATATTTTAATTCAAAATCTATTGTCAGATACATCGAATATAATTGACAAAATCTAAGTATCAGAGTGAATAAATGCTTTATCAGCCTCCTTTGTCGAATATATCGGATAAAAGTGACAAAATATAAGTACCAGAGTGAATAAATGCATTATCAATATCATTTGTCGGATATTTCAGTTAAAATTGAAATGTTGGATAAAATTGACAAAATCTAAGTGTCAGAGTGAATAATTTTTTTATCAACATCTTTTGTCAGATACATCGAATATAATTGAAAAAATCTAAGTGTTAGAGTGAATAATTTTTTTTATCAACATCCTCTGTCAGATACATCGGGTAAAATTGACAAAATCTAAGTATCAGACTGAATAAATGCTTTATCATCATCATTTGTCGGATATATCGGACAAGATTTTTTATCAAGGACATATCTGAATGCGTTTAAGGTATAGTACGAATGGCTTGCAAAAAACACGAAAATACTACTACTAGTAACAACTCACTGCACCACAAAACCATCTGAGGTAGTCACGGCTTTTTTTTCTCGCATCGGTGTTTATCCCTCCAATGGGAAAAATTATTGATTTAATACGCGCAATAAACTAATAACCTACCATGGAGTATCACTGGGAAAGCACCTCGGAAATATCAAAACCATAGGCTAGGTTAGGTTTGCTTACGTGCGCGCACGTAGGCTAATATCAAAACCATAGGTTACGTTAGGTTAGCTTACGTGCGCGCACGTAAGCTAACCTAAACTAACCTATGGTTTTGATATTTCCGAGGTGCTTTCCCAGTGGTACTCCATGGTAGGTTATTGAGACTATCTAGTTTATTGCGCGTATTAAATCAACAATTTTTTCCCATTGGAGGGATAAACACCGATGAGCGAAAAAAAAATAGCCGTGGCTACCTCAGATGGTTTTGTGGTGCAGTGAGTTGTTACTAGTAGTAGTATTTTCGTGTTTTTTGCAAGCCATTCGTACTATACCTTAAACGCATTCAGATATTTCCTTGATAAAAAAAAATTTTCCGACATATCTGACAAATGATGTTGATAAAGCATTTATTCAGTCTGATACTTAGATTTTGTCAATTTTATCCAATGTATCTGACAGAGGATGTTTACAAAAGAAATTATTCACTCTAACACTTAGATTTTATCAATTATATTCGATGTATCTGACAAAAGATGTTGATAAGAAAATTATTCACTCTAACACTTAGGTTTTGTCAATTTTATCCGAGATGTCAATTTTAACTGACATATCTGAAAAATGATGTTGATAATGCATTTATTCACTCTGGTACTTAGATTTTGTCACTTTTATCCGATATATTTGATAAAGGAGGCTAATAAAGCATATATTCACTCTGATACTTAGATTTTGTCAATTATATTCGATGTATCTGACAATAGATTTTGAATTAAAAATTTTTATTCACTCTGACGCTTAGATTTTTTCAATTTTATCCCATGTATTCGAGAAAGGGCTGTTGTTGTAGAATTTAATCAATCCGATACTTAGATTTTGTCAATTTTATCCCATGTATTCGAGAAAGGGTTGTTGATATAGAATTTAATGAATCTGATACTTAGATTTTGTCATTTTTATCCGATATAGCCGACAAATGATGTTGATAATGCATTTAGAGGATGTTGATAAGGAATTTATTCACTCTGACACTTAGATTTTGTCAATTTCATCCCATGTATTCGAGAAAGGGATGTTGATATAGAATTTATTTACTCTGATACTTAGATTTTGTCAATTTTATCCGACATATCAGACAAAGGATGTTGATAATGAATTTATTCTCTCTGGTACTTATATTTTGTCAATTTTATCTGTCATATCAGACAAATGATGTTGATAAGGCCGTTATTCAATCTGATACTTAGATTTTGTCAATTTTATCCGATGTATCCGAGAGAAGATGTTGATAAAAAAAATTCACTCTAACACCTAGATTTTGTCAATTTTATCCGACATATCCGACAAAGGATTTTGATAATTGATTTATTCACTCTTGATAGTTAGATTTGTCAGTTTTATCCGACGTAACCGACAAAGGATGATGATAAGGAATTTATTCATTCTAATACACAGATTTTGTGAATGTTATCTGATTTATCAGACAAATGGAAGTTGATAAAGAATTTATCCACTCTAATACATAGATTTTGACAATGTTATCCAACGTATCCGAGAAATGGATGTTGATAAAGAATTTATTCAATCTGATACTTTGATTTAGTCAATTTTACCCGACGTATCTGACAAAAGATGTTGATAGAAAAATTTATTCACTCTGATACTTAGATTTTGTCAATTATATTCGTTGTATCTGACAAAAGATGGTGATAAAAAAAATATTCACTCTGACACTTAGCTTTTGTCAATTTTATCCCGTGTATTTGAGAAATGGATGTTGATATAGAATTTAATCAATCGGATATTTAGAATTTGTCCATTTTATCCCATGTATCCAAGAAAGGGATGTTGATATGGAATTTAATGACTCCAATACTTAGATTTTAATCACTCTGATGCTTAGATTTTGTCAATTTTATCCCATATATCCGAAAAAGGGATGTTGATAAAGAATTTAATCAATCTGATACTTAGATTTTATCCGAGATATCTGACAAGTGATGCTGATAAAGCATTTAATCACTCTGATACTTAGATTTTTGTCAATTATATTTGATGTATTTGACAAAAGATGTTGATAAAAAAAATTTATTTACTCTGACACTTAGCTTTTGTCAATTTTATCCAGCCTATCCGACAAAGGCTGCTGATACAGAATTTAATCAATCTGATATTTAGATTTTGTCAATTATATTCGTTGTAACTTATAAAAGATGTTGATAAAAAAAAATATTCACTCCGATACTTAGATTTTGTCAATTTTATCACATATATCCGAGAAAGGGATGTTGATATAGAATTTAATCAATCTGATACTTAGATTTTATCCGAGATATCTGACAAGTGATGCTGATAAAGCATTTAATCACTCTGATACTTAGATTTTGTCAATTATATTTGATGTATTTGACAAAAGATGTTGATAAAAAAAATTTATTCACTCTGACACTTAGATTTTGTCAATTTTTTATCCGAGATATCCGACAAAAGGATGCTGATAAAGCATTTAATCACTCTGATACTAGAATTTAATTAATCTGATACTTAGGTTTTATCCGAGATATCCGACAAATGATGCTGATAAAGCATTTAATAACTCTGATACTTATATTTTGTCAATTTTATTTGATGTAATGTTGATATAGAGATGTTGATATAGAATTTAATCAACCTGATACTTAGATTTTATCCGAGATATCCGACAAAGGATGCTGATAAAGCATTTAATCACTCTGATACTAGAATTTAATTAATCTGATTCTTAGATTTTATCCGAGATATCTGACAAAGGATGCTGATAAAGCATTTAATCACTCTGATACTTAGGTTTTGTCAATTTTATCCAGCATATCCGACAAAGGATGCTTATATAGCATTTATTCACTCTGATACTTAGATTTTGTCAATTATATTCGCTGTATCTGACAAAGGATGTTGATAAAAAAATTATTCACCCGGACACTTAGCTTTTGTCAATTTTTTATCCAAGATATCTGACCAAAAGGATGCTGATAAAGCATTTAATCACTCTGATACTTATATTTTGTCAATTATATTTGATGTATTGTTGATATAGAGATGTTGATATAGAATTTAATCAATCTGATACTTAGATTTTATCCAAGATATCCGACAAAGGATGCTGATAAAGCATTTAATCACTCTGATACTAGAATTTAATTAATCTGATACTTAGATTTTATCCGAGATATCCGACAAATGATGTTGATAAAGCATTTTATAACTCTGATACTTATATTTTTTCAATTATGTTTGATGTATTTGACAAAAGATGTTGATAAAAAAATTTATTCACTCTGACACTTAGCTTTTGTCAATTTTATCCAGCATATCCGATAAAGGATGCTGATATATAATTTAATCAATCTGATATTTAGATTTTGTCAATTATATTCGTTGTATCTGACTAAAGATGTTGATAAAAAAAATTATTCACTCTGATACTTAGATTCTGTCAGTTTTATCCCATGTATCCGAGAAAGGGATGTTGATATAGAATTTAATCAATCTGATACTTAGATTTTATCCGAGATATCCGACAAAGGATGCTGATAAAGCATTTAATCACTCTGATACTAGAATAGATTTTGTCCTTTATATTTGATGTATTGGACAAAAGATATTGATAAAAAAACATTATTCACTCTGACACTTAGATTTTGTCAATTTTATCCAGCATATCCGACAAAGGATGCTGATATAGCATTTATTCACTCTGATACTTAGATTTTGTCAACTATATTCGTTGTATCTGACAAAGGATGTTGATAAAAAAAATTATTCACTCTGACAATTAGCTTTTGTCAATTTTTTATCCAAGATATCCGACAAAAGGATGCTGATAAAGCATTTAATCACTCTGATACTTATATTTTGTCAATTATATTTGATGTAATGTTCAGATAGAGATGTTGATATAGAATTTAATCAATCTGATACTTAGATTTTATCCGAGATATCCGACAAAGGATGCTGATAAAGCATTTAATCACTCTGATACTAGAATATAATTAATCTGATACTTAGATTTTATCCGAGATATCCGACAAACGATGCTGATAAAGCATTTGATACTTATATTTTTTCAATTATATTTGATGTATTTTACAAAAGATGTTGATAAAAAAATTTATTCACTCTGACACTTAGCTTTTGTCAATTTTATCCAGCATAACCGATAAAGGATGCTGATATAGAATTTAATCAATATGATATTTCGATTTTGTCAATTATATTCGTTGTATCTGACAAAAGATGTTGATCAAAAAAAATTATTAACTCTGATACTTAGATTTTGTCGATTTTATCTCATGTATTCGAGAAATGGATGTTGATATAGAATTTAATCAATCTGATACTTAGATTTTATCCGAGATATCTGACAAAGGATGCTGAAAAAGCATTTAATCACTCTGATACTTAGATTTTGTCCTTTATATTTGATGTATTGGACAGAAGATGTTGATAATAAAAAATTATTCACTCTGACACTTAGCTTTTGTCAATTTTATCTAGCATATCCGATAAAGGATGCTGATATAGCATTTATTCACTCTGATACTTTGATTTTGTCAATTATATTCGTTGTATCTGACAAAGGATGTTGATAAAAAAAATTATTCACTCTGACACTTAGCTTTTGTCAATTGATATATATGCTGATATAGAATTTAATCAATCTGATACTTAGATTTTGTCAATTTTATCTGATATACCCGACAAATGATGCTGATAATGCATTTATTCACTCTGATACTTAGATTTTGTTAATTATATTTGATGATTCTGACAAAAGATGTTGATAAAAAAAATATTCACTCTGACACTTAGATTTTGTCAATTTTATCCAAAATATCCGACAAAGGATGCTGATATAGCTTTTATTCACTCTGATACTTAGATTTTGTCAATTTTATCTCATGTATTCGAGAAATGGATGTTGATATAGAATTTAATAGATCTAATACTTAGATTTTGTCAATTTTATCGGATATACCCGACAAAAGATGATGATAAAGCATTTATTCACTCTGATTCTTAGATTTAGTAAATTTTATCCCATGTATCCGAGAAAGAGATTTTGATATGGAATTTAATCACTCTGATACTTAGATTTTATCCGAGATATCTGACAAGTGATGCTGATAAAGCATTTAATCACTCTGATACTTAGATTTTGTCAATTATATTTGATGTATTTGACAAAAGATGTTGATAAAAAAATTTATTCACTCTGACACTTAGCTTTTGTCAATTTTATCCAGCATATCCGACAAAGGCTGCTGATACAGAATTTAATCAATCTGATATTTAGATTTTGTCAATTATATTCGTTGTAACTTATAAAAGATGTTGATAAAAAAAAATATTCACTCCGATACTTAGATTTTGTCAATTTTATCACATATATCCGAGAAAGGGATGTTGATATAGAATTTAATCAATCTGATACTTAGATTTTATCCGAGATATCGGACAATAGATGCTGATAAAGCATTTAATCACTCTGATACTTAGATTTTGTCAATTATATTTGATGTATTTGACAAAAGATGTTGATAAAAAAAATTTATTCACTCTGACACTTAGATTTTGTCAATTTTTTATCCGAGATATCCGACAAAAGGATGCTGATAAAGCATTTAATCACTCTGATACTAGAATTTAATTAATCTGATACTTAGATTTTATCCGAGATATCCGACAAATGATGCTGATAAAGCATTTAATCACTCTGATACTTATATTTTGTCAATTTTATTTGATGTAATGTTGATATAGAGATGTTGATATAGAATTTAATCAATCTGATACTTAGATTTTATCCGAGATATCCGACAAAGGATGCTGATAAAGCATTTAATCACTCTGATACTAGAATTTAATTAATCTGATACTTAGATTTTATCCGAGATATCTGACAAAGGATGCTGATAAAGCATTTAATCACTCTGATACTTAGGTTTTGTCAATTTTATCCAGCATATCCGACAAAGGATGCTTATATAGCATTTATTCACTCTGATACTTAGATTTTGTCAATTATATTCATTGTATCTGACAAAGGATGTTGATAAAAAAATTATTCACTCTGACACTAAGCTTTTGTCAATTTTTTATCCAAGATATCTGACCAAAAGGATGCTGATAAAGCATTTAATCACTCTGATACTTATATTTTGTCAATTATATTTGATGTATTGTTGATATAGAGATGTTGATATAGAATTTAATCAATCTGATACTTAGATTTTATCCAAGATATCCGACAAAGGATGCTGATAAAGCATTTAATCACTCTGATACTAGAATTTAATTAATCTGATACTTAGATTTTATCCGAGATATCCGACAAATGATGTTGATAAAGCATTTTATAACTCTGATACTTATATTTTTTCAATTATGTTTGATGTATTTGACAAAAGATGTTGATAAAAAATTTATTCACTCTGACACTTAGCTTTTGTCAATTTTATCCAGCATATCCGATAAAGGATGCTGATATATAATTTAATCAATCTGATATTTAGATTTTGTCAATTATATTCGTTGTATCTGACTAAAGATGTTGATAAAAAAAATTATTCACTCTGATACTTAGATTCTGTCAGTTTTATCTCATGTATCCGAGAAAGGGATGTTGATATAGAATTTAATCAATCTGATACTTAGATTTTATCCGAGATATCCGACAAAGGATGCTGATAAAGCATTTAATCGCTCTGATACTTAGATTTTGTCCATTATATTTGATGTGTTGGACAAAAGATATTGATAAAAAAACATTATTCACTCTGACACTTAGATTTTGTCAATTTTATCCAGCATATCTGACAAAGGATGCTGATATAGCATTTATTCACTCTGATACTTAGATTTTGTCAACTATATTCGTTGTATCTGACAAAGGATGTTGATAAAAAAAATTATTCACTCTGACAATTAGCTTTTGTCAATTTTTTATCCAAGATATCCGACAAAAGGATGCTGATAAAGCATTTAATCACTCTGATACTTATATTTTGTCAATTATATTTGATGTAATGTTCATATAGAGATGTTGATATAGAATTTAATAAATCTGATACTTAGATTTTATCCGAGATATCTGACAAAGGATGCTGATAAAGCATTTAATCACTCTGATACTAGAATTTAATTAATCTGATACTTAGATTTTATCCGAGATATCCGACAAAGGATGCTGATAAAGCATTTAATCACTCTGATACTTAGATTTTGTCCTTTATATTTGATGTATTGGACAGAAGATGTTGATAAAAAAATTTATTCACTCTGACACTTAGCTTTTGTCAATTTTATCCAGCATATCCGACAAAGGATGCTGATATAGAATTTAATCAATCTGATATTTAGATTTTGTCAATTATATTCGTTGTATCTGACAAAAGATGTTGATCAAAAAAAATTATTAACTCTGATACTTAGATTTTGTCAATTTTATCTCATGTATTCGAGAAATGGATGTTGATATAGAATTTAATCAATCTGATACTTAGATTTTATCCGAGATATCTGACAAAGGATGCTGATAAAGCATTTAATCACTCTGATACTTAGATTTTGTCCTTTATATTTGATGTATTGGACAGAAGATGTTGATAATAAACAAAAAAATTATTCACTCTGACACTTAGATTTTGTCAATTTTATCCAACATATCCGACAAAAGATGCTGATATAGCTTTTATTCACTCTGATACTTAGATTTTGTCAATTATATTCGTTGTATCTGACAAAGGATGTTGATAAAAAAAAATTATTCACTCTGACACTTAGCTTTTGTCAATTGATATATATACTGATATAGAATTTAATCAATCAGATACTTAGATTTTGTCAATTTTATCTGATATACCCGACAAATGATGCTGATAATGCATTTATTCACTCTGATACTTAGATTTTGTTAATTATATTTGATATATCTGACAAAAGATGTTGATAACAAAAATTTATTCACTCTGACACTTAGATTTTGTCAATTTTATCCAACATATCCGACAAAAGATGCTGATATAGCTTTTATTCACTCTGATACTTAGATTTTGTCAATTTTATCTCATGTATTCGAGAAATGGATGTTGATATAGAATTTAATAGATCTAATACTTAGATTTTGTCAATTTTATCGGATATACCCGACAAAAGATGATGATAAAGCATTTATTCACTCTGATGCTTAGATTTAGTAAATTTTATCCCATGTATCCGAGAAAGGGATTTTGATATGGAATTTAATCACTCTGATACTTAGATTTTAATCACTCTGATACTTCGATTTTGTCAATTGTATCCGACATATTCGATAAAGGCTGTTGATAAAGTATTTATTCACTCTGATATTTACATTTTGTCAATTTTATTCGATGTATCTGACAAAGGATGTTGATGGAAGCGAATTCAATCGATAAAGAATGTTAATAAAGAATTTGTTCAATTTTTTTCATTATTTCCTTAATTAAATTTCTGTATTGTGTATCCAAGAGGTAAATTCAAGAAAGAGTTTGTTACTTACTTACTTACAATTTTTTCATAGTGACATATCCAACAACGGATGTTGATAAAGAATTTATTCATTCTGATACCTAGATTTTGTCAATGTTATCCCATGTGTCTGACAATAGATGTATGCAAATTCCATTTCTTACATCTTCGATTTTTTAATAGACATTCTAAACGTTTAATGTGCTAGCTTACTTTAAAAATAATGAACACATAACAATGTAATGCATAATATGTTTTTAATGAAATAATGCTATGTAGAATATTAATACAAAATAAATTATGATGCATTATTAATATCAATGATCAGCTTTGGACATTTTGAATCTGTTCCATAAAATAGTTCACCATGTTATCTCTTGATATTGTAGCTATTGTCTTCTCTTAGTTCGTAATCAGTAGAATAATCATAATTCCATTTTGAGTCATACGCAATTTTTACTGGTGTGTCATCGACAGGCTCAATATGTTTTTCGTCTCTGGTATTATTTGGTTCATTGACTGTTTGATCAATGGCAGTAACGTTTGCTGGTACTTTGTTTTTCTTCGATTCATCTTTATATTCCATAGTGATATTTTCTGCCAACGCCCTTTTTATTTTTCTGGCAATTTCACTGTCTATGATCACATTATTTTTACACAGGTAACAGTTTCGACATGTAGACAAGATATGGTTTATGATATTAGTAGAAGAGTAGGCCTTTGTTTTTTGATCTTCCGTTGAATGCTAATACCCGAAAGCTGACGATAGGATGTATCAGTAGGTAATGTGTTACCTGCAACAGTAGCAAGGAGTTGTCATCTATCATCAACGATTATTTTTATGTTGGCATTCTCTTTGAGTGGAATCATCTCTGGAGATCTCAATCTTGCATATCCACCAACATAAGAGTTGAATTTTTTCGGTACTCCAAAGAAATTTAATTCCTTACTGTCATGACAATGCATGCATACATTTCCAATAGTGTTACCACTTGTACTTGTCTCATAGTTTAAATACTTCTCCTTGTCGGCATTCAATGCTACAATAATATTGTCATGTGAACACACTTTATTAAAATGCTCCATCTTCCCCTTTTTTTAAAGATATGACTTGTGTGTTTATCGTTCCACCGCGTAGGAAAATAATGATTTAATACATGCAATAAACGAGATAGTGTTGATAACTCGCCATAAAGTACCAGTGGGAAAGTCGCATCGTGTCTCTGAGCAAGCATAGAGTACAATTGTTAGAGCTGTAAGCATATTTTATGTCATTTTAAGATACGTAAAAAAAAGTTGAATAATTTTGAAGTCCAAAAAATTTTTAGTCCAATAAAAAAAAAGTGCTACTACAAACATTATTTTTCTAATAGTAAAGGTCATGACTAATATGTCTATACCATTCTCGTTTTGAGTTTGGAAAATATTAAATGTGATTTTTTTTTTGTTTTAAGTATGTTTCATCTCATTTGAAGACATGTTAAAAAAAAAATTTGAAAAAAAATATATCATGTTAAAAAAAATAATAAATAAAAGTTAAAAAAATTCAAAAAAAAATTCAAAAAATAGGGGAGGGGGCCAAATATTTGGAGGGGAGGGGGGCGCCCTTCGAGTTTGGGGATAGGGGACCTTGGGGGGGGTTGAGGTCTCTGGTGTTTAGGGTCGTTGGTGCTTATGATCCTTGATGGTTCGTACTCACATACACCTTACTACTTGATTTGTAAGGATTTCTAAGGTTTGTTCTGAATTTCATTATTAAAATTCTTTTCTTGCCATCTACATCTCTCTTAGTATCAACTTTTTAGTATACTATAACATTAGACTCTATTTTAAACTGACAACACTGTTCAAACGCCACTTGTGTATTATACAGAACACATCGAAGAAGTAAAGCTATCCATTATTAAAATTCTTTTCTTGCCATCTAAATCTCTCTTAGTATCAACTTTTTAGTATACTATAACGTTAAACTCTATTTTAAATTGACAACACTGTTCAAACTCCACTTGTGTATTATATAGAACACATCGAAGAAGTAAAGCTAGGTCAAGTCATAAGACCATTTTATCATCATTAACCATTTCCATAGATTGATATTGTTCCATATTTATAATAAGTAAGCTATGAGTTAACATGCTCTTCGGGGTTACCTTAACGGCTAATCAGTTTACCCTTTTTCTCCATCTTCATACGATCCAATCACTAATTGGAATCATTCACGCTTCTATTCTTGAAACATTAATTAATATCGTTCATAGAGTCCAATTCGCAAATGCTAAACCCTTTTTTTGCAAATAGAGTTATGTTTTTGGTAAATGATTCAACAGCATATGGCATCAATTCTAGACATGTTGCATTATTAATCAAATTCGATGAGATGCCTTTAAGCTAGAGGTTATCAAACTCTTTGACAGGTTCTACTCACTCTCTTTGAAAAGGTATAGAGGTCCCAGCAAATAGTATGGGAATTCCTATACGTCCCAGCAATATGGAAGGCCATATGAGAGGATACTCACTCTCTTTGAAAAGGTGTAGAGCTTCTATAGAAATGTTTTCCTATGGCAGTACGCAAATAGCATGGCCCTATGGCGGTCGTAGAATAGCATGGTCCTATGGGGGTCGTAAAATTCCATAGATGCATTCTACTAATATGGCTATTGGTCTCTATACAACAATGAATTTCAAGCTCTAAAGCTAGTCTATAGTCCTAATCCTGAGGTTATCAAGATGGCTTTTCTTCGAACTTGTCTACAAAGTAATCATGACATGTCCTTTTTAAAAACAAAACGACAGCAGGCATTGAAATGAGCCATCGTGCAGAAGTGATACCATATTAAACGAGAAAAAAAAAGCAACAACCCTAAAATGAATTGTTATTTATCTTAAAAGGGATTGATCCTAAAAGGGATTGGTAATAGTTTTATTCTGTAAGAAGTGCCCTTAATTGGTTTGCTTTTACTGTAGAAAAACTTCTATATTATTTTGTGTTTTCAGTAAAGAGCTAGTTTTCTATAATCCTAGAAACACAGGAAAACATAAATTAGTTGGTTTATTTGTACCAGTTTGATTGATATATATTAGATAGACTGAAGCAATAATATTTGTCTGTTTTAAGTATCAACTTCGATCTTTACTTCCCTTGGAAAAACTTTGTTTTTTTTTAGATTAATCTTTGTTCATTTTTTATTCAAATTTAATGTAAAAACAACCCTGCCATGATCTTTTTTATTTATATGGAATAATTTCTGTTCGTTTTAAGTTTTAATGTGATTCATTAGTTTCAGTTGAAAACTTATGAAGCTGTTTAAGGGCGCATTTACAAGCTTATATTTATGCCTAGTCACTTTTTATAAATTTGACTTGATAGTCAAAATAAAAGGTGTTTTTCAAAACCTAGGCAGGAGCAAAAAATAAGGGGGCAAGGGCGTCCCTTCCTTTCAATTACCGCCATTAGAACTAGCACACAGGCTTCATCGCAGAGTGAAGATTGAAGGTTTAATTTAAAAGTGTCGGTCATTCAAGCTTAATTTTCGGTAGATTTTTATTTGAAAAGGTTTTAGTTTTAGCTAATTTGTTTTCGCAATAATATTTTACTTTTAAGGTGAGTAGAAGATTTATGAAAGTTACACAGGGGGTTTGTAGGGGGGAGTATATTTGAGGGGTTCTTATAAACCTCCAGTTAAGGACTTTGGACTATAATCATTGCAATTGTACCGTCTTATGCTTCCAAGCTCTTCCACTTAAGAAGTGGCACCAAAAGTACCGTTTTTAGTGTTATATGGCCCCTATAGATGGTAAAATTGATAAAAAGCCCATATATGTGAGTATGTAGCTTTAAAAGGAGTCTTCCCGGGATATGCTTGGGAAAATAAGTGCTTCACATTTGCAAAAATAGTGGATTATCTGAAAAGTAATGATAAGAAGGGACAAACCATGATTGAAAAAAGAAAATCCAAGGAGGAATCAAACACATGATAATCTAATTTGAAGTCCAGCGCTATACTAAGAGAACCAAGCCTCTAATAATCTAATTCAATATATTGTTGTTGGTGGGACTTTAGTTGCGTAGCTTATTAAGGGGGCCTAGAGGAGGAACCTGCGGGAGGTGTTCTTGCAAACCTCGAGTTAAGGGCTTTGTATCATAATCATTACAATTATACAGTTTTATACTTTCAAGATTTTCGACTTAAGAAGTGGTACCAAAAGTGTTGTTTTCAGTGCTATATCTCACTTACGAATTGTAGAACTGATAAAATCCCGTATATATGAGCAAAAGTTTTCAAATGAGCCATTAAACATCCTTTTAATAAGTTCTGGTAGCCACTAGCCCCAGCTTTTCCACTTCAGACATGGTGCAAAAAGTGCCGTTTTTAGTATCATTTGAAACTTGCAAATGACGAAATTTATAGGAAGAACGTAAATATGAGCAAAATTTTTTTAATGAGCTATCAAAAATCTATCTACGATGTTTTGGTTAACCACTAGCCCCATCCCTTGAGAAATGGCACATAATGTGCCATTTTGTGCCCTATGACACTTGCAGATGGTGGAATTTATAAAAACACGTAGATATGAGAAACAACTTTCTAATGAATCATTAAGTATCTCTCTAGGATTTTCTGGTACACCGCTAGCCCTGGAAAAAAAGGGGGAAAAAAGGGAGACAGATCAGTGCTACCCATACAAAAAAAAGGATTTTTCTTGTTTATGAAGGCGGGGGACTGTAATTTCCCTGAATAAGGTTTTCAACTATGCTGATTCCAATGGTACACTTTTCTTTTTGAACTGACGCCATTTTCGAGGGGTTTCAGGCTTTTTTCGAAATAACCATAAATTTGTTTTCCCAATAAACTTTTATTTTATAATACGAACTGAAACGATAGTTACCATTCCTGAATCAGTGTCAGATGGAAGGTTTTTCACTAGGCAGTTTTATTCTAAACGCATTTTTTTGCTTTTGATTACTATGGGCCGTGGTTCGCTCTTGACTAGGTTGCAGCTGCCGCTGCAACCATGATAAACCTGGTTTTGAACAGCCTTCCGCTCCCAACGCAACTTGTTGTTTTGGAACCCAATACAGTTGTGTCAACACATTTGAACAAAGAAATAAAATGTACCTTGCACTTCTGGAAGAAGGTGGTCAGTAACGCTGCCCAGATCTCCAAAGTTTCTATTCCCTTGAAGTATCTTGCTTCCTAATTTTACTCTGCTATACCTTTTTATCGGTGCCGATCGCTTTACTTGCCATTTGCATACAACTGTTACATTTGCTTTGTAAAATCGGCAAAAATATTCACCTGGCTCTGAGTATCCATTACGAATAATATTTGTCTTGAATACAACTAAAAAGAGAGTGAAAGGGATAAAGAAAGAGCAGGAGGGGAAAAAAAGAGACGAAAGAAGAAAGGATGGAGACAGAGAAAAATTAAAGGATAGAAAGAGAAAGAGAGGCAGAGAGAAAAGGAAAGAGACTGAGAGAGAGCCTGAGATGGATAAAGATAGATGACAATTGAGACAGAAGGGAGAGGGTAGGAAGGAAAAAATACAGAAAAATAGATAGATAGAGAGAGAGGGGGGTGAGAGAAATATAATAACATACAAATATGATGACATTCAGATTAAAGTACTGATAATTTCACCTGTGAGACTTTGTACGGCTCTACCATCTAGGAAGAATAAACAATGCACCCCATTCTTAAACAGGTTACATCGATCAAATTAGAAATTATACATGTTTAAAAACTTAAAAGAAAAACTTACTTCAAAGAAAGAATTGGGACGAGCAAGGAAAGGAGTACTCCCTCAGATGAAGTAATCCGAAGCGCCCCACTTGACAAATTAACAGTCATTACATGGAAAGGCAAGTTTAGGATTTAAGTATTTCCTCCTCTCATACACAGGAATTGAGTTAAAGAGGTACACTCTCATCAGGATTGTCATAATTTTCAGAGTATTGTCACATCACAGTTGGGGCTAAAAGGTTCAGAAGGCTGAGGGCCCCCTCAACTAATATTTAGAATCAGCTTATGTATGATAAGGCTGAAGAAGCAGAAATAAATATAAATAAAACCCTTTTCTGATATCAAGTGTCCTGTTGAAAATTCAAAAAGCCTTAAATTATATTACATGTGATGGAGACAAGCCCCCTATAAACGACCCACTTTTAATTTTAAGATTTAAAATGTTATACAGACTTTCAAACTTTACCCCATTCGTGACATTCAGACTTTCAAACTTTAGCCAAACTTTAGCCAAAACTTTAGCCAATTCGTAGTCTTAACCAATTCGCTTAAAAGCTTTATAGAGCCTGTTACTCTTTTACTACTGCTCACTTTTAGTGAAAAAGGGTTGTTTTTTTAGAACCCAATCGTATCGCATTGCAAACACAATTCTGGGTAAAATCAGAATCAAGCACAAGTACATTATCAATTATAAAAAGCCTGAAAC
This sequence comes from Artemia sinica, assembly GCA_027921565.1. Classification (NCBI taxonomy): domain Eukaryota; kingdom Metazoa; phylum Arthropoda; class Branchiopoda; order Anostraca; family Artemiidae; genus Artemia; species Artemia sinica. The sequence continues at coordinate 95,118,732 of CM051256.1, read as the reverse complement.
AGCACATTTTCTATCTCTAACATGAATCTTGTGAAATGTAGAAACAGATAGTATTAGTAATCAACAGCTAAATGAAAACTAGCAAAGGTAAAGGTAAAGAATGGTAGCAAAGGCTGGTAGGGACTGTAAATAGGGGATTTACAGTCCCTACCAGCGGTGCTGATCTCTGTTTAATGGCCCTTCAGCCAGGAAGTGCAATGGGTGCTTCCGCACACCCTTCCTGTATACCTTCCCCAGATTTCCCCAGGTACCCATTTAAAGCTGGGTAGACTCTGGCTGAGCTTTTAAAGTCACGCCATTGACCCCCGTCCCAAACCAAATAATTGAGTACACTAGGATTTGAACCCTCGTCCTCTCGGACAAAGGATGCTAAATCCAGCGCACCTAGAAAACTAGTGTTAATATGATATTTTGAAACCAACCCCAATTTTTTTCTTTCAATTTTCTGCTCCAGCATTACATGCCGGACGCTAAAATCGAGGGAAAATGCATTACTTGTAAACCTTCGCTCTTTATTGACTGAATTGACTAGGTTGTGGGTTGGGCATAACATCCACAGCAATACTAAATATGAAAACTTACGAATATGGAGGTCACCCTCTTTAGATTGATACATTTGGTTATTCTTCTCATTGTTGCTTGGCATTACATCAGGAACCAATTTTCTCTCAGTAGTACTTGGAAACTTCTGATTTTGATTGTCTGTGTTAGATGAATCGACATAATGAAGAGTTTCGGTGATTTCCAGCGGTTTTTGTAGATCTACAGCGCCCTCTACTGCCTAGGAGAAAAAAATAATTAACTTTTTTTATTTGCCAAGAATACACGACTTTTACAACTTTTACCCAGTGGAATCGTTGGGCGGGAAGGGGGGGGGGGTCAAGTGAGCAGCGGCCCTTTGGAGAAAAATTATTAAGTAACTTTAAAATGGTTGTTCGTTTTAATAAATCCTCGTTTTAATATAAAAGAAAACACGAAAAACAAGGGTCCATTACCCTTCCTAATACGAATCACATGAATATTTATACAAGTATAACGCCTTCAAAACCTTATCCTAAAGTTAATAGGAGGGCCTATTTAATGGCAAAACTGCAAAAATGGCATAATACTTCCTGTTTCGCCGAGTTTGCTCGGGTCAAATCTCCCCCCTTATTGTTAAGGGTCTTTTACTTCTTAAAATCTATCAGTTCAAGGTTGAATTTTCTTATTTTAAAACTTTCAGAAATGAATATGAAGACCCCCTCTACATCTGGAAATAGGACAGAAATGGAATCACTAAGAAACAAGAAATCATTAAAAACAAAAAACTGTTTTCATTGAAAAAACATTAAAAGGAAATCATCAAAAAAAAAATAAGAATAGTACATTTTATAATAGCATTTGAACTTTGACTATTTAACCTAGATAGGTCAAATCGGTTATATTTTAGTGATAGAAGCTAGTAGGGGGGAGGATCATCCCCAGGAATCATTTAATTGTTTTAATTTTTAATTTCGAATATTTAGATCAAAGCTCCAGTATAGCTCCAACTTCTCTTTTTTGTAATTGAAACGCCTAATAAGCACTGATAAAGTCCTATTTCTAATGTGTTGGATTCACATACCAACCCATAACTGTATAACAGCCTCTATGTACAATACCATGCTGACTTCTCGCTATTTTCTCTTTTCTAAATATTTCGCGACCGAGCTTCGCCAGGTGAAGGGAATTTTGGACATGAAAATATATTCAGTGCCCCCCACCTTCCGGAAATGTATACTAGTAGTGGGGGGTTAATCTATTTAAAGTCCTCCCTATACAAATTAACATTGGATGCTGGTTGTTGGTTATGTTTGTTGATTATGTTTGATGGTTATGTTTGTTGGTTATGTTTGTTGGTTATGATTGTTGGTTATGTTTCGTTGGTTGCTGGTTATGTTTGTTGGTTGTTGGTTATGCTTGTTGGTTATGATTAATGGTTGTTGGTTATGATTGTTGGTTATGTTTGTCGGCTATGTTTACTGTATAAGAATGTTGGTTATGTTATCTGGATTTTGATCATGTTTGTTGGTCGTCAGTTATGTTTGTTGGTTATGTTTTGTTGGATGTTGGTTATGTTTTGTTGGTTGTTGGTTAGGTTTGTTGGTTATGTTTGTTGTTCATGATTAATGGTTGTTAGTTATGGTTGTTGGTTATGTTTGTTGGTTACGATTAATGGTTGTTGGTTATGTTTGTTGGTTGTTGGTCATGTTTGTTAGTTGTTAGTTATTTTTGTTGGTTTTGATTGTTGGTTATGTTTTGTTGGTTTTTGGTTATGTTTGCTGGCTATGTTGGCTGTTGGTTGTGTTTGTTTTTTGTTCATTATAATTAATGGTTATGATTGATGGTTGATGGTTATGCTGGTTATGTTTTTGTTGGTTATGAGTGTTAGTTGTTGGTTTGGATATATTTGATTATAAATAGACTTACTAGCTCCAGTATAGCTCCAACTTCTCTTTTTTGTAATTGAAACGCCTAATAAGCACTGATAAAGTCCTATTTCTAGTGTGTTGGATTCACATACCAACCCATAACTGTAGAACAGCCTCTATGTACAATACCATGCTGACTTCTCGCTATTTTCTCTTTTCTAAATATTTCGCGACCGAGCTTCGCCTGGTGAAGAGAATTTTGGACATGAAAAAATATTCAGTGCCCCCCCCCCTTTCCGTAAATGTATACTAGTAGTGGAGGGTTAATCTATTTAAAGTCCTCCCTATACAAATTAACATTGGATGTTGGTTGTTGGTTATGTTTGTTGATTATGTTTGAGGGTTATGTTTGTTGGTTATGTTTGTTGGTTATGATTGTTGGTTATGTTTCGTTGGTTGCTGGTTATGTTTTTTGGTTGTTGGTTATGATTAATGGTTGTTGGTTATGATTGTTGGTTATGTTCGTCGGCTATGTTTACTGTATAAGAATGTTGGTTATGTTAGCTGGATTTTGATCATGTTTGTTGGTTGTCGGTTATGTTTGTTGGTTATGATTGTTGGTTATATTTTGTTGGTTGTTGGTTCTGTTTGTTGGTTGTTGGTTATGTTTGTTGGTTATGTTTGTTGTTCATGAATAATGGTTGTTGGTTATGATTGTTGGTTATGTTTGTTGGTTATGATTAATGGTTGTTGGTTATTTTTGTTGGTTGTTGGTCATGTTTGTTAGTTGTTAGTTATTTTTGTTGGTTTTGATTGTTGGTTATGTTTTGTTGGTTTTTGGTTATGTTTGCTGGCTATGTTGGCTGTTGGTTATGTTTGTTTTTTGTTCATTGTTATTAATGGTTATGATTGATGGTTGATGGTTATGTTGGTTATGTTTTTGTTGGTTATGAGTGTTAGTTGTTGGTTTGGATATATTTGATTATAAATAGGCTTACTAGCCAATGCCATCCCCTGTATCTAGTTACCCCACGATGTTTTTTTTTCTATTAAAAACCCTAGACCTTTGTAAGGAATCGTGCATTAATATGCCTCCCCAGGTGGTAGAAGCCATATTGTTTTCCCCATATAATGTCTAAACGCCGATTTTATGAGTAATCTTGTTTAAACATCTCTCCCAGGCACTAGACTCCCCCACGATACTTTTCTATTAAAAACCCTAGAGGGCTTTCCAAGAGTGCACGTGTTCCCATCAAACGGACGGGTCTAATATGCCTGACGCAATTTTATGTAACCCTGCCATAGGAACTCATGGAGGAACCCCCACTTATAACGTAACGACAGCACACACCATTTGTAATGATTGCGCATCATTGTCAGATAATACATATTTTGACATCTCATTTTTCGCCCGAAATGCTCGACACATTTTTTCTTTCTTTCTTTAGTTCTTTTTTTCTATAGATCTTGTCCCGCTAGAACTAGACAGGTCAATTTTCTTCCAAAGGATTTGCGCCTTAACCGGGATAACTAACAAAACATTCCTAATATTTTGTCCTAATCATTATATTCTAAAATCAACCTACTGTACGGCACCTGAGTCTCCCCATTTTTGGCACTCGTTAAACCGGTGTGCTACTGCCCCAAATTTGGCAAGCTCCCAGAGACATTTGCTCTCAAGATATTAATAGCGATACAGACTAAGGAGTGCTTAAATTGAGTAATCTCCTTAATCGTCCTAAACAATAAATATTAAAAAAAACAGAAATTCTAAATAAAGGTTTTATTATTTCAGACAAATTTACAAATAATATTAAAAACGTAGAAAAAAGCAGTTAAAAAACACGACAAACAAAAAATAAAACGTGAAAAGAGGCTTATCGTAATATATGCAAAAAACATCTATTATAGGAAAAGACATGCTAGCATGCAACCCAGGGGGGCAGGGGGAGGTGTGATATTAGAGATAGATTTAAAGGAATTTAAGAGGTATTTCTGAGAGCCTTTAACAAAAATACAGCGTTTTGAGACAGGACAATGCGAAAGGAAAAAAAAACAAAACATGGAAAAACCTGACATAGGATAAAATATAAACAATAACATGCATAAATTAAAGAAGGATGGGAGGAGAGGGGTCCAAGCAAGTAGTTCCAGAGGAGAGGTGCCTTGATAATAGGGTTAAATTTAAACCATATTAAGAGATATCTCAGAAGGACTTTTGACAAAATACACCATTTCTTTGAGTAATTGTTAGATTTTCCTCCTCCTCCATGAAAAAATTCATTTAATGCCCCCCGCCTTATCTTTAGGCTCTAGAGTATACTAGTCCTTGGCAATCCATACCACCCTGGCAAACTATGGATGGCACACAGCACCCCTCTGACATTGCCACATCTCCCCCAAGACGTCTTTCAGGCATTTCCTATTAAAAATTTTGCCTTTAAATCCCGTGATTCAAGTTTTTGCAAGCCAAGCCCATGTTCATAATCGTGCAACTGACCCCCTTTAACTGAACCCACCTTTAACAGAAGCCCAATTTTTGCAAAAGCTCCCTTTGTCTCAGCCCTCACGCAACCTAGGGGGCATTTTTCAGCAAAAATATCAAAACGTGCAAAGGGTAAATTCTATTTCGAGAAATTTTTGCTCCCACCCATCCCATGCACTGCGGGGGAGTTCGGTAGGTGTCTACTCGTTCCGGGGACGGAATCTGGACTTCGGCTAGGTGATAAAGGAGGTTAAACAATGATCTTGCAAGAGATAATTTAAAAAGTAGCATTAATAGGTTATTAACATGAGATTTCAAACGAATACCTACGAAATTAACATAGGATTACAAACGCATGCCCCCCCTTTTTCCCTTAAGACTTTAAAGACATGCCCACTGACGTCACAGCATCCCTGGCAAGACTCCTACGGGGCCCTTGTTTCCAGCTGGCAAAATTTCCACCCCTGGCAGGCCACCCGGGATTCCAGGGTTCTAATATTTCTTTAGTATTGGCATAATTCCTACCCATTTTTGGGCTGACCCGTGTCGTGTAGATAAGCACCTTAAGATTTTTCCTGGAATACGCTGCCTCTCTTGGCTTTAATATTTCATAGCGATAAGGCATAATCAGTAGGGCATAATTAATATTACATAAGGCTTGATAAGGCATAATAAGGTAAAAAAGGCATAATAAGGCATAATTAAGGTAAAAGAATACTAAAACTTAAAAACTACTAATAACTAATACTAAAAATTTTATATATGACTCGCCTTTCTCTCTTCATGCTTTGCAAGAACATCAGGGGATTAGGATTTTTTCCCCCTGGAACACCAAGAATTCTTGGGTTTAATGTTTCTTGATAATATGTAATATGTAATGACCCCTAAGACAACAGTCATCATCATTGTAAGCGTCTTCTAACGTTTGAAACGCACAAACACACAAAGACACACAAACACACACACACACAAACACACACACGCACACACACACACACACACACACACACACACACACACACACACACACACACACACACACACACACACACACACACACACACACACACACACCACACACACACACACACACACACCACACACACACACACACACACACACACACCACACACACACACACACACACACACACACACACACACACACACACACACACACACACACACACACACACACACACACCACACACACACACACACACACACACCACACACACACACACACACACACACACACACACAACACACACCACACACACACACACACACACACATACACCACACACACACACACAAACACAAACACACACACACACACACACACACAAACACACACACACACACGCACAAACAAACACACACACTCACCACACACACACACACACACACACATGCACATGCACACAAACAAACACACACACACGCACGCACACTAACACACATATACAAAACACACACAAATTTTCTCTTCGAAGTAACAACTTTTTCCTATATACTAACAAACTTTTACTCAACACTATCAAGTTCTTTGAAATGTTAGACTTGGAAATTTTTTATAGGATCGTGTCGTGGTTTACCTTGTCACTGTTACATTCTGTCGCTGTTTCAAAGTTCATTTGGAAGTTTTTCGTTGAAATGTAAGACTTGCAATATTTGTCTAATGTTGTGTCTTGGTGTATCTTGTCACAGTTAAATTCTGTTGAAATTTGAAAGTTCATGTGGAATTGTTTTGTTGAAGTGTAAGACTTGCAATATTTTTGTACTGTTGTGTCGGGGTTTACTTTATCACTGCTACATTCAGTTGATGTTTCAAAGATCGCTTTGGAATTTTTTCGTTAAAATTTAAGACTTTGGGATATTTTTATAGGATCGTGTCGTGGTTTACCTTGTCACTGTTACATTCTGTCGCTGTTTCAAAGTTCATTTGGAAGTTTTTCGTTGAAATGTAAGACTTGCAATATTTGTCTAATGTTGTTCCGTGGTTTACCTTGTCACTGTTACATTATGTTGATGTTTCAAACTTCATTTTGGAATTTGTTTTGTTGAAATGTAAGACTTGGAATATTTTAGTAGTGCTGTGTCGTGGTTTACCTTATCACCGTACCATTCTGTTGATGTTTCAGAGTTCATTTGGAATTTTTTCGTTGAAATGTAAGACTTGGAATATTTTTGTTGTGTTGTGTCTTGGTTTACCTTGTCACTGTCACATTCTGTTGATGTTTCAAAGCTCATTTCGGAATTTTCCGTTAAAATGCAAGACTAGGAATATTTTTGTTGTGTTGTGTCATGGTTTACCCTGTCACTGCTACATTCTGTTGATGTTTCAAAGTTCATTTTTGATTTTTTTTTTTCGTTGAAATGTAAAACTTTGAATATTTTTCTACCGTTTTGTCGTGGTTTACCTTGTCACTGCTATATTCTGTTGATGTTTCAAAGTTCACTTTGGAATTTTTTCGTTGAAATGTAAGACTTGGAATATTTTTATAGTGTAGTGTCGTGGTTTAAAATTGTCATTATTACATTCTGTTGATGTTTCATAGTTCATTTTGGAATTTCTTCCTTGAAATGTAAGACTTGGAATATTTTTGTAGTGTTGTTTCGTGGTTTACCTTGTCACTGTTACATTCTGTTGATGTTTCAAAGTTCATTTCAGAATTTTTTCGTTAATGTAAAACTTGAAATATTTTTGTAGTGTTTTGTCATGGTTTACCTTCTAACGGCTATATTCTGTTGATGTTTCAAAGTTCATTTTGGATTTTTTTTTTCGTTGAAATGTAAGACTTTGGAATATTTTTGTACATTTGTGTCGTGGTTTACCTTGTCACTCTACATTCTGATTATATTTCAAAGTTCACTTTGGAATGTTTTCGTTGAAATGTAAGACTTAGAATATTTTTGTAGCGTTGTTAATATTCGCAAATTAGTATTCCTGTTTTATACTTGGCTTTTGTGTTTGCAGTAAAGCGCTAGTTTTCTGTAATCCTAGAAACATACGGAAACTTTATTAGTTGGTTTATTTGTACTAGTTTTATTGATATATTATTAGATAGCCTTTGAAGTAGTAATGCTTTTCCCTTTTAAGTTTCAACTTTGCTCTTTACTTCCCTCAGAAAAACTTTTTTTTAAATTAATCACAATAAATAGCCGAATCAAACTCAAAACGAGTAAAATTACCATGAGTAGGACTGATAACACCCTTACGTTCGCGAAACCAGAACATAATTGACGCTTTACTGAAAAACAAACGAACAAAACAAACAAATGACCGTGGATTGTCAGTTTAATTTATATATACTGAAATTTCTTCTTTAAGGTTTTGATAATCTTTATTTATGAAAGTAAGAGAGGTGAAAACATTTCAAACATATTTTGTTTTCAGTAAAGTACAAATTTTGTTCCGGTTTTTAGAAGGCAATGGGTTATCAGTCGTGTTGATTTTTGCTCGTTTTGAACTTCACTCGGCTATTTATTGTAATTCCTGTTCGGTTTGAGTTTTATTTATTTATTCACAGTGATTTGTGGTAGTTTTACGCTTCGAAGATTATTTGACTTTATTTTTTTGCTCATTCTTGGCTTAATGAAGCTCTTTACTTTTCTTTGAAAAACTCGTCTTGCGGAAAAAGTGTTTTAATTTAATTTTTGTTCTTTTCTTATTGACATAGTCTTTTTCGTGGAAAAAATAATATTGTATATCTTTTATTTTTTTTCTGTAAGATTCCATAGTATGGGTTGCTATTTGTATGTTGGAGAAACAAACAAGTTTTTTAAATTAATTTCTGTTCGTTTTTTATTGACATAGTCTTTTTCATGGAAAAAATTATATGGTATGTCTTTTCAGTTTTTTTCTGTAAGAAGTCATAGTATGGGTTGGTATTTGTATGTTGGAGATACTTTTTCAACAATTTTTAATCCTGACACAAAAAGTATTTGTCAATTTAATTTTATAGCTTCCGAAGTTGACCTGAAAAATAAAACTTAATATCATTCCCAAAAGATTCTATCTAAGCTCTTTGACATCCTGGATACACTGAAACTCTTTT